>CM047431.1:18689316-19178901 GCA_026168455.1 Theocolax elegans
AGAATATGTTATCATCATAAAATCATATGACAAATTTCTGAATATTCAATAGCATATTGCTACTACATGACTTTTAAAACCGTCGTAGAAATGTAAGACGTCCGTTAGCTATTCATTGGTCAAATCGGACCTCGATAACTAACGGTTTGACGATCAGTTTGCTAAAGATTCTCTTAATTTTGACACGCTTTTATCGATGCCGTTAGTCAATTAATGGTTACATTTTAAGCTAAGAAAAAAGAGTAAAAAATTATAAATTTAAAATAAAAAAAATATTCTCGCTTTAAATATGAGTAAGAAACTTTAATTTATTCGTATACTGCCTTTTTCCCAAAAAAAAGTTACCCTGTGATCTCAACTTGCGAGGGAATTATTTCAGTTTATTTGTTTCCGTCTCACGAGTCTATATTGAAAGTACTTAAGTTATTTTCATCTGGGTGATTTGAGGGTGTTTGAATTGATTGGTGCAATTAATTAGTCTCTATATCTTCACAATGGTTTTGGTTGGCGACTCCGCACACCTGTATACAAGTAGGAAGGGCGACTACGCGGGCTCTGTCTGGAATTAACGGATTCGTTATTTCGATCATCGCACTGTAAGTGCTAGCTTAGTAGTCTCTCTGTATTTCTCCCTCTCTTTCTCTCTTTATTGCTCTTACGCGTATTCGACCTGCGTATTCGTGTGCAGCGGCATGCATTATACGTTATTTAAAAATATTACTTTTATTATAAAATATTACTTTTACTTTGTTTAATTAAATATTGTGTCATTACTTATTTGATTTACTCCTTCCCTTTCGCATTCGCTAAGTAAAGGATATCGACGCCTCTGCCTATACGGCTGTTGTTATCTGTATTATTACTAAGCAGCTGATCGCATCTTGAGATTACTTCTTTAACGGTTTAAATTGTTGTTATTATTTTATTTTATTTATTATCAAAAATAGCAAATCCGTTACAATATATATATATATGGGTGGTTCTCTGCGACATCGAAGTTGAAAAAATAAACTGTGGGAATATGTTTTAGAGATATCCAGTAGTTCTCCTGAATTTTTTCAGATTTTTTCGGGAGGATTATGTTCAGTTACAGAAAGTCAAAGTTGACATTTTAGCACTTTTTTGCATTATATGCCCATATTCATGAATTTGCAGTTCCAGGGGATACATTTTTCACTAAAAACATTAATATGACTATTAGCTAAAATGCTCACTCGCTCACGCTCGCTCGCTGAAAAATATTTTATTATTTAACTACATTCAATTATTATTTATTAAATTGTACCCATATAGATTTATTATCATATGTATAATAATTAATGAATTTATTATTATTATACGATGAATTAAAATGATAATATGAGAATTAGCACCCTTCATTTTTTTAATTTGATATATTTTTCGATCTTGAGGGTCAATGCAGGTGTTTCAGTTTTTAAATAAATAAAAACACTTATATAATGCTAATAAGCAACGTTTCGTCCGCTTAGGTTTGCGGACCTCATCAGGCAATGCTATTTATTCAACACAGAAAATAAATTTTACATTTTTAAACATATTAGATTTAAAAAGAACAACAAAATTATAACTTTAAATTACCATGTGTATCACCAACGTTTCACTTCATGCTTATACTTAAGCGCTACTGAACAAATATTTATAAACGGTCAACAAACTTTATATCAAAGATATACCAATAACTGATTTTAATACCATTTGTAATACTAAGAAGTTAATAAATTTATATCAGGTTAATAAATGTTTCTATATAAGCGGCTCAAATATTGTGTATCTTCCTTTCTATTTATTGTAAAATTGTTATTATTAATGTGAATCATTTCGGAAATAATTCTTTTCTTATAAAGTGGTTCTTTATCCAAAATTTTAGTATTTTGCCAGTCAAATTCGTGTTCATAATTATCCATGTGTAGCGATATTACAGATTCTGAGTTTTTTTTATTTTTATGTTCGTTAATCCTTTCCTTTAGACTACGTTTAGTTTCTCCTACATAACAAGCAGAACAATTTTTACAATTAATTTTATAAACTACACCAGTAACATTCCATTTTTGTATAAACATATAAACATTGTACAAAAATTGTTATATGAAAATGATTACCCAACACGATTTGTGAAAACATCAATAAACAATAGACTCAGGAAAATTAAACACATGAACACAATTAGATTAGGGGAAAAAAAGAATAAACACTCAATTGGTATTTTACCTTTACCTTACTACAAACAGTTTTTCAATAAACGTACTTCGATGTTAAAAAAATATAACTTCTCGACTGTTCCAATGATGAACAACAAATTAAATAATATAATTGTGTTGGGTAAAGATTTTACAGAAAAATGGAATGTTACTGGTGTAGTTTATAAAATTAATTGTAAAAATTGTTCTGCTTGTTATGTAGGAGAAACTAAACGTAGTCTAGAGGAAAGGATTAACGAACATAAAAATAAAAAAAACTCAGAATCTGTAATATCGCTACACATGGATAATTATGAACACGAATTTGACTGGCAAAATACTAAAATTTTGGATAAAGAACCACTTTATAAGAAAAGAATTATTTCCGAAATGATTCACATTAATAATAACAATTTTACAATAAATAGAAAGGAAGATACACAATATTTGAGCCGTTTATATAGAAACATTTATTAACCTGATATAAATTTATTAACTTCTTAGTATTACAAATGGTATTAAAATCAGTTATTGGTATATCTTTGATATAAAGTTTGTTGACCGTTTATAAATATTTGTTCAGTAGCGCTTAAGTATAAGCATGAAGTGAAACGTTGGTGATACACATGGTAATTTAAAGTTATAATTTTGTTGTTCTTTTTAAATCTAATATGTTTAAAAATGTAAAATTTATTTTCTGTGTTGAATAAATAGCATTGCCTGATGAGGTCCGCAAACCTAAGCGGACGAAACGTTGCTTATTAGCATTATATAAGTGTTTTTATTTATTTAAAAACTGAAACACCTGCATTGACCCTCAAGATCGAAAAATATATCAAATTAAAATGATAATATTAAAAAAATAGAAATTATCTATAAAAATATAAAAATAATTACTTTTGTATGAAATAGAGTTTAATTGTTATTGCAATAGCAATTTTCATAAAGAAATTATTATTGATTTTTTATTGTCATGTGATATGTATACATCCTTTGCTAATAATTTATTTATTTAAAAGTACTTCTTAATTTGTGTGTTATTGATAATTTGGTAATAGCACTTTTTATACACTGAGAAAAATATTATAATAAATATTAAAATAATCTATATTAAAAATTACTATATTGTATAGGAAAAGTGTGACATCTCAGCAATATAATAATTTTTGCTATGTTACATAGTAAAATTTAGATATAATATCTTTTAATATCCAATATCGTAATTTTTGATATTCAATATAGTAATTTTTATTATATAAGTCAGCAAATTTTATTTAATTAATTCGAAATAGAATGTATATATTGGGGGAATTCCTTTTGTCAATTAAGTACAACGGAAGCATTTAATATTTGGAGATTTAATTATATACTATTCTTACGCAGTTGATCGCAATTTTTATTCACTCGCATATATTTATTCATTACACTTATTAGTATCAAACTTAAATATTATTTCAATCGCTATCATTGCAATACGCTGAACGGAAGATACATTTTCGCATAATAACTAAATATCTTGTTGTTTCTTATATACTAGTTGGCACATTTTTGAGCATTTGCGAGAAGAACTGGAAAAACAAAAAATTTTATACACGCCACCTATTGAACGAATGGAGTAATTAGAATATAGCGTTAAATTTTTAATAGCCTTAAATTAAAAAGTCGTCTCAAAACAATTGAATACTGAAAAAGAAATGAACCTATACGCGTATATAAAATATTTCTACAATACTTATTATACAAATTTTAATATATGTAGTATATACATTTCACTATATATGATGTAAGAACTTTTGTTATTTTGATATTAAAATTTGCTATTTACGTAAGATTAATTATAACATTACATATTAAATATTGTAAAACTTTATTTTATAAATTTTATAAAATAACAAAATATAGTATAAATATTTTAATAATTTTTGTCTATATATATAACTAATTTATATAAAAACTCAACCAAATAATTAAATATTGATCATACATATTGTAACGGGGTACGGGTATTCAGGGACCTAACCTGCGCCGACACTCGAAAATCCGTACCCGTTATAATATATAATTATAATTTATTTATATATTAGGTAGTTTATGTTATTATGTATTATGGTACTTATAGTATTTATGGTATTTATGTTATTTATATTATTTTATTACTATTTATTATTATTTTTATTATTAACTACTGGAACGCACATTACGAAATTAAAAAAAATCATTTCTTTCTGAAGATGATTTCTAGGTCCCTAATGTTACCTCCAGATCATCGCGGCATCATCTACTGCAACGCACATTACGAAATTAAAAAAAAATTAATTTCTTCCTGTAGATGATGTCCAGGTTCCTTATGTTACCTCCAGATCATCGCGGCATCATCTACTGGAACAAACATTACGAAATTTAAAAAAAAATTAATTTCTTCCTGTAGATGATATCCAGGCCCCTTATGTTGCCTCCAGATCATCGCAGCATCATCTACTGGAACAAACATTACGAAATTAAAAAAAAAATATTCCCTTCCTGTTGATGATATCCAGTCCTTCATGTTACCATTAGTTATAACTGATCGATATAAGCAAATAAATAATCGAGTTAAATAATCGAGTTTTTTTTATAAAAAAGTTAAACATTATTTCTAATTAATCCGTGAGGTTCCGCGATCACTTTCAGTAAAAAAAATTCATTTTTTCGAAAATTCAAGAGAGATAAGAAGAGTTAAAAAATAAAAAGTCTGCCTGTACGGACGTACGAACGTATTATTCCTTTGGGTGCCGCGATCATATTGAATTAAAAAAAATTAATTTTTAGAAACTATTTAAAAAAATATAACATTATTTATACTTAAATCGTCATTTAGACAGTATAAAATTTTAATATAATGTGGATGGATGTGGATGTGGATAATATCATTTAATGTCTACTTAATGAACTGAATTTTCCTGAATTTCTGAGAATTGATCTACTACTTACATCCTACATTCTAGTAATGTTGTTAATATCTCTTAGTTTTTTAACAAAATTATCATAAATTTATTATAATTTTCTTCCTGTAGATGATGTCCAGGTCCCTAATGTTACCTCCAGGTTAACGCGATAACATCTACTGGAAAGCCTATTACGAAACCAAAGAAAAAACTTTTCCTGTAAATGATGTCCAGGTCCCTTATGTTACCTGCAGATCATCGCGGCATCATCTACTGGAACGCACAGTACGAAATTTAAAAAAAAACTTTCTTCCTGTAGAAGATGTCCAGGTATCTACTGTTACCTCCAGGTCGACGGGACATAATCTACTGGCAGGCATATTACGAAATCAAAAAAAAAATTGTTCTTCCTGTAGGAGATGTCTAGGTCGGTAATGTTACCTCCAGGTCAACAGGGCATCATCTACTGAAAGACCTATTACGAAATAAAAAAAAAAATTTTCTTCCTGTAGAAGATGGCCAGATCGGTAATGTTACCTCCAGGTCATCGGGGAAATATCTACCGAAAGACCTATTACGTAAAAAAAAAAAATTTTTTCTTCCTTTTTTTTAATACAATTATAATATAGTAATAATTAATATAGATTATTTTATATAGATTTTTTTAATATAGATTATAATATTTTTCTCAGTGTATAAAAAGTGCTATTACCAAATTACCAATAACACACAAATTAATAAGTACTGCTGAATAAATAAATAAATTATTAGCAAAGGATGTATACATATCACATGACAATAAAAAATCAATAATAATTTCTTTATGAAAATTGCTATTGCAATAATAATTAAACTCTATTTCATACAAAAGTAATTATTTTTATATTTTTATAGATAATTTCTATTTTTTTAATATTATCATTTTAATTCATCGTATAATAATAATAATCATTAATTTCAAACATATGCTAATAAATCTATATGGGTACATTTTAATAAATAATAATTGAATGTAGTTAAATAATAAAATATTTTTTAGTTTAATTTAATATCATCTATTATAAAATGATTTTTCATCGAGCAATCGTGAGCGAGGGAGGATTTTAGCTAGGTCATCCAGGTTATCGCGGCATCATCTACTTGATAGCTTATATAAAATTAAAAAAAAAATTAATTTCTTCCTGTAGATGATTTCCAGGTCCTTACTGTTACCTCCAGGTCGACGGTGCATCATCTACTGAAAGGCATATTACGAAATAACAAAAAAAAAATTTTTCTTCCTGTAGAAGATGTCCAGGTCCCTACTGTTACCTCCAGATCGACGGGGCATCATATACTGAAAGGCATATTACGAAATAACAAAAAAAAAATTTTTCTTCCTGTAGAAGATGTCCAGGTCGATAATGTTACCTCCAGGTCATCGGGGAAATATCTACTCAAAGACCTATTGTGTAAAAAAAAAAATTTTCTTCCTGTAGAAGATGTCCAGGTCCCTACTGTTACCTTCAAGTCGACGGGGCATCATCTACTGAAAAAATATTTTTTAGTTTAATTTAATATCATCTATTATAAAATGATTTTTCATCGAGCGATCGTGAGCGAGGGAGGATTTTAGCTAGGTCATCCAGGTTATTGCGGCATCATCTACTTGATAGCTTATATAAAATTAAAAAAAAATTAATTTCTTCCTGTAGATGATTTCCAGGTCCTTACTGTTACCTCCAGGTCGACGGTGCATCATCTACTGGAAGGCCTATTACGAAACCAAAAAAAAAAATTTTCTTCCTGTAGAAGATGGCCAGGTCGGTAATGTTACCTCCAGGTCATCGGGGAAATATCTACTGAAAGACCTATTGTGTAAAAAAAAAAATTTTCTTCCTGTAGAAGATGTCCAGGTCCCTACTGTTACCTCCAGGTCGACGGGGCATCATCTACTGAAAGACCTATTACGTAAAAAAAAAAAAATTTTCTTCCTGTAGAAGATGTCCAGGTCCCTACTGTTACCTCCAGATCGACGGGGCATCATATACTGACTGAACGCATACTACGAAATAACAAAAAAAAAATTTTTCTTCCTGTAGAAGATGTCCAGGTCGATAATGCCACCTCCAGGTCATCGGGGAAATTTCTACTAAAAGACCTATTACGTAAAAAAAAAAAAATTTTTCTTCCTGTAGAAGATGTTTAGGTCCCTACTGTTACCCATATGTCGACGGGGCATCATCTACTGGAAGGCCTATTACGAAACCAAAAAAAAAAAGTTTCTTCCTGTAGATGTCGAGGTCGGTAATGTTACCTCCAGGTTATCGGGGCAACATTTAGAGAAAGACTTATTACGAAATAAAAGAAAAATTTTCTTCCTGTAGAAGATGTCCTGGTAGGTAATGTTCCCTCCAGGTCATCGGGGAAATATCTACTGAAAGACCTATTACGAAAAAAAAAAAAAATTTTTCTTCCTGTAGAAGATGTCTAGGTCCCTACTGTTACCGTAGGTCGACGGGGCATCATCTACTGGATCGAGTCTATTAACTGTGTATCCTGGTAGTTTAACGACATCAGAGAAGTCCATTTCAGATTGGAAAGTCTCCTTAAGTGCGATCACATCATAAGCTTGTGGGAAAATTACAGATTCTAATGACGAGAAGTGTGTCTTAAGTCTATTTATATTTAAGTGAATGATAGAAAATGCGTACGAGTGTAATGAAGACGCCTGACCAGCCATCCCTCATAAAGGAGGAAGTTCAGGATTAGGAGATAAGGAGAGGAGTTCAGCATCAGAATTGATTCGGATTAGCGCTCCCTTTTTTTCTTTACGAACATATACAACTGAATTTCTGACGATCGGTCGCAAATAGCCCAACTCCTTTGCCCTGCGAAGAGTCGTCAACAAGATGTCGTGAACTGCCTTCGGTCACAGCGGCCTAATAAACAAGGACGACTCCCGTCCCACTCCAAAAATATTTAAAATCGTCGAACCTTTTAACAAGTGAGCCTTTTCCATAATAAGGTCTCTGACTGCGGGCGAAGTAACCTTAATGACTAACCTTTTAGTCGAGAAAGAAGCGAATGTCTCCCTCCCAATTACGTTTGCCGTTGGAACCGAATTATTTGGACGTAGTGACAATGGATGAATCTCTACGACTTGAGACGCAACTAGCGGGAGTTTGATATGCTTAAGTATGGATTCAATTAAATTAAGATCAGTTGGAGCAGAATTAATTGGCAGACCCGTAAGCAGAATATCGCAAAAGTCTGTATCCAAGTCGCCAAGACTATCCACAGCCCTCGGTACTGAAGCATTTCCATTATTAAGTAGCTTACCAACATTTTCCTCCAGTCGCTCAACTCGTACTCCCACCTCACTAAACCGATCATTCGTGTTTGATTCAAGTCTGTTGATACGTTTACGCAATACATGGAATTTTGCATTCATTAAATCGAACTTGGAGTCGATTCCTTCAAACTTATTTTCTACTCTTTCGACTAGGTGTACGATAGCGCGCTCAAAGTTAACAAACCAAGCTAGAGGAGCATCCGCCATCGCAACGGCTTCCCGAGAACTGCCCGGCCGCTTCACATTGGAAGAAAGAGGCGTGGTTGCGCGAGGTTGCTTAGCAACTTAAACTTAGCGCATGACGTGGTAGGGAGAATTTCGAGTGACTCAGCGGCTATCCCGCACGCCGCCGCGCTCAGGACTCGCGACCCAGTAGGTGCTGCCCCAATTCATACAAGTCGTCACCAACGCACGAGGCTACAGATGTTCGCGCCGAAAAATGTTTGCTATTTTAGGATACGTTAACATGCATATCGGTGTAAAAATGATATAGTTAATGCGCAAATATTTGTAATGCGTGATTTCGAAAAATATTTGCTTAAACAGTCTGAAATCGAATCTCTTCATTTAATTAGAAAAATTTTTAAGATTCAGAGCGATAATATTCCGACAGCTAAGATATTGCAAAAATATGATAGCGTGTTCAAAGGGCTGGCACAATTTAAAAATGAATTGGAAATACATATTGTTCAAGACGTGCAACCCTTCTCTATATCAACGCGAAATATTTTTCAAAATTGGACGCTAAGGCGGAATATCACCATATAAAATTACATAAAAAAAGCAAATCACTTAGAACATTTTTAACGCCATTCGAACGTTATATCTTTACTCATATACATATAGATGACATACTTACGCGAGATCCATTGAATAACACGATAAAGCCTTAGAAACCATGTTATCGCGTTTGGAAAATGAAGGCGTCACATTTAATAAAAGTAAGTGTGGGTTCGCTGTAAGCAATTAACTTTTTGTAAGAAATTAACTTTTTAGGTTATAAAATCACGCCACGATTTTCAGGCTCAGTAAATTACATAGGCAAATTTATACCTAACAAGTCGAAAATCCTTGAGCCTCTAAATTCTTTATTGAGAAACACTGCAAAATTTACTAGATTAGAGTCACAAGAAAAATCATTCCGCAAAATAAAATGTTTTCTTAAAAAGGCTTTGACCTTAGCATATTTTGATTACTCTAAGTACATTATTGTACAGACAGACGCGTCAGGGTACAGCCTCGGGGTAGCTGTTTTACAAGAAACTGCCGACGATACAGTCAGAGTTACCCGAAGAAATTAATATGTACGTCATTTTAGTCCTGAGTAATTTACCTGCTTCGTCTAAATTAATAGAAAAAATAAAATGTGATAAAAAAAGCGATCCTATATGCATACAACTTATAGAATATTGTACAACATTTTAGCCTGCAAAGAACGAACTTTGCGACAGATTATCGCGATATTTCGAGCTAAATGACGAATTCTCTGTATGCAATGATTTATTATTATATTAGGCGCGTATAATTATTCCACCATCTCTCGAACTAGCATTATTGCATAAAGTTCATGAAGGACATTTTATGGATTGGATGGAAGTACGCAGTTAAAAAATCTTATCGAAAATTGTCCCAAGTACGTGCAAGAAAGACAAAATAAACGCGAATTTTTTACACGAGAAAGTCTAACGTAGTTGTTTATTATTCTATATTCTTTGAAATTTATACCTTAATATCTCCAACAGAAAATGAGGAATCCCGGAAGTAGTCCGTGGTGATTGTGGAAAACAATTTTCGTCCGGATTCCGTAGTTTCGCAAAAGAGTACGACTTCGAATATATTACAAGCACGCCAAAGTTTTCCCAAAGTAACGACGAGGCAGAAGCAGCCGTTAAAATCGCGAAAAATATTATAAAAAAATGTAAAGTCGTTCATTTAGCATATAAAACTACACCAACGGAAAACGAATTTTCTCCGGCAAAACTTTTATTTTCGCGCCAAATTTGCTCTCGTTTACCTATCCTTCCTAAAAGTCTCGATACTTATATGAAACATGATGTGATTACGCATATAAATAATGAGAGGAAGGGAAAACAAGAAATGATGTACAACAAGCGACATAGAACTGCGGTTCTTTCTAAATTAAATATTTACGATGCTGTATGGTCACGAACATGCGAATATATGCGAAAGTCATAAAACAAGATGTAACACCGAATTCATATATTATAAAGACTGAAAAAGGTAGCATAATAATACGCAATCCGTGGCAAACGTTTCCGATTCAACATCCGACTATGTACCGGTGGTACCCGAGGACTTTCCGAGTGATATCGCATCAAATAATGTAAATACTTCGTGCGTCACTCCGCATCAAGACTATATACGTGAGAGCATTGGTGGCGCATTACCACGGAATATTACTCAGACTTTAGGTAAATCTGCTAGCGAGCAAGCGTCACAGAACACGAACGTTTCTAATTATTTCCCGATACAATCTGAAGACTGCACGGCTGAACCGGTTAGTCCTGAACAACCTCCGCGCAGATCAGTCCGTGAAAGAAAACCGCCAGAGCGATACCGTATGAACGAATGATTTAAATTTTGTATTCTTACTACCACTCTTATTGTAATGATTTACCAAATGTGGTACCATATCAAAATGTATAACATGTATTTTATTTTATAACATGGCTTAAAAAAAAGGAAAGGTGTTGTGCGAGTCCGGCTGTTAAGGATAGTCCGACTACACCAACACATATCATTTAAAGCCATATCCAGTACCGACTTATAATTTAAAGCATAGACCTCGGCAACAAATAGATATTTTGTCTGTTATTTATTTTTATATTTATTTCAATAAATTCATTTTAATACAAATTCAATCCGGTGTTCAAGTAATTAAATTTTAATCCGCGTACTATTCCTTTCGTGATCCTAAGAGCCTGCACATTTTTAATTAACAAGTGCTCGACGCGATGTGCCTACTTCGCGGTCAATTTTAGATTTGATTTCTACCTGGTTGTTATGTGAAACCGGACCTTCGTTTCAGACTAACACTTAACAGATTTGATAGAGCGGACGGGTAACCGCCGCCGCAACGCAGGAAAAATACGTTTATCTAAATACGGTAAGTTCAACCGTACCAATCAAACGAAATCAAACTGTTACATAGCGCCCAACGTAAATTAATAGATTGGGCTCATAACTCTGGATTTCTACTCTCTTTCTAGTCCAGAAAAATAAAATAAAGAATATAATTTAAAATAAATATTATTTTATGAATAAATAAAGTAAATTAATTTAAGAACCAAACGTCAGACAAAAAATGTTAAGCAGGACAACATCTAAAGGATTTCTCTCTTTATTTTAACAACTAAGAGCGATACGACTTACGAAGATTACAAATCGGAGAAAAGGTACGCGTAGATACATCAAGCGCTCAAAGGAACATTTACGGTTTCTGCGATCGAGTGTGCACTAGCTCTTCGCTCTGCGGTTAATCCCTCGCTGTCCCTCGTCGCATCCTCTCGATTTAATCTACTCTCCACAGATACGTCTGTCTGGTCTTCGTAGAATAGCTTGATATCACTGATGTGGCATTTTCCTGCTTCTTTTCTATCAGTGTCGATGAGTTCTACCACGTTTGAGTCGAGTAACGCCGAAACAATAACAGGACGGATGTACTTCGGAGCTAACTTAGCAGCTATGGCTTGGGCAGCGGACGAAAGTACACGATTCCACTTAGAAAATTTTGTCTCACGGCAAATTATATATCGCGGCGTTTCGAATTATAATATTCGGCCTGACGTGCTTGTACGCATGTCGCTCGTTCAGTAGCTTGAGCTTGCAGCTCTGGTAGCGTTTGCATACGCTGTAGCAAATTTTGAACAGCTGCTGCGGCTTCGCTATCAGCGAGAGCTCGATCTTCTGAGAGACTGGAAGGTAGCGCTGCTCGATGGGACGCAAACCGCCTACATCAATTTCATGCTCAGCTAAGTTAGTACAACCAGAGATTAGTATAGAAATTGCCGATCCAATGTAAAAAACCCGAGACGAAACCGAGAGCGACGCCACGGCGCGGTTAACGATAGAACTGTTCGCACAATTTGAGAAATGAATGGAGGGGGTAGAATAGAAAAGTGCGAATAAGGCGGTGGGGCAAAAGAAGCAACTCGCATGTTTTCGTCGACGCGGGTTTTTAATACAATGTAGATTTTTATTGATATTTATTCTGTTTTTGTATAATAATGTATTAAATATTAATTTCAGAAGTTTATAACTAATTATAACAAATATATAAACTATGCCTAAGCTCTCCCGGGGTCAAACTTAAATACAAGTTCTAATGTAAAAATATCAATATGTTATAATAGCCGTGAGCGTTAAGGCGCACGTTTACGACTTGCGTTACCTGTAGGTACGTGGGTTCAAATCCTGAGATTTTTCTTTTTTTTTTAAATATTTATTTAAAGAAATTAATTAAAGAATGGTTTGTTTTATAATTTTTATATTTATGTAATATATTTGAAACGACAAATTTTATTTATTTTTTATTATGAAATTCCATTGTTAGTTTTTACAACTTTAAATTAATTGAAACATTTTGCTTCATCCTATAGGAAGCTTTGCGATAGTAAAATTTTTCGACTCGCTAAAGACATGTTAGAATTATGTTTTAACATATGAAGAGTCGAAATTTAACAATAGAATTAACAAAAAAAATATAATTAACAATTACATTTTAATTATTAACTATAAAGATATATTTAATAATTAAAATTTAATTTTTAATTCTAACTTCTTATAATTAATATTTAAAATGTAATTATTAATTCTATATTTTTATAATTAATAATTAAAATTGTAATTATTAAGTATTTCTTAATTAATTAATTAATTATTTTTATTAATTATTTGCATCCCTGGTGTGTGTGTATGTACGTATACTGCCGTATTTTCGAAACTACTTGATTAATATCGCCCAGCTTTCGTGAGTAGTTTACATTGTATTTTCCTAATTCCGGGAAAGATTTTAATTATTTATCCCCCAAGTAGTGTTTGTTTCAATGACAATTTTTGATTTTTGAAAAATTAATTTCTCAAAATTTTTTATAATACCTTTGTTATCTTTTAATTGGCCGAGATGTATTTTCTAGAGAATAAAAAAAATCTATCCGCTCAAAATTGTATTTTCAAATTATCCCTATTAGTTATTTTCTTATTTCAAAATAATTTTTTCTTAATATTCTATATTTCGGAAGTTAATCGGTTAAATGTCCTGAAAAAAAGATACGATAGAAGCAAATTTTAATGATCATAGATAAACTGCGGATTTTTATGCAACAAAGTTTTTTATATTGCATAAAATAATAAATAAAAATGAAATATAACCATTGTTTACATTATTCATTTAATTAATAGACTTACACATTTATATTAAAAAATATTTACTAATAACTATTAAATTTGTATTGTGACGTGTCCACTGGGGATTAGGGTGGAGTCACGGTTAAAACACAAAATCAAACAACTTAGTTAAAAGAGATTGCAGGTTTAATGCACTTACTGTATTTTCAAGTATTACACGGCAAAGCAGCGGCTTTGCCGTTCAAAGTTGCCAGTCACGTTGGCCGCGGTCGCTCGCGTTCGCGCGATTGCGGGCCGTCCCGCACCTAACCACGCGTCGCGCACACACACTTAAAGGAAGCTGGATTTGGGAGGAAGGAGCACGGCTCACCTGGACGCTCGTCTCCTGGATCCCTCGGACACACACGTGGTTTGTAAAATTGCTGTATTTCGGGTTGCACGATCGGTGGTCGGTCGCAGTCTGTCGAGTATCGGCACGCACAAAGCGAGAGAGTTTTCCCTCGGCGTATTGCGCAGGCGCGCCTACTCTCGCGTCTCGAGTCATGTGCGCTCGGCTCAGTTCGTACTGGCCGCTCGGGCCGTGATTTCGCTGCCTCGACGGAGATGTCGTCGACGACGTTGACTTCGTGGTGCTGGATGGCGATTGAGTAACTGCAGCCCTGCTGAGAATACTATCTACGAGGTAAGCGTTTAAATCGTTCCTAATTACCTCGATTTTAAGCTAAATCGAGCCCGTCGAGTTTCTTTATTGCAGGTGCCGTATGTTATCAATACGGGATCTTCGGCTCGGAGTGTCCGGACAGCTGGAGCACATCGGCGTCTCATAACAGCCCTCAGTGAGCGCAGCCAGGCAGCGGTGAATCGTCGTCGCCCTATGGAGTGCCGCCAAGGTAATTTACCTACTTTCCTCGGGCTCTATATAGATGTTTGATTGTGTCTGCCATAACCTCAACTAAACATGTCATCTCCTTTCCTTTTGGTCCTGCTGACATACCTGGGAGAAGCTATGCCTGGTTATAGCTTCTCCATCCTCGTTCCTTAGTAGTCGACCAACTTGGTAATTAATTACCGTTTCAGGTACTCTGATTGGCAATACACCGTGGCTTGAGCGCAAGGGCGCTACCTCATTCCAAGGCCTGGAGTCTTCACCTGGGCTGCTCAACCTCGGAGGCTTCTCTTGGGTGCTGGAGAGGGCAATCAAGGCTGGATGGGACCTGGGGATATGGTACGGGTCATTACTGGTGCTGGAGAAGACATAAGGATGCTGGATCAACGGAGCAGTGTGTGTGTGTGTGCAATTGTGCGCAGTCAGGAGTCGCATCTCCTTTGCTTCGGGTTCTCCTGCTTACTACGCACTGTAAGCCTATATCGGTTGCACACATTCGCATATGTGTGTCTAATAGGACTTAATTGGTATGTATAGCACGCTTACTTCGCATAGTAAGCTTGACAGGTGATATACTATACCTTGTCTCGCTAGTTTATTTCTAAGTGATATGTAGTATAACTACAATGTCACAGTATGAAAAACTTTATATTGCATAAAAATCCGTAGTCTAATCTTAAACTGTAAAAATTTCAAGTAATTATATCGACTTAAAAATAATGAAAAAATTGGGTTTTTTATGTCCAACGTTTTCGGGAATAAAAACAATTTCATCCGCTTGCAATTTTTGGAAAAAATAGTATTTTTGGTATTTTCGATTGCTATTGTAATATATATATATTACATATATATTTTAAATCAAGAAGCAAATAAATTTCATTTCCGTACATAATTAAGTAGTAAAACTAATACCCAATTAATATCTCGACAAAATATTTTTCTATAATTTGCCGTTCATGCTTAAAAAAACACTGTTGTAGGATACATATTGCTATTTTATCTTGCGAATAGGTACTTTACGTTATATTTAAATATTTATTTCTAAACAAGAATAATTAATATACATATATTACATATATCAAATGATGAAATTAATGAAAAATTGTTAATGTAATAAAATCAGTTACTACCTGGGAATTTTTATTTCAATCATGTTCTAATACATTTTTTATGAAGATGTGTACTGTTAAACGGCAAATAAAATACATATTAAATATAAAAATATATGATAAATGAATTTATTGATCTTTACAAGCCAAAAAAACATTCCTCACATCTCAAGTAAGGTGGACTGTATTAATACCAGCCACTTTAGAAACCTCACAGGATGAGTCTTTGAAAAAAGACTAAGACAAGCTAAGTCAACAAAAATATATAATTTAATTTATTGTAGTATAAAATTAATAAAAACTTGATGAGATGGAAAAAAAAATTTTGTATTTCGCCCTGAGTATGCCTGGTGGGCTCATCAGTAGAGTCCAGGCATCTCGTCTCTAGATACAAATGACAGATATAAAAATTTTTGAAAACCAGCTCTATCCTGACGCGGAAGACATGGGGTATATATGGCCTACCGATAGCAACCTTTAATAAGTGCCACATATTAACAGGTAGCCCCCTAACGCACTTACATAGAACTAATGTCTTAATCGTCAGAATATTGTTACATAATGCATATTCGTGATCCAATGCCATATAATTTTAAAATTTCAATTTTCCAACTATTAGAAAAATTCGTGAATTTATTGCTTTTTTACACTATAAGTTATATGATAAATGAATTTATTGATCTTTACAAGCCAAAGAAACATTCCTCACATCTCAAGTAAGGCGGACTGTATTAATACCAGCCACTTTAGAAACCTCACAGGATAAGTGTTTGAAAAAAGACTAAGACAAGATAAGTCAACAAAACTATGTAATTTAATTGATTGTAGTATAAAATTAATAAAAATTTGATAAGACGGAAAAAAAAAATTTTGTATTTCGCCCTGATTATAAAAAAAAAAATTTTTATATCTGTCATTTGTATCTAGAGACGAGAAGCCCGGATTCTACTGATGAGCCCACCAGGCATACTCAGGGCGAAATACAAAATTTTTTTTTTCCGTCTTATCAAATTTTTATTAATTTTATACTACAATCAATTAAATTATATATTTTTGTTGACTTAGCTTGTCTTAGTCTTTTTTCAAAGACTCATCCTGTGAGGTTTCTAAAGTGGCTGGTATTAATACAGTCCGCCTTACTTGAGATGTGAGGAATGTTTCTTTGGCTTGTAAAGATCAATAAATTCATTTATCATATAACTTATAGTGTAAAAAAATAAATAAATTCACGAATTTTTCTAATAGTTGGAAAATTCAAATTTTAAAAATATAAAAATATTTATTCAGATAAATTCAAAACATTCATGAACTTTATAACGGTAAGCGAGTTACCGATCAGGTGAGTAACCGAAAAGAATATCGAGATTGATGCGCGCGCTAGGAACGCGCGCGAGAATCGTGCGCAAGGGAGTAACGAATTAGAGTTCGCGCGCGATCGGCAACAACATCGTGTTGACAACTGCGTGAGATTTCTTACGTGATAAAGAGATAAAAGACTGGTGCATTTAGTGTGTGGGTGCGAGGGTTTCTCCCCTCTAACCTCCACGTCGACGTGTGCAGCAGCACCTCTCACAGGCAGTGAGAAAAGGAGGCACGGTATATCCAACCTTCTCGAACGTTGGAGAGAGAGAGAGAGAGAGAGAGAGAGAGAGAGAGAGAGAGAGAGAGATACACGAGTACGAGCTCTCTCTCAGTGGCACAGCGTTTTCCCGCCGAAGCGAGATATTCAGATACGCGGTAAGTGGTGCACCACGTTTAGACCCGCGTGTCTATCTAATATTCGCGCCCCGATTTACCTAGTACGGTCCAGGTGAGGAAGCGTTCCTCCTTTCCCCCTCTTGTGACAATACCCTCACGGATAGACAGGTCGGTGGTTCGCGGGAACCACTTCACGAGAGAAGGCGCGCATGACGTAGGAAGATTCGACGTCAAAGCTCTCTACGTCAGAGATACATACGTCACACGGTGTGACGTATGCCATCAGGTTAAGCAGCCGATCATATCCGGATCGGTTGCTCGTAATCGACAGTTAAATAGATTTTAACTGATTCTTTTCGCGCTGACCTCGGGGGTAGTCATCGGTACGACTCCCCGTAAATTGTTAAAGTTAGTTTATAGTTAATTTGTTAATATTTAATTGTTTAGTTAATAAATTGACTCGGCGAGACAATGTTTTTCGCCGATTAACAGTAATATCGATTGTTGATAGTGTTTTACCGGTTACCGTCCTGTCCTTCCAGCCTTCCTAACCAGGATCGAGGATTGCAGGATCCTGGCCAACCTGTCAGAGGACGAGTTATTGCCGTCACTCTCGGAACTTCTGACAGACACTGCCGCCACGTGGTACCAGAACGAGAAACACAAGTGGCACTCCTGGGAAGATTTCGTGACTTCGGCTAAACGTTGGTACGGAATGAGCCAACGTTTCCAGCAGAGGATCATCGCCGAGTCCAACGCACGGACTCAAGGACCCGATGAACCGGTTAGGGACTATATGACGTGCTCTATCGCAATAATACGAAAGATAGTCCCTACGCCGACGGAAGCGCAGCAGCTCGATCATTTGTATCGGAACATGCTGCCACAGCTTCAACGGCTGTTCAAGAGAGCGGAAGTGAGCTCAATTAAACAAATGCTGGACCTCGCCACGGAAGCGGAGCAGACGATAGAAGGTGAGAAAGTATATCGTCCACCACCTACGGAGGAAGGGTTTCTGCTTCCCGAAATGGCGTATAAGCCGAAGCGGAAAACAGGTTTGCCGAAGGCTAAGGTAGCGGCCGCTGAGGTAAGCCAAGCCAAACCAAGCGAGCCAGACGTCGTCGACCGCATCGCAAAGATGCTGGAGGATGCGCTGCGGCCCATCGTCTCCCAATTGGCGTCGACGACCCGACAGTCCCGTAGGAGAAGCCCATGGTCTGGCTCTCCAAAGAAAGGCTCGCCGGCCAACCGATCTCCGAAGAGTAGGAGGTTTGGCAGACCTAATGGCCCGAGCAAGAGCTTCGGACACCGGCAGGAGAAGAATGCTGCTAGTCTACCAAGGGAAAAAGGAAAGGAACAGCCGAAAAACCGAATGGGCTCGACGTTCGATCGGACTAAGCCTCTTACCTGCAAGGGCTGCGGGAAAATTGGATATTCTCTCAGGTACTGTCTGGTGTGCTCGGGAAACGCCAAAAGGAGCGGTTCACCGGGACGAAAACCGAGACCCAAGAGCTTGAGTCCCCGCTGTTCCAGGTGAGTTCGGAACAGACCCGCTCCAACCGAGGGTATGGTCCAGAGAGGAGCGGAAATGGGCCTCAAAAGGAGGAACGGTCTCAAGAAGCCAGCAGACCAATCTCATCCTATAAACCAGAGGATAAGAGTCGTTGGTGGCTTTTTGTGGAGATTGAGGGCTTTCGTATAAGAGCCTTATACGATCCCGGAGCTTCCACGACCGTGATGGGACCCAGCGGTCTGCAAATCGCCGCAGCATTGGGCAAGGAGCTCATTGTGGCGAACGCCGGACGCGTCAAGATGGCGGATGGTAGTTACCAACCGCTAAACGGTCATGTGATCTTACCTTTCACTGTCGGGAAGGAGACACGTGAAATAAGGGTAGCAATCATACCAAATCTTGACGCCGAATGCTACGTAGGAGTAAATTTCGTACGAGCATTCAGAGCCATATTGGATCCGGATAGCGACCGCCTGTTCCTCAAGGACAGCAAGTAGCAGATCCACCTCGAAGTTGCTGGAATAGGGGGTATGGCCACCCTCTCGTCCGCTGGGATAGCGGACGCAACCGAGGCGGAAAGGGAAAAGCTGCGAGCGCTAGTAAGCAAAGTGCTGTCTAATACTTCTCCTAAAATCGGGCAAACCCAACTCATCGAGCACTCGATTGACGTGGGATCAGCTCGCCCGATAAAGCAGAAGTATTACCCGGTGTCGGAGAAGATCCAGGAGGAGATGCACCGCCAGGTCCGAGAGATGCTAGATTTAGAGATCATAGAGCCCTCGGACAGCGGTTGGTCAAGCCCCATGGTGATGGTACGCAAGGAGAACGGATCACGTCGATTTTGCATTGACTTTAGGAAAGTCAATGCGCTAACGAAACCAGACGCTTATCCCCTCCCGTTCATGCAGGATATCTTGCGCAAGCTGAAGAGATGTCGGTACATTAGTACTCTGGACATGAACTCAGTGTATCATCAAATACCTCTCCATAAGGAATCACGTCCTTATACGGCTTTCACAGTCCCGGGGATGGGACTGTATCAGTTTAAGCGGATGCCATACGGATTGGCCTACGCCGGCGCGACCTTCCAACGCATGATTGACCAAGTGGTTGGTCCTGATCTCGAGCCCAATGCCTTTTCTTACCTCGATGACATTATCATTATCATAGATGGAATTCGTCCCGACACAGCCAAGACAGAGCCTATAAAGGTTTATCCGGCTCCCAAGAACCTCAAACAGCTTCGACGATTCCTCGGCATGGCGTCGTGGTATCGACGTTTTATGCCGGATTACGCCACGATTGCCGAGCCGCTTACCCGTCTCACGAAGAAGAACCAAGGGTACGAGTGGTTAGATGAACAGGAACAAGCCTTTCAGCAACTGAAGGCCCTGATCATGACTGCTCCAGTTCTTCAACGACCCAGTGCAGATGGACTGTTTAGCCTGCACACGGACGCGAGCGATACCGGCATAGGAGCCGTGCTCGTCCAAGAGATAGACGGAGAGGAAAGAGTCAATGAGTTTGCCAGTCGCATTCTCACAGCACCCGAGAAGAATTATAGCGTTACGGAGAGGGAATGCTTGGCCGTGGTCTGGGCTATTAATAAGTTCAGACCTTACATCGAAGGGTACCACTTCAAAGTGATAACGGATCACAGTAGTCTTCGCTGGTTGGGTATTATGAGAAATCCAACCAGCCGACTAGCGAGATGGGCTTTAGAGCTTCCAGCTCATGACTTTGTCGTCGAGCACAAAAAAGGAGCTCTGCATCACGTTCCCGATGCCCTATCTCGCATGTATGAAGACGACGAGCCTACAGTAGCAGCAATGTCGTGGGCTCAAACTACTAAAGATCCTTGGTATCTACACTGGATCAAGAACGTTTCCGACAGACCCCGCGATTTCCCCGACTGGAAAATAGTTGGAGGATATCTATACATCTATCGCCCCGACAAGGAGTTAGAGGAAGTGATGGATGACGAGCAAGCATGGAAGCTGGTCGTACCCGTAGAGAATCGTCACTCTATTCTGAGAGAGTGTCACGATGACCCCTCAGCTGGCCATCTCGGTAGGGAAAAGACATTCGCCCGCGTGGCCCAAAACTATTATTGACCACGGTTCTACGCAGAAGTTGCGGATTACGTCAGGCGATGCCAAGTGTGCCAGCAATGTAAGGTCGAGCAACGTGCTCCTTCAGGGTTAATGGGTCACCGTCAATCGGACAGACCATGGCAGGTGGTATCAGGAGATATCACTGGCCCGCTTCCACGCTCTAGCCGAGGATACGAATACATCCTAGTATTCCAGGATTTATTCACGCGCTGGATTGAAGCAAGCCCGATACGAAAAGCTAACGCAAAGACGATAGTCCGCGAGCTTCACGAACGAGTGATTAACCGGTTCGGCACCCCGAGGTATTTCATTCGGACAACGGGACCGAGTTTAAAAATAAACTCGTAGACGAGTATCTCGAATCTAAGGGAGTGTATCATTCGACGACACCCCCTTATCACGCACAGGCCAATCCTGTCGAGAGGGCCAATCGGACCCTTAAGACAATGGTGGTGTCGTATATCCAGGATAAGCACAGCGACTGGGACGACAAGCTGCCAGAGTTAGTCTTTGCACTAAACACAGCGGTGCAAAGTTCTACTGGATGGAGCCCGGCTATGCTGAACTATGGTCGCTAACTCGAGGCGCCTAGTACAGCTCGTCGAGAGCAAGACCGGCTTGCCCAGCACAGTTTGAGTTCCGTAGACTGCAGGATTGGAACAACAAAATCAAACAGTTGCCAAGACTGCACGAGAATGCAAAATCGCCAGTCGGCTGCCAGTAAGGCCCGGCAAGCCGAAATCTTCAACTCACGACGAAGGCCAGCGGAATTCGAGGTAGGAGATCTGGTGTGGAAACGAAACCAGACGCTTATCCCCTCCCGTTCATGCAGGATATCTTGCGCAAGCTGAAGAGATGTCGGTACATTAGTACTCTGGACATGAACTCAGTGTATCATCAAATACCTCTCCATAAGGAATCACGTCCTTATACGGCTTTCACAGTCCCGGGGATGGGACTGTATCAGTTTAAGCGGATGCCATACGGATTGGCCTACGCCGGCGCGACCTTCCAACGCATGATTGACCAAGTGGTTGGTCCTGATCTCGAGCCCAATGCCTTTTCTTACCTCGATGACATTATCATTATCATAGATGGAATTCGTCCCGACACAGCCAAGACAGAGCCTATAAAGGTTTATCCGGCTCCCAAGAACCTCAAACAGCTTCGACGATTCCTCGGCATGGCGTCGTGGTATCGACGTTTTATGCCGGATTACGCCACGATTGCCGAGCCGCTTACCCGTCTCACGAAGAAGAACCAAGGGTACGAGTGGTTAGATGAACAGGAACAAGCCTTTCAGCAACTGAAGGCCCTGATCATGACTGCTCCAGTTCTTCAACGACCCAGTGCAGATGGACTGTTTAGCCTGCACACGGACGCGAGCGATACCGGCATAGGAGCCGTGCTCGTCCAAGAGATAGACGGAGAGGAAAGAGTCAATGAGTTTGCCAGTCGCATTCTCACAGCACCCGAGAAGAATTATAGCGTTACGGAGAGGGAATGCTTGGCCGTGGTCTGGGCTATTAATAAGTTCAGACCTTACATCGAAGGGTACCACTTCAAAGTGATAACGGATCACAGTAGTCTTCGCTGGTTGGGTATTATGAGAAATCCAACCAGCCGACTAGCGAGATGGGCTTTAGAGCTTCCAGCTCATGACTTTGTCGTCGAGCACAAAAAAGGAGCTCTGCATCACGTTCCCGATGCCCTATCTCGCATGTATGAAGACGACGAGCCTACAGTAGCAGCAATGTCGTGGGCTCAAACTACTAAAGATCCTTGGTATCTACACTGGATCAAGAACGTTTCCGACAGACCCCGCGATTTCCCCGACTGGAAAATAGTTGGAGGATATCTATACATCTATCGCCCCGACAAGGAGTTAGAGGAAGTGATGGATGACGAGCAAGCATGGAAGCTGGTCGTACCCGTAGAGAATCGTCACTCTATTCTGAGAGAGTGTCACGATGACCCCTCAGCTGGCCATCTCGGTAGGGAAAAGACATTCGCCCGCGTGGCCCAAAACTATTATTGACCACGGTTCTACGCAGAAGTTGCGGATTACGTCAGGCGATGCCAAGTGTGCCAGCAATGTAAGGTCGAGCAACGTGCTCCTTCAGGGTTAATGGGTCACCGTCAATCGGACAGACCATGGCAGGTGGTATCAGGAGATATCACTGGCCCGCTTCCACGCTCTAGCCGAGGATACGAATACATCCTAGTATTCCAGGATTTATTCACGCGCTGGATTGAAGCAAGCCCGATACGAAAAGCTAACGCAAAGACGATAGTCCGCGAGCTTCACGAACGAGTGATTAACCGGTTCGGCACCCCGGAGGTATTTCATTCGGACAACGGGACCGAGTTTAAAAATAAACTCGTAGACGAGTATCTCGAATCTAAGGGAGTGTATCATTCGACGACACCCCCTTATCACGCACAGGCCAATCCTGTCGAGAGGGCCAATCG
The DNA here is from genome assembly GCA_026168455.1 of Theocolax elegans. Classification (NCBI taxonomy): domain Eukaryota; kingdom Metazoa; phylum Arthropoda; class Insecta; order Hymenoptera; family Cerocephalidae; genus Theocolax; species Theocolax elegans. The sequence goes on from CM047431.1 coordinate 18,712,932, forward strand.
GACCCTTAAGACAATGGTGGTGTCGTATATCCAGGATAAGCACAGCGACTGGGACGACAAGCTGCCAGAGTTAGTCTTTGCACTAAACACAGCGGTGCAAAGTTCTACTGGATGGAGCCCGGCTATGCTGAACTATGGTCGCTAACTCGAGGCGCCTAGTACAGCTCGTCGAGAGCAAGACCGGCTTGCCCAGCAACAGTTTGAGTTCCGTAGACTGCAGGATTGGAACAACAAAATCAAACAGTTGCCAAGACTGCACGAGAATGCAAATCGCCAGTCGGCTGCCAGTAAGGCCCGGCAAGCCGAAATCTTCAACTCACGACGAAGGCCAGCGGAATTCGAGGTAGGAGATCTGATGTGGAAACGCAACCGGATCCTCTCGTCCAGCGCACAAGGTATCTCGGCTAAGCTTGGCTGAGGGCTGAGGTAGCCTATAGGCAGGCTGCTGAAGAGCACCGGCGTCTCCAGCAGAAAGCGGATGACGCTAAAAGAAGAGCCGCTGAGCTGGAGGCGCGGCTGCAGTCTCAGACCTCCACGAGCGGAACGAGAGGTTACAAGGAACCGAAGTGTCCGCTCTGCCGCTGCAAAGGGGCCGTTGACCCGAAGAAATGCCCTCACTTCAAGGCGCACGCCGAAATCAAGGCGGGGCGCAGGAGGCAGGGCTGAGAGCCATAAGGAGTCAACGACCCAACCCTCCAAATGTAGATACTTTTGTTTTTTTTATTAAAGTTTTATAATCAAAATAAGGTGTACCTCCTGAATATTTATCCTCTTTCCTGTTCCTCGCGGTACAGAGTCCACATACAGAGTATGCGGAATCTGGAAGGGGGGTATAACGGTAAGCGAGTTACCGATCAGGTGAGTAACCGAAAATAGTATCGAGATTGATGCGCGCGCAAGGAACGCGCGCGAGTATCGTGCGCAAGGGAGTAACGAGGTAGAGTTCGCGCGCGATCGGCAACAACATCGTGTCGACAACTGCCGAGAGATTTCTTACGTGATAAAGAGATAAAAGACTGGTGCATTTAGTATGTGGGTGCGAGGGTTTCTCCCCACTAACCTCCACGTCGACGTGTGCAGCAGCACCTCTCACAGGCAGTGAGAAAAGGAGGCACGGTATATCCAACCTTCTCGACCGTTGGAGAGAGAGAGAGAGATACACGAGTACGAGCTCTCTCTCAGTGGCACAGCCTTTTCCCGCCGAAGCGAGATATTCAGATACGCGGTAAGTGGTGCACCACATTTAGACCCGCGTGTCTATCTAATATTCGCGCCCCGATTTACCTAGTACGGTCCAGGTGAGGAAGCGTTCCTCCTTTCCCCCTCTCGTGACAATACCCGCACGGATAGACAGGTCGGTGGTTCGCGGGAACCACTTCACGAGAGAAGGCGCGCATGACGTAGGAAGCTTCGACGTCAAAGCTCTCTACGTCAGAGATACATACGTCACACGGTGTGACGTATGCCATCAGGTTAAGCAGCCGATCATATCCGGATCGGTTGCTCGTAATCGACAGTTAAATAGATTTTAACTGATTCTTTTCGCGCTGACCTCGGGGGTAGTCATCGGTACGACTCCCCGTAAATTGTTATAGTTAATTTATAGTTAATTTGTTAATATTTAATTGTTTAGTTAATAAATTGACTCGGCGAGACAATCTTTCTCGCCGATTAACAGTAATATCGATTGTTGATAGTGTTTTACCGGTTACCGTCCTGTCCTACGAATACCGCCCTCTCCGGTGTTTATCCTAGTTGGCAATTTTGGGCATAGTGCCCAACACACGGTATATAAGTCAAACGAGGTGTTTGACGTTGTTAACGGCATTGCACGGGAATCAAAGGGATTCCCGGCCGCATCGTGGGACTGCACACTTAAGGTTGGTATGTTGGGACAGATTGGGCCTAACCGTGGGCCTTACATATCCCCAGTACCCACCCCGTTACAACTTTTAGAAATTACTGTAGGTACCACTAGAAAGAAGAAAGCAATTTTGTAGTTTTCAAATTTTATAATTAATAAAAAATCATAAAATATATATACATATGTAATAAAGTGAAATTCCCAATCATGCCACAAACTAAAAAGGAGTAGGTAATTTTGAGATGTATTTACTATATAAAAATGAGATGTATTTACTATATAAATTAAAAAATGCAACGAAAATAATCGTTAATACCCATAACTTACATTTGAATAAAAGAAAATCAGCATTAAGTGTGCAGTTTATAGCTATAGATATTTAAAAAAGAATGTTTAAATTTACTTATACTCCTCCCCATCTACCCACCCACACTAACATGCACCCACACACGCCCACATCGAACCATCCACGCCTACCCTCGCACATCCACATCAACCCATACACACACTTACACCTACCTGCACCCACCCTCATATACCTGCATCCACTTCCAAATCCACATATATATACCTATCCATCCTCATGCACTCAAGTTTCACGTTTCACATTCACATCCACTCACGCACGTGTCAAAATTTAGATTTTAAATCTGTATTTGCCTACAATTCGGGTCAGTCATCCGCTGTATATATAAATCCTAGAAAGTATACATCCAGGGTAACAAATACATGACTGAAAATGATCACCCTTTATATTCAAATTTTGTCTATAGCGGGTATTTTTGAAGAATGCTGCATCTCACACACATGCTCACACACCCATATCCAACCATCCACACCTTTCCATACACACCCACCACCCACACTCGCCACTACCCACCGATCGACATGCACTCACATTTCACGTTTCACATGCATATCCACCCACACGCACATGCTGCTTTTAACATTTAGAATTCAAATGTGTAGTAGCCTGCAAATCGGGTCCGTTATCCCCTGTATATAGAAATCCTGTAACGTATATATACCGGATGGCACAAACATGATTAAAAAAAAAAGGGTATATTTAAACTCTGTATCTCATGCACATGCTCACACACCCATATCCAACCATCCACCCTTACCCGCACACATCCACATCAACAAATACATACTCACTTCTACCTACCCGCATCCACCCTCACACATCAACATATACTTCCAGATACACAAACATGCAACTATCCATCCTCACACACTTAAGTTTCACGTTTTACATGCACATCCACCCGCGCATAAATCCCATTATGTATACATAAAGGGTGGCATAAACATGATTCAAAAAGATCACCCTCTTTATTAAAATTTTTTCTATAGAAATTAGAATTCAAATGTTTAATAGCCTGCAATTCGAGTCCAACGTACACTGATACATAAGTCCCATTACGCCTACAAGCTGTAAAATATACGATTGAAAATATCGAATTGATCGCTTGTTAGATCCAAAATCCATCCATGAATTTCGACACCGTACGTTTGATCGAATTCACACTCGTTCATACACGCCATTTTGAATTATAAAGATTGAATAAAATTTAAATTTTAGTCCTTATTGGCAAAGTAAATTATCACAATTAAATAATATATCAAACAAATTACAAAATAATTGCGAATCGCTATTAAATTATACGCGAATTCGCATAACCAACTTAAATTTAATAAAATCAACTAATGTGCAAAAAAAAAACAAAATGTTATAAATCTGCAATTTGTTCAAATAAATTTTCCAATTGTTTACAAAAGTAGAATTAAATTGAATTAACAAATTTAATATTCAAAGAAGTTTACAAGAATTTAAAAACAAATTGTTTAAAAATAAAATTACTAAAAAAAAGAAATTTTGAATTGCGAAGAAACCCTATAAAAATTATTATAATAATTTAATAATATCAATTAAAAAAAATTAAAATAAGTAATTAATAAATCAATTTACTATATTTCAGCTCACGCTTACATACACATACATACATATACCGCGTTACGTTACAATACTTATATTTACCGCGTATATCACACACACACACACTAACGCGCACGCACGCGATTATAAATTGTATGTATAAATATATAAATTGCGATTATACAGCTTACGAAAAATTATTAAAAAAAACAATAATTTTATTTTCCGCGGTGTCACAAATAAATAATAAAGAAAACACGAAATAATTGAATTCGCGATACGCTAAAATTAAATCGAAAAGATTAAATCTCTCTCTCTCTCTCTCTCTCTCTCTCTCTCTGCTTACTTTTACCTTTTACCTTTTACCGTATACTTGCATTTAATGGATTTATTGGAATTTTAATAAGTTTCGGGTATTTATTTAATTATATAAGAGGTATAACTACTTATATCTACTATTTTGTGTTTGTAAGCAGCTTAGAGATTAAAAATTATCAGTAACTAACATTAAATAGTATATTTTAGTATTATTGAAGAATATTAGTGCCATATTGTTTGAATGCAAGTATACAGTTACTCTGTTTTTTTCATAAAATGCATTCGCTCTCTTTTTTTAAGAAATTTGCCTAAAAACACCATAACTTTGTCTGAAATGCTTTGCCGCACTCAAACTTTGCATCATTTTGAAGGTAATTAATCATCGATGAATTAGATTCTTGGATGGATAAAATATTTTTGATCGTACAACCCTTTTTTTTAGTACGAAGGTTTATATGAATTATAACTATATTCAATGTGTTAATCTAATATAAATGAAATATTTCAACAGATTCTTCTTGAAATTTATAAACTTTTTCAAATTTAATGTATATAAGAAAAAAATTGTTAGATTTTGAGTTATTAAGTGATAAGAATGCCCAAAAAGTTATTTTTTTTTCAAAAAATTCGATTGTTTGATTGGTTACAGCTCTGGTACTAATTGAAATTTAGGTCTAGGGCGCAGGAGGCAGGGCTGAGGAGCCATAAGGAGGTCAACGACCCAACCCTCCAAATGTAGATACTTTTGTTTTTTTTATTAAAGTTTTATAATCAAAATAAGGTGTACCTCCTGAATATTTCTCCTCTTTCCTGTTCCTCGCGGTACAGAGTCCACATACAGAGTATGCGGAATCTGGAAGGGGGGTATAACGGTAAGCGAGTTACCGATCAGGTGAGTAACCGAAAATAGTATCGAGATTGATGCGCGCGCAAGGAACGCGCGCGAGTATCGTGCGCAAGGGAGTAACGAGGTAGAGTTCGCGCGCGATCGGCAACAACATCGTGTCGACAACTGCCGAGAGATTTCTTACGTGATAAAGAGATAAAAGACTGGTGCATTTAGTATGTGGGTGCGAGGGTTTCTCCCCACTAACCTCCACGTCGACGTGTGCAGCAGCACCTCTCACAGGCAGTGAGAAAAGGAGGCACGGTATATCCAACCTTCTCGACCGTTGGAGAGAGAGAGAGAGATACACGAGTACGAGCTCTCTCTCAGTGGCACAGCCTTTTCCCGCCGAAGCGAGATATTCAGATACGCGGTAAGTGGTGCACCACATTTAGACCCGCGTGTCTATCTAATATTCGCGCCCCGATTTACCTAGTACGGTCCAGGTGAGGAAGCGTTCCTCCTTTCCCCCTCTCGTGACAATACCCGCACGGATAGACAGGTCGGTGGTTCGCGGGAACCACTTCACGAGAGAAGGCGCGCATGACGTAGGAAGCTTCGACGTCAAAGCTCTCTACGTCAGAGATACATACGTCACACGGTGTGACGTATGCCATCAGGTTAAGCAGCCGATCATATCCGGATCGGTTGCTCGTAATCGACAGTTAAATAGATTTTAACTGATTCTTTTCGCGCTGACCTCGGGGGTAGTCATCGGTACGACTCCCCGTAAATTGTTATAGTTAATTTATAGTTAATTTGTTAATATTTAATTGTTTAGTTAATAAATTGACTCGGCGAGACAATCTTTCTCGCCGATTAACAGTAATATCGATTGTTGATAGTGTTTTACCGGTTACCGTCCTGTCCTACGAATACCGCCCTCTCCGGTGTTTATCCTAGTTGGCAATTTTGGGCATAGTGCCCAACACACGGTATATAAGTCAAACGAGGTGTTTGACGTTGTTAACGGCATTGCACGGGAATCAAAGGGATTCCCGGCCGCATCGTGGGACTGCACACTTAAGGTTGGTATGTTGGGACAGATTGGGCCTAACCGTGGGCCTTACATATCCCCAGTACCCACCCCGTTACAACTTTTAGAAATTACTGTAGGTACCACTAGAAAGAAGAAAGCAATTTTGTAGTTTTCAAATTTTATAATTAATAAAAAATCATAAAATATATATACATATGTAATAAAGTGAAATTCCCAATCATGCCACAAACTAAAAAGGAGTAGGTAATTTTGAGATGTATTTACTATATAAAAATGAGATGTATTTACTATATAAATTAAAAATGCAACGAAAATAATCGTTAATACCCATAACTTACATTTGAATAAAAGAAAATCAGCATTAAGTGTGCAGTTTATAGCTATAGATATTTAAAAAAGAATGTTTAAATTTACTTATACTCCTCCCCATCTACCCACCCACACTAACATGCACCCACACACGCCCACATCGAACCATCCACGCCTACCCTCGCACATCCACATCAACCCATACACACACTTACACCTACCTGCACCCACCCTCATATACCTGCATCCACTTCCAAATCCACATATATATACCTATCCATCCTCATGCACTCAAGTTTCACGTTTCACATTCACATCCACTCACGCACGTGTCAAAATTTAGATTTTAAATCTGTATTTGCCTACAATTCGGGTCAGTCATCCGCTGTATATATAAATCCTAGAAAGTATACATCCAGGGTAACAAATACATGACTGAAAATGATCACCCTTTATATTCAAATTTTGTCTATAGCGGGTATTTTTGAAGAATGCTGCATCTCACACACATGCTCACACACCCATATCCAACCATCCACACCTTTCCATACACACCCACCACCCACACTCGCCACTACCCACCGATCGACATGCACTCACATTTCACGTTTCACATGCATATCCACCCACACGCACATGCTGCTTTTAACATTTAGAATTCAAATGTGTAGTAGCCTGCAAATCGGGTCCGTTATCCCCTGTATATAGAAATCCTGTAACGTATATATACCGGATGGCACAAACATGATTAAAAAAAAAGGGTATATTTAAACTCTGTATCTCATGCACATGCTCACACACCCATATCCAACCATCCACCCTTACCCGCACACATCCACATCAACAAATACATACTCACTTCTACCTACCCGCATCCACCCTCACACATCAACATATACTTCCAGATACACAAACATGCAACTATCCATCCTCACACACTTAAGTTTCACGTTTTACATGCACATCCACCCGCGCATAAATCCCATTATGTATACATAAAGGGTGGCATAAACATGATTCAAAAAGATCACCCTCTTTATTAAAATTTTTTCTATAGAAATTAGAATTCAAATGTTTAATAGCCTGCAATTCGAGTCCAACGTACACTGATACATAAGTCCCATTACGCCTACAAGCTGTAAAATATACGATTGAAAATATCGAATTGATCGCTTGTTAGATCCAAAATCCATCCATGAATTTCGACACCGTACGTTTGATCGAATTCACACTCGTTCATACACGCCATTTTGAATTATAAAGATTGAATAAAATTTAAATTTTAGTCCTTATTGGCAAAGTAAATTATCACAATTAAATAATATATCAAACAAATTACAAAATAATTGCGAATCGCTATTAAATTATACGCGAATTCGCATAACCAACTTAAATTTAATAAAATCAACTAATGTGCAAAAAAAAACAAAATGTTATAAATCTGCAATTTGTTCAAATAAATTTTCCAATTGTTTACAAAAGTAGAATTAAATTGAATTAACAAATTTAATATTCAAAGAAGTTTACAAGAATTTAAAAACAAATTGTTTAAAAATAAAATTACTAAAAAAAAAGAAATTTTGAATTGCGAAGAAACCCTATAAAAATTATTATAATAATTTAATAATATCAATTAAAAAAAATTAAAATAAGTAATTAATAAATCAATTTACTATATTTCAGCTCACGCTTACATACACATACATACATATACCGCGTTACGTTACAATACTTATATTTACCGCGTATATCACACACACACACACTAACGCGCACGCACGCGATTATAAATTGTATGTATAAATATATAAATTGCGATTATACAGCTTACGAAAAATTATTAAAAAAAACAATAATTTTATTTTCCGCGGTGTCACAAATAAATAATAAAGAAAACACGAAATAATTGAATTCGCGATACGCTAAAATTAAATCGAAAAGATTAAATCTCTCTCTCTCTCTCTCTCTCTCTCTCTCTGCTTACTTTTACCTTTTACCTTTTACCGTATACTTGCATTTAATGGATTTATTGGAATTTTAATAAGTTTCGGGTATTTATTTAATTATATAAGAGGTATAACTACTTATATCTACTATTTTGTGTTTGTAAGCAGCTTAGAGATTAAAAATTATCAGTAACTAACATTAAATAGTATATTTTAGTATTATTGAAGAATATTAGTGCCATATTGTTTGAATGCAAGTATACAGTTACTCTGTTTTTTTCATAAAATGCATTCGCTCTCTTTTTTTAAGAAATTTGCCTAAAAACACCATAACTTTGTCTGAAATGCTTTGCCGCACTCAAACTTTGCATCATTTTGAAGGTAATTAATCATCGATGAATTAGATTCTTGGATGGATAAAATATTTTTGATCGTACAACCCTTTTTTTTAGTACGAAGGTTTATATGAATTATAACTATATTCAATGTGTTAATCTAATATAAATGAAATATTTCAACAGATTCTTCTTGAAATTTATAAACTTTTTCAAATTTAATGTATATAAGAAAAAAATTGTTAGATTTTGAGTTATTAAGTGATAAGAATGCCCAAAAAGTTATTTTTTTTTCAAAAAATTCGATTGTTTGATTGGTTACAGCTCTGGTACTAATTGAAATTTAGGTCTAAAAATTTAGCTACACTCTATTCAAGTAGTTTTTTACTGATTCCATACATTAAAACAAAATTCTATTTTTTATCTGGATCACTTCACATGGAATCTTATATATATGTTGTGACTGTGTGGGTGTGTGTGTGTGTGTGTGTGTGTGTGTGTAGTGTGTGTGACTGTCTGTGTGTGTGTGTGTGTGTGTGTGAACAGACACTTTTTCAAATATCCATATGTGATATATACAATGGGTTAAAATTGGATACATTAATTATTACATTTTTAAGATAATTCTATTATAAACAGTAATGGCAAAAGAAAATTCAAATTTTAACAGTGGCAATATAAAATACGAATTACATTTCAAAAGTTTTTCGAAAATTATTATTTTAGTAGTTTTTAATTTAAATATTATTCAAATCAAATTTAAAAATTGTTTGGAGATTACGTATTTTTATATAAAACAATATTTTAAATAAACAAGTATGTATTATTAGAAACAAAAGGTTATTTAAGGTATGCTTTTGTGTATAATAATTAAAATAAGTATATGGGGCTCTGTAACTAAAGGGAAAAATAAATTGGATATAATTATGGATTAAAACGCAAATTTTGAAAGAGGGTGCAAATTGTTGACGTGGTGGATCTGCATGAGAACAGATCCTCGTCACTTAGGGCTCTGTAGTACCGACGCGGCCAGCGCAAGAATCGGCACTTGGCATATGGCGCGCGTATCGGTAGACAGAAGACGCGGAAAAGTAAGCTACGACCAATTGCGGGCGTAGCGCAGTGGTAGCGTGAACGCCTTCGGAATAAAGAAACTCGACATTTTTTTAAAAATTTAAATGGGAATTACCATGTTAATTTTTGTGAATTGTATGTCATTCTTTAAATTATCATAACTTTTTACAGAATTGAAGGCCCCAAAAATACTACAGACCATTTGAAAGGTATTGCTTCAAGCTTTTAACCCAGAAGGATAAATTCTAGACATAGTTAGCAACGAATGTTATATATAATGTTTTATAGTAAAAGTTGATAGATTTTGAGTTAAATAGCGGTAAACCCAGCTGGTGTTGAAAAAAACTAGAAAAAATTCACTTTTTGAGGTTAGAATAACTTTTGAGCAAATAGATTCCAGTACCTAAAAATTTTTTTCTGTATTCTGAAAAACATTTGCAATGTGTACCCAAAATTTGGTGCATTTTAAAATTTTGATCGGACCACTTCACGTGGAATATCCCATATATATATGTTATATATATATGTATGTATGTGGGTGTGTGTGCGTGCGGCAGAATATTTATATAATTATATATATATTTTTTAAAATTGTTTTTTCAAGAATACATAATATATAATTTTTTTCCGTGAGCAAAAAAAAAGTTGTGAACATACTTGAAAGAATGTGTATTTGTTTACTCATTCTTGATAAAACTCATAAAATTTTTAAACGTATACTCAATAATAATAGCGGGATCTGAAATTGAATGTAATGCTTTAAATACAAATGCAAAATTGTTTGAAGATGAAATAATATTAATCAAGTATAACATACACTTTTTCCAAATATCCATATGATATATACAATGGGTTAAAAATTAAATATATTAATTATTGCATTTTTTAAGATAATTCTATTATAAACAGTATAGGCACAAGAAAATTCAAATTTTAACAGTGGCAATATAAAAAACGAATTACATTTGAATAGATTTTCAAAAACTATTAATTTAGGAGCATTTAATTTAAATATTTTTAATTAATATTTCAAAATTGTATGGATATATAAGTGTGTAGATAATTTTATTTATATAACACAATATTTTAAATAAACAAGTATGTATTTATATACTTGTATATAGAAACAGAAGGATTATTTAAGAAATGAATTTGTTTATAATAATCAAAATAAATATTTGGGCTCTGCATAGTAAAAAGAAATTGGATATAATTATGGATTAAAATGCAATTTTGAAGAGGGTGCAATTACGAATCACGAGAGAAATGGAAGAAACAGGTTTTTATTTATATAGCGCTAAAAATTTTATAAATAATTCTTTAAAAAACTAATACAAAAATAATTTAATTAAGAAGAAAATTTTATTACTCTAAAAGTACAAAATATTAATGACACAGAACTTTTGGGCGATGATCGTTCGTCATTAAATAAATTAATTTTAGGAGGTGAAGTTCTATTTATAACCGTTTCAAATAATTCAAAATTTTAATAAGTTGTTAACTAAAATACTACAATTAGTAAGTATATGTACTTTACTATTTTTGGTAAGTTAATTTTCATTATCATTTATAATTATTAAAATATAAATTTAGCTTTATAAGAATTCATATAGTTTAAAATTTACAGTTACATTTAATATGGGTCTATTTTTTTTTATTATTTTTATTCTGATTTCATTACTCTAAATTTTGGTAAACTTTTATTTATAAATTATAATAAACTATAGCAATACCTTCAAGGTGTTGTGTGAATCTGTTTATTTTTAAGGTGTTCATGGTAGTGTAAAAATAATACAATTTAAAACATTATTTTAAATAAATTAATTACGAAAATCTTTTTCGAATTAAAAATAGGGGGTTGGCGCGCGAAGCGCGCAGGGGGGCGAAGCCCCCTAGTATATATATATATATATTGTGACGTGGTGGATCTGCATGAGAACAGATCCTCGTCACTTAGGGCTCTGTAGTACCGACGCGGCCAGCGCAAGAATCGGCACTTGGCATATGGCGCGCGTATCGGTAGACAGAAGACGCGGAAAAGTACAGCTACGACCAATTGCGGGCGTAGCGCAGTGGTAGCGTGAACGCCTTCGGAATAAAGAAACTCGACATTTTTTTAAAAATTTAAATGGGAATTACCATGTTAATTTTTGTGAATTGTATGTCATTCTTTAAATTATCATAACTTTTTACAGAATTGAAGGCCCCAAAAATACTACAGACCATTTGAAAGGTATTGCTTCAAGCTTTTAACCCAGAAGGATAAATTCTAGACATAGTTAGCAACGAATGTTATATATAATGTTTTATAGTAAAAGTTGATAGATTTTGAGTTAAATAGCGGTAAACCCAGCTGGTGTTGAAAAAAACTAGAAAAAATTCACTTTTTGAGGTTAGAATAACTTTTGAGCAAATAGATTCCAGTACCTAAAAATTTTTTTCTGTATTCTGAAAAACATTTGCAATGTGTACCCAAAATTTGGTGCATTTTAAAATTTTGATCGGACCACTTCACGTGGAATATCCCATATATATAATCTGTTATAAAGGTAAATATTCACACAAATACTGTCAACTGAAGTTAACAAATAAGAAAATTCTAAGAAATACATTACATGATTCAAAAGATATAATTACAATAATAAAATGCAATTGCATTCGTATTCAAAATAATTATATTTGTTTTTTATTTATATAAGAATAATGTATAGAATAAGATTTGATAATAATATTAAGAAAATAATTTGTTTTAAAGTTACACCGGCACACAAAAAAAGTGGTCTGTTCAAGCAACCAGACCTATCTATCCTTATGTATTTTGACGCGCTAAATCCGAATCCGAGGTTGATTTTACTCAAACACCCCCAAAATTTTTTTTAAATCGCGAAAAATTGTGAAAAATCGCTGAAAATCGTATTTAATTGCGTGGGTTAAAGATAGAAATATTCAAAAATTTAGCTTGCTTGATGAACTATAAAATCCATTTCTTACATTCTCATCTCGACTACTTCTCTTATAATCTTGGAGACTTCAGTGAAAAACAAGGAGAACGATTTCATCAAGATATAAGTGTAATGGAGACACGATACCAAGGAAAATGGGATGTCAACATGATGTCAGACTTTTGCTGGATGCTTAAAAGAGACACTTTGAGTAACAGCAAAAAAAGAAAAAGAAATCCCTTACATAGGTCATTTGAAGAAAAAAGAGTTCGTTATAAGAGAAAAAGGGAGTAGAGCAAACAGAGTTTGACGTTATAAATATAAAAAAAGATTCTTGAATGATACTTACGTTTTTTCCTTTCTCACCATATAATGTTACATTTTAAGCGATTTTACAAGATTTTTTGACATTTTTTCTAGGTTGGGAGGATATAAAAGCCAACTACTCACCAGATCTCATTTAGACGTCTAAAATTCACGTGAACCATACATGATACATTCACAAAAAAATGTATTGCGACAAAATTATGCTCTTAAATGTATATTCTCGCGATTTTTCGTAGTTTTTCTCGATTTTGCATAGGCTCTCACCACTTTTTCACACTTTCAAGGGCGTACGGGTACAATACACCCTGAATTCAAATTCAGCGCATCAAAATATATAAAAATCGTGTATAATACTCTCATGAAAAATTTTTTTGTCTTCGACTCCCGCACTTAAATAAGATTTTCAGTGATTTTTCATAGTTTTTCGCGATTTAAAAAAATTTTGGGGGTGTTTGAGTAAAACCAACCTTGGATTCGGATTTAGCGCGTCAAAATACATAAGGATAGATAGGCCTGGTTGCTTGAACAGACCACTTTTTTTTGTGTGCCGGTGTTATTAAAAAACTTTTCAATTTTTAATCTTGTGGCCAATAGAAAATTTAAATATAAAAATAATCTAAATGTAAAGTTTTATAAGTAAACGTATTTCGACATTTAAAAATTAATTAAAAACATTATATTTTTAATTTTCAACCACTTAGAAAAGAAGAAGAAAATTATAAGTTAAACAAAAAACAATAGTAAATATAAAAAATAAATTTATGATTATATTTAATTGTAAAAATATGTTAGTTTAAGGAATGAATTGAAAATATATGAAAAAATTAATAATTAAATAATTAAGAAAATAATTAGAGATAAAAATGCATATGCAATTATTACTTCGTAGCTTATTTATACAAAATCTTTATTTATTAACGTTTATAATAAAATCAAAGAATAAATAAATGTAATTTGTAAAGGCAAGCTACCTACTCTTAAGCATTTAAAGCTATACCTTATAACGAGCGCGAGTGCCGATCGGAAAAGCTCGTATATGATCGGGAAAGCCCGCGAGCAAGCCGCGTATAGACTCATAATGGTCCGAAGCGCAAGTTTGCTGAGGAGAATGGAAGGAGAATTTACGCGAGTCATTGTAAACACGCGTCGCCGGTATCGCCTTCCTTGCAAATACATGGCAATACGGGAAATCCTCGATACGGATCCACGCTCGGTTTCTGGAGTTCACGCCGCAAAGAGTGTGCGATTCCGTGAAAGTTCGTGTGTTGGTATTTAGTGCACGGCTCTAGCGACTTCCCAAGAACCTGCGAGAACGACGAGGTTACCGCGCGTGAGAGATTGATTGATTGACTGAATTCATTTATTCGGCTTTGTGGGGTAAAAACCCCGTAGGCACTAAGGAAAAAAATACATTTACGGATACACATACGGAAGAGGCCGCAGTGCAATTCCTTCAGTCGTGGCTCGCGTAGATCAGACTACTTAGTTGAGCCCAAACAGATGATTAAATAAGAGGATCTTAAACTGATCAATGAAAGAGGGATTCTATGTGATGGCAGGAAATTGGTTTAGGATGCGGGTGGAGTTTATGACAAATGACTTATTTAATGCTTCGGTACGTGGTGGAAGATAGGTGATTAATTTATGTGGATGATGGGAGGAAGAGCAGGAATTTTGGTTAGGGATGTTAAGTTAAATTTTATGATTTGCCAAATATGAAGGTGAATTATGAGCAATGATGTTACAAGCTAGGGAGCCAATGAGATGGGAGTGTTGGGAATCGATCGATAGCCATTTTAAGCTTAGTCTGAACGGGGTAACGTGATCACGCCTCGCTATGTTAATGATAATGACTTATTATAATAACGCAGCGAATGTAGGACCCCAAGGACGCGCCTTGACATTAACATAATTTTTTCGACTAGTCGAGGGTAGGAGTGATCAGAATTCCAAGCGATTTTACCACATTTTCATACTCCAAAAAGTCCTCATGTAATTTAGCTCTCGGAGCAGTGTTCAGGTTAATACGGGATAGAAAGACCTGACTATCCAGGATCATAACCTTCGTTTTTTTCACATTTAATTTAAGGCCGTTCTCCATTGCCCAATTAGCTATCGCATTCGCATCATGTTAAACGCATTGAACACCAACATCATAGTTTGATGGAATAAACGAATAGTAGACCTGGCCGTCATCGGCAAATAACATGTAATTACTATATTTGAGGAACTTAGGTAGATCAATGATAAAAATAGAAAACAAGACAGGACCTAGAACACTGCCCTGAGGCACACCAGGCGTCTATTATTTTCGTTATCCCGAATACCGCTTTCTCTGTTTCAGGAGCGGCCGAGGTAAGTTTACCGCGGATTTATCCCCTTTTATTCGCGATTCTTTTCTGCTCGCGACGCTTGCTGCTGAACAAGTACGGACATCGCAACGGTAGTTATAAGCAATCAACGTCAATGGGTTTTTCTACGAGATTTTTCGTTATTTGCTAATATCTATAATCAAAAAGGGCATTGGAATCTAAAACTCCGGCTTTCTTCATATTTTTATAGTAGAAATCATATCCCAAAGTTTGGTTAGGCTCCGTTTCCCAAAGGGTGTGGACTCTCCTTGTAATTCTGCAAAGCTAAATATATACAAAGGTGGCTTCGTACCCAAATTGTGTTTATGATAAATAAAAAACAGCAACTATGTAAAGTGATGGTAAAAAATGGGCAGGTCACAATATATATGTATATATTGTAACAATCAGACTAATATGCTACAAATTTAATAAATGGAACCGGCGTCTGGTCTTGAACGCGAGCCTCTTCGGATCCGAAGGTGTTCACGCTACCACTGCGCTACGCCCGCAATTAGTCGTAGCTGTTCTTTTCCGCGTCTCCTGCCTACCAATACGCGCGCCATATGCTAAGTGCCGATTCTTTCACTGGCCGCGTCGGTACTACAGAGCCCTAAGTGACGAGTGATATGTTCTAAGCAGGTCCACCACGTCAAAAAAAATATATATATATATGGGTCGTTCTCTGTGACATCGAAGATGAAAAAAATAAATATTGCTATAACTGTGGGAATATGTTTTAGAGGTATCCAGTAGTTCTCCTGAATTTTTTCAGATTTTTTCTGGGCCATTATTTTAAGTTACAGAGAGTCAAAGTTGACATTTTAGCACTTTTTTGCATTATATGCCCATTTTCATGAATTTTTAGCTCCCAGGGGATGCATTTTTCACTAAAAACATAAGTATGACTTTTTTTGTAAAATTTTCCGAACTTTTCATTAAAAATACGTATGCTGTCACACTCTTGGAAGCCATTTAAACCTCAAATAGTGAAAATCAGCAATTCTGCTCCGGACTCTGGTAACCTAATACTGTCTAAAAGATGTCTTTTTATAGTCAGAAACTGCCTAAAAATTTCCAGAGTGGGTCTAAATCATTAAGATCACTTATGGTCAAAATATCCGGGAAAAGTGCCCGAAATATTAATAGAAATGTATATTTGTTGCCTTATAACGATGAATCTATTAGCATGATCATTGCAAAAAAATTTGTGCACTTACCTTGGAGTGGTAGAAAAGTATCTTCACTTGTTTCAGTATCCATCTAATCCCCTGTAAGCTGCTAAAAATACAAATATTATTATATAAATGTAAAAAATTAATTTTTAAACATTTATAATGCTAAATTTTTAGTTTTACATCCCTTACAAGAATTATGATACTAATCTGAAGGATTACTATAAATATATAAACATCATTATTACAATAACTGAATATACGTATTTAATACAAAAGATATATAAATAAATCGGATATATAATTATAATGAATAATATGATAACGTGACAGTGACAAGTTTGTGAAATCTAAACAATGTATTGCTGAATAATAATAATAATAATGTTGATACTTTTATAGTAATCCTTCAGATTAGTATTATAATTCTTGTAAGGGATGTAAAACTAAAAATTCAGCATTATAAATGTTTAAAAATTAATTTTTTACATTTATATAATAATATTTGTATTTTTAGCAGCTTACAGGGAATTAGATGGATACTGAAACAAGTGGAGATACTTTTCTACCACTCCAAGGTAAGTGCACAAATTTTTTTGCAATGATCATGCTACTAGATTCATCGTTATAAGGCAACAAATATACATTTCTATTAATATTTCGGGCACTTTTCCCGGATATTTTGACCATAAGTGATCTTAATGATTTAGACCCACTCTGGAAATTTTTAGGCAGTTTCTGACTATAAAAAGACATCTTTTAGACAGTATTAGGTTACCAGAGTCCGGAGCAGAATTGCTGATTTTCACTATTTAAGGTTTAAATGGCTTACAAGAGTGTGACAGCATACATTTATGTCTTTAAAAGTATTTTTAATGAAAAGTTCGGAAAATTTTACAAAAAAAGTCATACTTATGTTTTTAGTGAAAAATGCATCCCCTGGGAGCTAAAAATTCATGAAAATGGGCATATAATACAAAAAAGTGCTAAAATGTCAACTTTGACTCTCTGTAAGTTAAAATAATGGCCCAGAAAAAATCTGAAAAAATTCAGGAGAACTACTGGATACCTCTAAAACATATTCCCACAGTTATAGCAATATTTATTTTTTTCATCTTCGATGTCACAGAGAACCACCCATATATATATGGGGTATTCCACGTGAAGTGGTCCGATCAAAATTTTAAAATGCACCAAATTTTGAGTACACATTGCAAATGTTTTTCAGAATACAGAAATTTTTTGGTACTGGAATTTATTAGCTTAAAAGTTATTCTAACCTCAAAAAGTGAACTTTTTCCAGTTTTTTTCAACACCAGCTGGGTTCATCGCTATTTAACTCAAAATCTATCAACTTTTACTATACAACATTATATGTAACATTCGTTGCTAATTATGTGTAGAATTTATCCTTCTGGGTTAGAATTTCTAATCTCAAGGTCAATGTTACATAAACTACATGTCAATATTCAACTTAAAAAAAGTGTAAGTTCGCCACCATTGATTTTTTTATCCAAAAGTCTAAAAGAAAGCTTGAAGCAATACCTTTCAAATGGTCTGTAGCATTTTTATGGCCTACAATTCTGTAAAAAGTTATGATAATTTAAAGAAAGATAAAAAATTCACAAAAATTAACATGGTATTTCCCATTTAAAATTTTAAAAAAATTTGGTGTTTCTTTAAATTATCATAACTTTTTACAGAATTGAAGGCCCCAAAAATGCTACAGACCATTTGAAAGGTATTGCTCCAAGCTTTCTTTTAGACTTTTGGATAAAAAAATCAATGGTGGCGAACTTACACTTTTTTTAAGTTGAATATTGACATGTAGTTTATGTAACATTGACCTTGAGATTAGAAATTCTAACCCAGAAGGATAAATTCTACACATAATTAGCAACGAATGTTACATATAATGTTGTATAGTAAAAGTTGATAGATTTTGAGTTAAATAGCGATGAACCCAGCTGGTGTTGAAAAAAACTGAAAAAAATTTACTTTTTGAGGTTAGAATAACTTTTGAGCTAATAAATTCCAGTACCTAAAGATTTTTTTCTGTATTCTGAAAAACATTTGCAATGTGTACTCAAAATTTGGTGCATTTTAAAATTTTGATCGGACCACTTCACGTGGAATACCCCATATATATATATATGTATATATATATATTGTAACGGAGTGGGTTATGGGGAATATAAGGCTCCAATTAGGCCCAATTCTTCCTAACTTACCAACCTAGGTAATGATGTACTACGATGCGGCCGGGAATCCTATTCATTCCTGTGCAATGGCGTTAACAACATTAAACACTTCGTTTGGCTTTGAGTTACTGTGTTAGACCTTATGTCCAGGATTAGCCGACTAGGGTATAAAGCCGGAGAGGGCGGTATACGTCAAGAAGAGCAATGACCGGGTGAACTAACCAATAAACTTGATATTTTAATTCGTTGAGTTAATTTATTAAATAAATAAATAATTAATAACAATAGAATAATGACAACTGAGGAGACACACGGATCCAAATACGGTGCACTATATACCGTCGTGTACTCGAGTCACCGCTCGAACGGCGTTGAAGCGGCGGAAAAGGCCTCGCGGGAGACTCCTCGTCTCTATTCTTCTCGCTCTTTCCAACTCCCTCAGTGGTCGCCGTCTCGGCTGCCCTCCTTTCCGCGTCCGGATAAGAAGAGTGGAGGCGGATGGCTTTGCTCGGCGGTATTGGGTCGTGTGGGGAAAACCTCTCCGCACCCACACAGTTGTACACACACCAACACTTTTTTAGTAGGCACTATGAAACACACGATGTAGCGGCCTTTCGAGCAACACCGAGCGTACACTATATCTATACTAACGGCTAATTGCGCACGGCGCTGTCCTGTCCGTGCGCGCGCATTACGGTACCTTCTTGCTTTCGTATTCCTTGCTTCTCGCTTACTCTCTACTCTAACTCGCTTACCATTACACCCCCCTACCGATACTGTGATATAAATCATAATTGCATTTCGTGTTTACTTATTTTGGTAAGATAGGGAGGATAAACATTTATATCGGCACACCGGTAACATTTCATAGATTAATGAAATAATACTATTTCTAAGTTCATTCATTCGTTTGAAATATTTTTTCTGTTTATCTAATTAATTCTAATTTTGCTAAATGGTGTATTCTATGTATATTATAGATTACATCTACAAAAATCTAAAAATTTTAAAATGGGGAATAAATTTGTATCTTGTTTTATAGATGAAGTTTATTCTGGTGGATCATGCGATGTATTTACAGAAATGATAGGTGCCAAAGGTAAAGATGTACTATATATTGGTGATCATATTTTTGGTGATATTTTGAAAAGTAAAAAAATTCGCGGATGGCGAACATTTTTAATAGTTCCAGAATTAGTTCAAGAACTACATGTTTGGACAGACAAATGTCAACTTTTTGCGGAACTTCAGAACTTGGATGTAATGCTTGGAGAAATGTATAAGTAAGACATTTATTGCTTATTATTATTACACAACAATTGCGCACAATAACAGTTTTTATATATCAAGTGATACAATTGCCTCTCCTAAAGTTCGGCAACGCCACAGGTTGTTATGAAAGTTATTTAAACGTTAGAGAATCGTTGCTACAACGTGAAGAATATTGGTTAACAAGTTTTGAGATGGGTGAAAAGCATTATTATAACGTTTAATTAACGTTCAGAAGCTTTGTTTAAAAGTATATTAATATAGCTGGGATTGAATTTGATTTCAATTCTGTTAAGTTTGAATTACCTTATTTCAATTACGTTAGTAGTCTAGTTTCATATCTACTTAAATATTTATAACAGCTTATTGTGTCATGCAGTTTTGTAATGTTATTAATCTTTAAAGGGCCAGGTTTTGAGGTTTCGAAACCTCCTTTGAAAGTGCCCAAATTCATGTCTTGTATCACCCATCAACTATATACAATGTTCCTATCATGGACCGAGCCGATATAACAGCTCTCCGGCCCTGGAGGTTCATGAAAAATTTTTAGTTCGGTAAAATAGGAATAAAATCATATTCTCAGGTTTCGAGATGTGCTGCATTCAGCTCTGGAGTTTAATCGGTCATAATTGGTCATAATCACGGTCATTCGAGGTCTAACAAGGTCACTTCAAGGTCAAATGCAGAAAGTATCATATATATTTGAACAAAAATTTTATCTAAGAGTAGCCCGAGGTGCTACATCTGAATCTGACATCTGATTGATTGTGAATAGACATAATTATACTTATTCTTCTGGGTATATGGCTATCTCAGGGTTTATGTGTTTTGATTCGTGTTTTTTTTTAGAAATGTGTTGTTTTTTTAGAAATGTGAGTTTTTAGGCCTTCTACTCTCCTTCTGCTTCACCCTGAGCTAACGACATGGACGTAGAGAGTAATGTAGCTACCTTTTTCATTTTTCATATTTTCCTGTTTTTTTATACATTTTTTTTTATACATTTTTCTCTCATATTTTTATTGTAGTCCACTACACATATTGGTTTTATAATATCTTTATTAGTACTCCAATATTTCTTCCCTGTACTTGCATAACCAACTTCATGGACTGTTGTTGTCATGTAAACTTCTTTCTTGTCCATCCACTTTATTGCTAACCAAGAATCGGTATGAGCTACTTCAATTTCACCTCCGTTCAATTTACTGACAAGCTTGGGCATTCCTTTTCTGGTATCCTTCACAGTCCTATACACACCCGTATCTTTGTCATAGAGAAAATGAGCAAGTTGAGGAGACGAATACCAATTATCTATGAAGATAACGTGACTTTTGTTGAAATATGGTGTTAGGACGTCAACTACTATATCTCCTGAGATTCTCAAAGAATTTTTTCATAATCTGTATCAGGTCCTGCATAGATAGTGAATCGTAATGGGAATCCAGTCTCACAATCAACCAATTCGAAAATTTTATACTAAACCTGTATCTTTTCAAGGGTAAATATTGCTTAAACTTCAATGTTTGATTGTAAATAGACATAATTATACTTAATCTTCTGGGTATACGGCTATCTAAAGGTTTATGTGTTTTGATTCGTGCTTTTTTTTAGAAATGTGGAGTTTTTAGACCTATTCTCCTTCTACTTTACATTTTTTTTTATTTTTTATGTTTTTCTATTTTTTGTATACATTTTGCTATTTTTTTACATTTTTCCGTTTTGTCAGAAGTTTATTTTATATTTTTCTCACATCGCTCTTCTAAGATCTATATGAATCTATCGATAACATCTGATTATGACTTTCTTTTATTTTTTATAAGTTTTTCCAACTTGATCAAGATAAGACTTCTTTGATGTGATAAGTTTGAAAACACAGATCTATACATAGAAAAACTTGACTAGTTTTACATTCATAAGTGCCTCGATGTCTGGTTCTATTCATGAGAGATAAACAGCAATTGCCTTTTTTCTTTTTCCCTTGATCAATTTTCTGAGCAAAGTGTTTCCCAGTAAGTCGAGTATTTTCCTTTTTTTATACATTTTTTTTTATACATTTTTCTCTCATATTTTTATTGTAGTCCACTACACATATTGGTTTTATAATATCTTTATTAGTACTCCAATATTTCTTCCCTGTACTTGCATAACCACTTCATGGACTGTTGTTGTCATGTAAACTTCTTCTTGTCCATCCACTTTATTGCTAACCAAGACTCGGTATGAGCTACTTCAATTTCACCTCCGTTCAATTTACTGACAAGCTGGGCATTCCTTTTCTGGTATCCTTCACAGTCCTATACACACCCGTATCTTTGTCAACTTCAATCTTCCTTTCCACAGCATCAAACTTGCATCAATGCAAAGGTCTTTTGCAAAATGCAAAGTAGAGGAAAATTTTATATTTAAAAAATCTATTACAGGTTTAATTTTCCTCAGAGAGTGGTTCTTGTAGGGTGATACATTGTCCCTATTATTTTCAAAATACAGAAAACGTAAAATTTGGAGAAATCTATTACGGGTCATATATTTTCTGAATTTTGGAGTGGATAATAAAGGATCCATACTCCAATAATCTTTGACATTACACTTACGAACATCGAGCATGTTGATAGTTAGAACAAGAAAGATTCACAATTCTTCTACTGTTACATCTATCCATGGAGCCATATTAAAATGGAATGGATCGGGATTTTGCTTCTGAAAGAGATTTGTTTGTACCAAAATTACTTTGAAAATATTCGTATCCATGAAGAATTCAAAGTAAGCTAATGGAGTATGCTCTGGTATAGGAATATTTTCATAAAAATTAGCATCACCTACAAAGTCTTTTATAGAAGAGAAATAGACAGACTTGAAAAATATACCGTCATTTCTCTCAGGATCATCAAAGATTTCTAAAGAAGCATTTGGTTGGGATTTATCAGTCCTATCGTCAGCATACTCATGTTCTGGTTCTGATTCACCACTACTCCAAGCACTCATTATTTTGGCTTAAGGAAGGAAATTTCTGTTGTAGACTGGTGATGGACTCTATGAGTTGTTAAGCTGAATACCACAATTTTGTATGTATGGAAATACCAAATTAAAATCAAAAGGTATTCCGTAGGCAAGATAGTAAAGATGAGTATGAAAGTGAAAAACAAGAGAGGATATTCAACTAAAACGATCAAATGAAAAGTACGAAAGTATTGTAACGGTTAGCAATAGCTTGTCGCAAGCAAATCGTCGAGTCTCGTCTTTTCCCTTGACTTATACCGTTGAGACGACTGTTCTTGTATCAGGACACTCAACTACGGTGTTCCGCCACGTAGCAATCGAGAGTGGAATTAGCCTCTCTTCCGCTCCGGTGGTTGCCTGTATGCAGGCGATCTATAAGTGACTTATGTCACAGCATGAATACGCTTTTCAAGAGTATCCTCTATGATTTTGTACCTGGTGTCTTTCTATTATACGATCATGTTGAAATACTGTTTGAACTACGTCACTACGTTGTTTGTTATTACGATACTGTTTGAAAACGAATAGATAGAAACATATGATCTGCTTATGTCGTAGGTATGCTCAGAAATCAAGCATTGTTCCCTATTCACTATCTTTTCTTCTAGAATAAATTTCTAGTTATTTTAACTTTAATTTTAATTGTACGACCTAAATTATGATGATATATACGTTTCTAGCAAAAACTATTTCTGTAATTTTACTGGCTAACTACTTGTACGAGAATAGATTCATAAATTTATCTGAATAATGATATTGATAGAAATGCGATTGGTTGAATGAGAAAATTCTGTGTCAAGCGTCTCAAAAACATAAAAGCCAATTTTAAATATTTCCCAGGGTATATTCTTAACATGACCTTGGAGGAATCTTCATCTCTATTTTTTTGTCAAAATGACGTAAAACCCGAATTCGGTGACTCCAAAAACATAAAGATATCTTTTGCAATGATTCAAATCCTATTGCTAGGTTTGACCTACAAATGACCTTCATTGACCTTGACTCTGAAGTGATAAGGTCAAACCAACTTCAGATATGAACTTAGCGCATCAATTTACTTAAGGATAAAGAGGTATGCTTGCATTACGTTTTTGAGCCGACATATCGGCTTTCCGGTCCTTTAAAGGATAATTACTAAGTAATGATATTTCCTAAACATTATAATTACTTTGTAAGTAATAAGTTTATTCTAGTATTCTTAATTATATGAAATAATTTCTAGTTATCATTAGTATTTATTTTATATTTTTACTTATCGCTCTTTAAATCTACTTTATTATTTTACTAATTTTTATTTATTTTATTCAGTTTCTTTATTATTTTGTTTATTTTCAAACACCTGCATGTAGCAAATGTGAACGAAATATTGTTATTTCCAACCTGGCTACATTCTTCAATATAACGCATTGAAACCTAATAACATTTATTATCCTAGATCTTTGAAAACACTAATCTATCAACTCAAAAAGTGAATTTAATAAGATTCATAATATTAGTATCACCTTTACTCATAATAATAATTCGTTGCAGATTCATAATATTGTGAACAATAGTATGATTAATAATAGTTCTTTGTTACTACTCTCTATCACAATATGCCCCTATATTAACCAGAAAAGCAATTTTCCAAAAAGTGTAAACAAATTCTGAACACGAATGGTCAGCTATTATTGGACAACATACAATTTAATTACTTATCTAATTAGCTAATTGAAAATTTAAAATGCGGTAACAAAATATTCTAGAACATTCTTTTATACCTAGGCATGGTAATAAGGTAACGGATATTCCACATTATATCACACTTTCTTACAAGTAATTGATGAATGCAATTTAAACTAGCTGACGAGATGTAGAACATCTCCAAAACGATACCCTACCGATCCCCGAATGTTGGACATGATGCAGGCGAGCGCATGGGTCACCTTTGTTGCAGTCTACCGACCGGATTGTCTTTCTGCCAACCGTAAAGGTGGCGTACGTCCTCTTCTTTTTTCGGGAGATGAGCACCGCCTCTGTTTTTTCTGCCGCCAGACTCAATCCCTGGCTGCTCAGCCAGTCCGTTCCTTCCTCGATAAAGACGTCTCCGAGGTATTGAACCTCTTCGACGCTCTTCGCGACGACAACGAGTGCAAGATCGTCGACGTAAACGACGTTCCAGAAAACGGCCTCAAGACAGAGCTCTGGGGCAGGCCCCTCTTTCTTTTTGCCCTTGCGCACTACAGTAGCCTAGTCAGGGACTTTGACTGATTCCACCGATCTCAGAAACGGATGTCGAAGCATCTGTTGGCCCATTTTTGTTAGTGGGCTGCTTCGACCCCATCTTCCTTTTCTCCGGAGGATGCTGAGGTGGTGAGGGCCTTTCCTTCTCCACCGGCCTCCTTTGACGCTCTTCAGCGCGGAAGATGGGCGACGTTTGGCACATTCCATCCTTACGCGCATCTGCCATTTTAATTTTCGGCGCTGTCGAGCACACAGCAATGCTCACCCGCGTGTATTCATCAAGAGCCCTGCTTGTTATACTCCAAATTTTGTAATTCTAAATCGATAACAAGTTGAGAATAATAATAACAGTATAAAAGAATGCGAACGTCAAATTGCGTAAATGACCTGATTATTATATTTTTATAAACTGGTATATATTTTTATAACTGCTTTACATTGCAGACACGATCATTAAATGTTTGTCGTAAGTCAGACAGTTCGGTGGTGAGCTCCAAGGGCTTCTGGGTAGGCCGCATTAAAAAGCGGATTAAAAAAAGTGGGGAGCGCATGCGCAGTACGCGTTTCCAACCCGCGACAGAAGTTGATCAATCTGTCAACTACATTTTATATTTGAAAAAGCGGAAAAATTTGGTGATATCTCAGGATTTAATGATCCGAATTTCATGATTCTTTTTTTAATTTGATATAGCATACAAAAATATTAAGAATGGCGTGGTTTATGTTTTAAACAAAAAATAATTTACGCAAGAAATATAATACACTTTATTGTTTATAATTATAGCAAGGATAATTATATTCAGATTTAATTATAAATTGATAAATAAATAAGGGCAATACTAATAAATAGATAATTGTTCGCTATTTGATATTTATGAAAAATATGTATGTATATTTCTCGAAGCTAATTGAATAACTATGATAGTTACTATTTTTCATGCAATGATCGTATACTATAACATAATTATTTATTCATTAATAACATCTATACTTATTTAATAAGTTTTTATTAGAATGTTAATACTTTTTTTAATGCTATAATTATAAACAATGAACTGTATTATATTTCTTACGTAAATTATTTTTTAGATTTCGCAACCAAGAAATCTCAACGGAAAACGATTGAAGAGAATCAAATATATATAATAAGACATCTTATATGTAATGTAGAGGTTTCATAACAAGAAGTACTACATTTATCCCGAGAGAACATAAGGCATAAGATTCAGCTTAGAACCTAATAATAGGATTGATTGATTGCCTGAAAAAAATCACCTCTGCTAAAAATAATAAATAACGATAGGAACAAATCACACTCTTCACACAACATAAATCCATTCAGCACCAGTACCACTATAACAACACTCCACTTATGATATACCTCCGATACCAAACTACAACATGAATTCCCCCTATGCCAAAATTGATAATTCCACATTTCACCGAGAGAAACGAGTCAGTGAAATTCTTAAATAATGGTGCATAGAATTTAGGGAAATAAAGAGAAATCACCCAGGCTCTTTCTTAGACAATTTATATAAATGCTCTAGAAGATATCAACTAACAACAGACGATCGATCTCTCCCAGCTGTTCTTCATGATGAATTATGGTGTTTATTCCGTAGAGAAAGTAGGAATTGGATAACATACAAAGATTTTATTCTTGCACTTAGAATTCAGTACTGTAGATAAGATATAATACACCACTTACAACACGCAAAAAAATTATTATAAGAATGCAAAGTCCATTTAAAGACATATCGACGTGTTTATCCGAGCTCAGGAATTTCTTGGACCAACTATAACCACCGTTGCCTGTGATTGAACAACTAGACATCGTGTACGATAACCTTCGTCTATATTATTAATTTTCATCATTTTTCGAATTGCAAATGTTATGGAAAACGGACGAAGCACGGAAACGCCAGGATAAATTATATCACCCTCCAACAGTGGAGGACGACGAACTCTCTTTCGACTCGACATATGAGCCAAGTACGCCCAAGCAATGGGGCAAAGTTAGGGACAAACAGTTAATCCAAAAATAGCAGCAATAGTAATTTTAGAGGAACCAACGATGACAGCGCCTATCCAGCAACCTCCAGCACCCCAAAAAGTTTATTTTTCATCTGACTATATGTACTTGCTTACAAATCCAATAAAGTTATTGAATATATTGTGACGGAAATCGTCACACAATCAATTCACGACGAAAATAATATTTAAATTCGCTAGTTATAAGTTGTAATGCCGCGGCGAGCGTCTTCGCGAACCGCGCTTGCATTCGCGCACGACCCTGTCCTTATTTACACACTGGCAACTTGTACACACACAATAAGAGGTACCCGGCGGAGCCGCGTGCTCGACCCTCTTTCGGCGAAACCGTGCACAGTATCTCGTCACACTTTTAGGCGTATGTACCCTCGACTCACCGAGCGGTACTTCTGGGTAAAATTATACTGATCCGCCTCGATCGGCGGACAGATATACACTAATTAGGCGATCGCCTAATTTTCCGAAAAAGGGATGAGAGTGGGAAACACACACACTCTCTCGCGCTCTCATCGCTACGTATTGTCGCGCGCGTAATTGCACACTCGTAAATGAAACAAACAATTGTCGTCGGTTGGTCTAGACATACCAAAGGCTCCGACGACTTACAATTAGCAAATTTAAATATTCTATTCGTCGTGAATAGATTGTGTGACGATTTCCGTCAGAAAGCCCCACCCCTAGACTTCACTTCCCTCGGGAGGGCCGAGTCGAAAAAAGCCTAGCCTTAGCTGACTGTACTCACGTATGCCGATACGTTTTCCCTACCGCTTTACATGGCAACCCGAGGTGGTACATATCTCTTTACATCGGATATGTGTACCTCGGTTCGTTTCCGACCAGACTTTTTAGTTTAAGAACTACTGGAAATCGTACTTCTTTAACTTCAAAGGCTCTGTCATACTTTGTTGCCAGTTTAGCAGAAATGCCTTACGCACCTTAAGAAAGTGTACGGCAAATTTAAATCATAAGTCTTGAGGACCTGCTTGAGATGCCTTAGAGTTCAGACATATCAGACACAGTAAGACAAATTGGCGGGTATCGTGGTAGATACCTGGCCAATATTAATCTCTTGCAACGCGTTCGTAAGTTTTTTCAAACCCCATGTAACCCATAGATTGGTGGAAATGAGAATCTAGTAGAACTCGGTTCCTTTGCTCTAAGGGTAGCACCAGACACCAGCCTTCCTCTCGTTCTGTTACAGAGTCCAGGAGTTTACCGCTTGTAAAACTATATAGCATATCATCCTCAACTTTCCACTCCTGAAATATTCGAGGGCATGAGCGTACATCGTTTAATTTAGCAATATACCATGGATCTGTAATTACTTTAAACGAGGCAATCTCTTCGTTGCAGAACTGTGGGTTGACAGCATGAGAAGTTGTGGCTAATCACACACTTAACACTCGCACCAAATTTAAATTAATTATTTAACTTACTCACAAGTCTAAATAAGTAATGTTTATAATAGTATCTTGTGACTCACACACACACCAAAACTCTAAACAATTGCTTTGCTTCTGCAAGCACAAATAATTACTAAAAGAGAAAAATCTTAGATTGTAAATTTCAACGATTACCCAAAATATCTCTCTCGCCAATTATAATCCTACAGGTTCCTCACTAGCGAAAAGGAGAATTTATTTTGTTACGGAAATTGAAATAATTAAAGCCTTTATTTATTAATAAATGAAAAAACAACAACTATAAAGGAAGAAAAGACAGAAAAAATTCAATTATTTATCTCGCTAACGAGTCTTTTAATATATATAAATAAACACAGTGTCTTGTGATTCACACAAACCAGGACACTATTTATTATTTTGCTTATCCAACCCAAAAAAAAATTTTCCTTTATAATTTACACTACAAACACAAATTTAAATTAAATTATTTAAAAAAAAGTAGGGGTGTTTACGAAATATTATAAATCCCGTATGGTTTGCAACAAAATAATTATTTCGCTAGTTGTCGTCCCAAACGACAACCTTTCCAGCGAAATATATTTATTTTATCCTAAAATGGACTAAATAAATAATTTATGTTGCTACCAAGTTGAAATAATTTATATTTCCTTTTTTAAATAATTTGAACGAAAAGGAAATGAAAATTTAATTATTTAAATTGCTAACATGTCTAAACAAGTAAATGCATAGACCGAATTATTTTATTCAAACACACCAAAAGTTATTTGGAACCAATTATTTAACTAACAAACAAATTTAAATAATTGGTAAAAATGTGCGGAGATATTTATTTCCTTTTTTTAAACACACAAAAGAGAAAAGAAAGTTTTTAATATATATTAAAAATTCGCAGCAAATAACGAATACAAAATATTAAGTTAAGTGCCGATCGATAAAATATATGCAAAAAAATTCAATTATTTAACTCACTCGCGAGTCTAAATAATTTGTTAAATGATGATGTTAAATAATGCACGTCACTTATTCACAATCACTTATAAATAGGTTTTTCATTAATAAAAATATGTGTGGTGTACAGCGTTTGAATAGAGTAAACGTGTTCGATTCACATCCTAATCGAGAGTGTTATCGCTGTTCGAAAAACTCTCAACGTTCGTTACACAGCGCTGCGATGTCTTGTGTGGCTAAACATGAAAATGCGCGAAGTTCAAATTCTTAACAACCGCCCACCTTGAACTAATCGAGTTCAAGGAAATTAACGTTAATGCTTGTATAATCATTCATAGTAAAATTGAACTACATAACATCGGATATTTGTTGTACAGAATTCGCATATTACAATATTACTTATAACTAAAGATTTATAAAGGTATAAAATGTAAAGTTACATGCTGAGGAAATAAAAAATGTATGTGTATAACTTAAATTATCGTGTTGGTTTTGTTTTTAATCTTTATTGATCGCTGTCGATCGAGGTATGTTGTATGATTGAGATTGTAAAGCTGTAGAAGTAATTGGATGTCCAGCGGTTAGTCGAACTTGTAACGGTCCCGCGTAGTCAACTCCGCAATCGGTAAAAGCACGAGTGGGCCGTATTATGCGACTGCGAGGTAAATCAGCCATTAGGTTTTGGGATAACGAAGCACGCGCTTTGGCACATACCATGCATTTATACACAACGAATTTTACCTGTCAACGAGCACCTAATATCCAATACGCTTGGCGCAGAGTACTTAAAGTGAGAAGTACGCCGCCATGCAGACATCTTAAATGCGCGTCTTCGATTATTAACGTGGATACATGATGTCGAGAGAGTATTAAGGGTTATTTTGCATTCATAGGCAAATTCGATTGTGACAGTCGATATTTTTTATGTAAAATTTGTTTATTATTTTTTAATGCTAAAATTTCATCATGAAATTGTAAATTTTGTATATATCTTATAATTTGATTTTCCGCGAACTGTATGTTACGAAAATTAATTGTACTAATTTCAAATGGTAATTTGTTGATTTTTGAATTTACAATATCCGTTAATTTATTAAGTTAAGCTAAATCGCGTAATAATTTTCTCCATGAACTCCATGAAACACTGGAGTCCGAGAATTTTTACTCCACTATCACCAGCTGATGGTGTGATCCATAACCCGTGATCACTTGGATCAATGTCATGCAGTAATACTTTCGAGTTACTCGACCATTTGCGCGCGTGAAATTTACCTTTACTTAGTACGTCAATGATTTCCTTTTTAGTTTTTTGAGCCGAATTTAGATCATGAGCACTGGACAATATGTCGTCAACGTAAGTATCATGGTTTAATACCTGAGAAGCGAGCGGAAATGGTTCTCCTTCGTCGTCCACTAACTGTCTTAAAACGCGTAATGCCAAAAACGGCGCTGCTCGAGTACCGTACGTGATTGTTAAAAGGCAATATTCTTGAATTGGTAACGTGGGGCAATCTCGCCATAATATACACTGAAACGGTACATCGAGGGGATGGACAAGAATTTGCCGATACATTTTGGTGATATCGGCTGTAAGAACAAACTGATATGATCTCCAATTTAATAGAATTGTAGACAAGTCGGATTGTAGCGGTTGACCGATATACATATGATCGTTAAGCGAGGATTTATTTGAATTTAGGGCCGATGCACTAAAAACTACTCAGAGTTTCGTAGTTTGCTTGTATTTTCTTATAATAGGGTGATGCGGTGAAAATACTGGTTTAGCGTTATTTTCGAGTTTATTAAAATTTTTTAATAATTGCATATGATCAAGCATTTTATATTCATGCATAAATTCTTTATACATTGCGTTATGACGTTCATTTTTTACTAGTCGATTTTCTAGTTTCTTAAGAGCTAGTTCGGCTATATAGCGCGATTCACCTATTGGTAGCGGCAGTTTTGATTTAAATAACTCATCGTCTAGTGAAAGTATTAATTTTTTCGAAATCTCCTCAATTTCCCAAAATTGTTTAAGTGAGTTATCTAGAGCTATATTTGATAAATAACGATGAATATCGATCATAGGCGACCGTGCGGATAGATAATTGTCAACATTACTACCCAGCCGAAAATAGTGTTTTGTGCAATTAGTTCGCCTATGCTGCCTTGTTTAAGCCCTTTACGCAATAAATTACCGTAAATGTTTGCGCCTATAAGCAAATGAATTATTTGATAAATCATCCGCGAGATCAAGTGCCTTTAAGTAGACCCAATTTTGTATGGATCGTCACTATGCGGAATATATGCCGTTATAGTTGGTAAAATTAATGCGGTTGGACTAATTGAATCATCACCGCGTGACTTTGCGGAAATGAATATGTCGGCAGCGGACGAGACGGTACCTACAGCGGTTTCGCCGACCCCTGATAATGTTGCGGAAATAGTATTAGTTTGTAAGATAATGTTCGCGCAAGACTTCGCGATATAAAAGTCCATGTAGACCCTTGGTCCAGCAGTGCTCTGACTCTGACGGCTCAATAAGAAGAAGAGAGTACCCAAACTCTTGCTGTAGCGAGTAAGATTTGCATTGATTTTATAAGCTTCTCTCTCTTTTGTGCAGAGAAAAGCCTGTGTAGAGTTTTGATTCTCTTCCTTTGACGACGAAGGACTCGATTCTTTATGTAGCATTGTATGGTGGCGTTTATGACACTTCAAACAAGTATTTTTGTTTTTACAATCAGTAACTTTATGATTTAAACGTAAACAATTTATACAAAGTTGATTTTGTTTTGCTAAATTAAATTTATCGGAAATACTACTATCTTTTTTGCCTTATAAATTGATATTTTTGACGTGCAAAATTTATACATAAAACACCTCATATCTCTAGAGTAGTTGTCAAGGTCACAGGTGGCACATATATGAGCCAGTACGGCTGGCAACGGTCGAGTGAATGTTAAAAATTAAAAAATTTTTTAAATTACTATATATTCATTTTTAACAGAATTTTCTTGATATTACAATGTAATAACCCCAAAAATACTCCTTCGGTTATCAATAAAACCGTAAGCATCCCAACTACCCCTAGCGAGGGGGTGAAAATTACGAAAATTCATTAGTAGGCTGGTTTGGATTTTTTCTACGATGTTTTCTCGTAAACACACTGTAACATGTGTAAAGCATACCCTGAAGTTTGTCCCAACCTATGGAGGTGCCCAAACTACCCCTAGCGAGGGGGTGATTTTTTTAGCGAGCGTTCTCGAAGATTGAAATATTCGACAAATACGTGTACAATGTGTAAGAAATTTATTAGCAATATCCATATTTTACATATCTAAAACACTTTCCTTCTGCTAGACCCAGAGCTAACGACGTGGACGTAGAAAGTGATGTAGCTCTATTTTTTTTATTTTTAAATTTTTTTTATATTTTTTTTATTTTCTTTGCAGGATACATTTCACAGATTTTACAGCGTATTTTCGAAAAAAATCATGTAAAACATCAATAACCACCTAATAACGAATTTTTTAAAATTTCAACCCCTTGCTAGTAATAGAGAGGTAGATTCGATATTTCAATCAATTGCGGAAAATTTAGGGCATATTTTACGCATCTTTCAGCGTGTTTACGGAAAAAAACGTGTAAAAAGTGAATACCCAAATAATAACGAAATATTGGAAATTTCTACCCCTCGCTAGGGGTAGTTTTGGCATCTCAATTGATCCCGGAAAAATTTAGAACATATTTCACAAATTTTACAGGTTATTTACTAACAAAATTTCAGTAAAAAGTTCAATAACGATGACAGGTTCAATAACGAGTTTTTAAATATTTCACCCCCGCGCTACGGGTTGTTTCAATACCTCGATCTGAAAATAGTTTCAGCTGTATACTTTAGAAATCAGAGAGCCTACTTATTGAGAAAAATGCATCAAAATATCTATATCCATTATTAAAGCTATAATTTTATTACTGTCCCATATATGAGCCATGCCGGCAGTCTAAAGGTTAAGGACGTCAAGTTCTTTCTTCTTTTGTAACTCCATTAAGTAAGTTTGACCCATAAAATTGAATGTTTGCAAATCAGGCTATCTGGGGGTTCATGCGATACTGCACTTTAAGCATAATGCTAGTGATATTTTTCTTCTTCATTAATCTTTCGAACATAGAAATACCAAAGCGTGCATCGTTTGTCTTCTTGGATACATATGATTTCCTACAACGATCACTTTTTCTGGATTAATGATGCCTATAGATAAAAATGTTTCTGGTGCCAAAGATTGGGACGCCTAATCTATAAGTATATAATCATAATGCTGTCCTTTAAGCTCTTCAGATGCTGTTGAGATAAAAGTGGTACATGTCACCTGGCTTTCCATTACAACTTCAGATTTTGCCGATTCAAATTTCTTTTTGAAAATAATTATGGAATTAAAATAAAATAATTATATAAAAGAATTCATGAAATTAATAAAGTGACTTGAAATTATTTTATTAAAATGAAAATACATGTCTGTTACCTATGAGCTGTGAATTTATCGTTTGGCAAATTCTTGTTATTATAATTTCCATAGTCCTTGCGCAATGCTGTGTCTTGATTTAAAGCTAAATTTATCAGGCTCAAATGTTGTTCTGAGAAATCCATTTTTTCTGCGTGTCTGGAGAATAATCTAACAACATTAGAACTAGCAGTTTCTAATCTCTGTGCTAATAAGTCTATGGCATTATTTCACGGTGCACAAACAAGTATTTTTGCATTCTTATTTTAATGAAGTAAATTGATTACAATAAAAATTGATGTAAGTGTTTTGCCTGTTCCAGGTGGACCGTGAATTAATGTTACTTTCTTTTTTAATGTCATTTTAATGACTTTTATCTGGAATTTGTTCAGCTTTCCTTCTGTGTAGATATTGTCCAGAACTATGGTGTCCTTGTTTTCAATGGTATTATGATCGATATCTGTGTTCAATAACAAATATACTAAATCACATGGAAGATTTCTTGAATTGTTCAATGCATCACGCAGTCTGTAAAAAAATTGTTATCCTCCGTTTTGAAATATATTATGAATTAGAAAAAATCATTCACACCAAAAAAGTTAATATAAAACTGACAAATAGTTTATATTAAATGAAAAAGACATTGTTTGTTATAACATGTTAAATAAAGAGTATATAAGAAAAATAAAGATTAGAAAAAAATAGCACTAATGTGATATCCTACAATTTGTAGAGATTCAAATTAATAAGTAAATTCTTTATTTCGTGATTTACCTCCAGAAAATTGTTGTAGTAATTTTTGGTGTGATGCTGTAAGGAAAAGTTGTTTTAGGCTTCAGTCCAATTTTGTTTGATAATTTAAGGTGAACATAATCATCTTCAAAAGAATTTGGCATATACTGAACAATACCATTCATACTTCAACCTTCTTCATCCAAATATACTATTAATTCGTCATAAGTCTTGATTTTAAAATATTCATCATCGGATGGAATCAGTTTGAAGAAGCCAATTGGCTGCTGCTTATTATTTGGTATATTGTTTTCATTATTTGATGTTTCCCCTTCTAAATAATTTCTACATTGTTAATTCTACATCTCCTGGCATAATCTCTTTGAAATTGAATTTCCGTTCTTACTAATGTAATAAAAATGCTTCTGTATTCTAATATATTCTTAAATGTGGATGGAATACGCTTAATGGGTTCATCTTTGATTTCAGATATTTCTGATATTTTTTTACCATAACTTGACAAGTCATTAATCATACAATTGTGAAAATCACTAGTACCAATGTGATTTTCGATGTTATTAGGATGGACAAGACAATCTTTAGAAAAAGAATCACCAGTCTGCGGACGCTTATGGCCATTTCTCAGATGCTGATTAATTCCATTCAAACCATTGGACAGAATTTTTAGACGAATGTAGCAATACGCCAAAAACTTGTTCATGCTTTCACCTTTTAATAAACTAGGCAAAGAAATACGAATGGAATTTAGAAAAATATTTTTGTAGTCAGGTTGACATTTATCAGAAAATTTGGAAGACAACAGTACAAATTTATAAATTATTTCATTGTAGCCACTGCTCTGGTGATGATCTTCAATTTTATCATTTATATGATCAAATGTAATTTTGCAGCAGCAACATTTTAATAAATTTAAGTCAACAGATACATATACAATTGATTTGTAAATAAGATACTCATAATATCTGTCCATTTTAATTATCTGCCAGAGAATCAAATATATTCATGACATAACCTGCAAACAGCACTAAATAAAATACAAATCAGTTCAAACAATAAATAAACAATAAAGCATGTATTTACATTTGTCAAATTTACCAAAGAAATCCTAGATGAGGAAACAAATTGCTTTAGTAGACTTGTAAAAGTGCTATTGCAACAAAATGAAAAGCTTATAGTTTATAGTAATTATAACTTACAGTAAAGATTCCACTAGTATAAGCTCCAACAGCTCTCCTATTTCCGTGAAGCGGTAAGAAACAGAAGAGAAAGGACGATAGTCGGCAACCAGGAGTAGGTAAATAGGAGGACGCACGATCTTATATAGGTACAGTTCTGGACACTCGTGCTCGAAAAGCGTAACCCAAATGAAGTTTCGTAAAGCAGTATGGCGTTCCCCCGCGCTACGGGTTGTTTGAATACCTCGATCTGAAAATAGTTTCAGCTGTATACTTTAGAGATCAGAGAGCCTACTTATTGAGAAAAATGCATCAAAATATCTATATCCATTATTAAAGCTATAATTTTATTACTGTCCCATATATGAGCCATGCCGGCAGTCTAAAGGTGTGATGTGGGTACATCACCGAGGCCACCTGAAAATAATATATATAGAATATTAGTATTAATTAGTAAAGAAAGAAACTATATTAATTAAGTATACTTATCTAGTTGTCCTCTTGGGTTGATGCGAAGGTATATCAGGTTGTCCTTTAATCAGCGTGTCCTGGGTTCCCTCGGTGACAGGTACTCCTTGGCACGCTGCATCTGAAAAAGAGAAATATATTAATATGGATATTTACTAAATAATATAATTAATGGTAAGGACAGGTATTATGGGGAAAATTATATAGGAAGTTATAAATATTAATAATAATATAAGTAGGGAGATGTGAGGAAAATGACAACGGATGGGTGTGTTGATTATTAATTTGAGAAAGGAAGAAGAAGATAATATAGATTAAATATTACAATAATTAAGCATTAAACAGGGATAAGGAATAGGTGGAATTAGTAATAATAATTTAGATATAATGAATTAAATAAATAAAAATAGTTATTGTTTACTAGTAATAAACAAGGTAAGGAGTGTTGTGTGTTAAGGAGAGGATTGTTAGAAGGGAAGTACAGGTTAGATTAATAAATATAATTAATTATTATAAATATTTATAGTCACAAAAACACTTACGAGTATACATAATATACTTAGGAAATCCTCTCCGTGAGCGGTTGTTGACGTCGGTGTTGGAGACGTTTCGCCGTGTGCCGTGTCGCCTGTGAAGCCTTCGTAGGTGCATGCGCGCACCTCCGGACGCGCACCACTCCGCGGTAGTACCCGGGTACTATTCCCGACGGTGGGGATCGCGCACACCCGGGGAAACGGTCGCGGGGCACGTTGTTTACGTGCCGGCCCGCGTTCAGTTGTCGCCATCTTGAATCGATCTAGATTCAAGCGCGCGCACACTGAACACGCGGTCCGCGCTCGTATCGATACGGGGATCGCACGCATATTGTCTAGGGAATTCGGAACGCGGATAGTGGGGGAAACATGTGTATAATAGTAAGGAGATAAATTTATGTTTGAATTTCGCGCTGTTAACTAGAGAATAATTTAGTGATCTATTGAACCAATCAATAGATGATTTTATTAGAGATAAGACTTCCGTATGGGTAAATATAACAGCATATTACATTATATGACTGTAATTACCTTAAATACGGAAAGTCGAAATACTAGTTGGGACAATGATAACTTATGCAAATTAGTTGTCATTTTTATCTATAGTAGGGTAAATACGGGTAGCTTTATTACACCTGTGACGGATACGGAAGGGTTGGAGAATTATAATATTGTCGTATCCCTCGCAGGTAACGAGAGAGAGAGAGCAGATAGGGATATTAGGAGATTGAGGGAGATAGAAAATCGGGGAAGAAGTTTGGCGTGGCTCGGAAAACGGATCCTCGCCATTCTGATCCTATCGATCGTCCTAACAGTATTGTTATTCTGATCTTATCGATCGCAAAACAGTGTTGTTCTTTTCTGATCCTATCGATCGCATAATCCAGTATTGTTTCTATATATTCTGATTCAATTGATCGAAAAAACCAGATTATTATTTGATTCTATCAATCACATTAACAGAGGATTATTATTTTTTTATATAAGGAGGATTAAGGAGTTATAAGAAATTCATTGTGACTATAAGGAGGAACAGTCATTAGTTAAAATATATACCTATCTAGACATATCTAGTCGCAAGGAATATTAATAAATAGTATTATTATTGTTATCTCGATTTTTATATTGATTTTATTTCATCGAATTGGTGAGTTATTTTAATTCTTAATATAATAATTGATTTATTAGTGGGGACAACAATAATAAACTCAGTGCGCGTTTTCTTAACAAATTAAATTATTTATTCGATTAATTTTAAATTCACGTTCTCTCTCTCGTGGTTAGTGGTGCCACGGGATCTACTATTAGATCCCGTAATATAATTTTATATATTTACATTTTGTTAAGGTATTAATATTCGTTATCGCGGTAATAGGTATCCGGAACTATTTAGTAGATTCAACGGAACTTCCTCTGGGTGAGTCCACCGGGTAATCAGGACTAATAAATTAATATTATTGTTTTTCTTTTTCGATGATATTGGGATCCGGATATAATTTTGTTTAAATAATTTTTTTTTTATTGGAATTATAAACCAGCATCACAAAGGTTACAATATTATGATTTTCGTTACAAATTACGCAGTTTTCACGCGTAGGTAATGTTAAGGGGGGAGCCTGCTTTAGAGGCTTCAAAAAATCGTTTTTTTTTCCCCTAAATCTGTTCCTAAACTATCCAAGAATATGTCTCTAAAATTTCAGAACAAAATTCGGAATATCTTCGGTGATACAGAAGAAATAGTGAGCAAGCGTCTAGCAGGTATCCGAGCGTCCGGGCCGCCCCTCGATCTATTGTGTATATTATAATGGAAAGGGACTAACAGTTCTTCAAAACGGTTTAACTGTTTATAGAAGGTCTCTATGAAGCTATGGGAGGGGCAAAAATGTTATTGTAACGGTATATATGAGCTGGCAACGTCGGCTCGAACAGAGCTACATTTAGCTTTACTGTTCAGTTTAAATTTGTCTCTCAGTACGTGAGCATCTTAAAAATATGGAAACCTATCCGAAAATGAGCAAATCTTCGAGTGAGCGTAGTGCAAGGCCACGGAAGCGTAAATTCTACGGCAATCAATTTGTGACTGTTTCTTCATCGGACGATGGAGAAGCTAATACCAGCCGCAGTGAGCAGAAATTGGCATCGGCGACTACGGACGACATTATAGTTTATCCGTCTCATTGTTACCGCATAATCGAGTTTGTGTCTGTGTTTTTAGCAATTTCGGAGTTAGTTATTTGCAATTTGTGTAAGCAAAAAATAACGTTCGCCGAAAGCAACCATTGAGGTTTAGGATTTAAAATTATTTTGTCGTGTCGCTGCGGTAAACGAGAAATCGAATCCGGACCGTTGATTCACACCGGATACGAAATCAACAGAAGAATTGTGTTCGTCATGAGGCTTTTGGGTGTCGCACGAGAAGGCATAAATATTTTTTGTGGTCTTCTGTGTCGTGGAACATCTGTATACAGCATCGACAACGATGTTTGAAAGTGCGTGCAAAAGTGCTATCGAAGAAGAAATACAACTAAATGTGCAAAATGAAAGACCAGCTGACCATTTGAAAGTTTCGGGCGATGGATCGTGGAAAAAACGTGGATTCACTTCTCTGTACGGTGTAACTACACTTATTGGCTACTACAGTGGCAAAGTGATTGATCTCGATTTTAAAAGCGGATATTGTCATACCTGCACTCTCAAGAAAAATGCGTCGAACGACGACGAGTATGAAGAATGGTATGAAACCCATAAAGATAATTGTTCTTCGAATCACGCAGGCTCCGCCGAAAAGATGGAAGTTGATTCAATCACCGAAATGTTCTCAAGATCCATCGAGAAATTTGGAGTAATGTATAGCAATTATATTGGCGACGGCAACTCCAAAACATTTCTTGGCATCGTGAATAATAATCCATACGGCGACAAGTGTACAGTGACTAAAAACGAGTGCGTGGGACACGTACAAAAGCGCATGGGTCGTCTCCGCAACAAGAGAAAAGAACAGAATCTTGGTGGAAAAAAGTGGCTCACAGAGACTGTAATAAAAAAACTAACAATGTATTACGGTCTCGCGATTCGAAGAAATTTAAACTCTGTAGAAGGTATGAGAAGTGCAATAATGGCGACACTTGATCATTATTGCTCTACAGATAAATTGCCTCGCCACGACAACTGCCCCGAAGGCGCCGAAAGCTGGTGTGAATGGCGCAAAGCAGAAGCAAAAAATACTTTGGCTGATTTTAAACATCCACCGCGCCTAATTGACGACGATATTGAAAAACATATTCGTCCTATATACGAGGAATTATCAAAGGACGATTTATTAACAAGGTGCTTGGGTGGACACACGCAGAATGCTAACGAGTCATTCAATTCAACCGTATGGCGCATGACGCCCAAACACCTTCATTCGGGGTTTAAAATAGTTCAGACTGCTGCTTTCATCGCTGGAGGGATGTTTAATGAAGGCTACAGTGCAGTATTAAAAACTACACACTTATTAGACATGAAAATTGGGCTCCAGTGCAAAAATTTTTGCGATAAAGCGGACGAGGAGCGCATCACGCGTCAAAACAGGCGCGCCACATTGGAGACCAAAGAGGCCAGAACAGCCCGTCGAATGGAGCAATTGACCGAAAACCAATTTTTTGAAGAGTCTGAAGGGCAGTTATATGGAGCAGGAATCGCTGATTAGCATATTAATAGGGTAAGTTCAAGAAATTTACGATTTTTTGTGAACGAAAACTTTGACACGCGATTTCTCGGATTTCTATTTTGACGATTTTTTCAAATTGGCGAGCAAGATGTCACAAAAAGAATTACATATATTATAGAAATAAATAATATATACAAAATATTAAATTTTTATTTCTATAAAATAATATGTATGGGTCAGGGAGGGGAGAAAGCCAAAAAATTTCGCTCTCGAAGACAAAAAAATCAATAATAATTGTTTCGCTGCATCCCTTGTATAAAGAAAAAAGAATTTAAATATAATTTACTTTAAAAGGTGGGTGGGTGGGGCAGCTACCTCTCCTGAAGTAATCTATTTTTATAACACTCTTACACCAAATTTAAATAGATTTCGCGCGGGAACGAATAAGTTTTATTATTATTATAAAATAAGCAATTCTCCGCAGCGGTTTCTCTCGGCGGAACCAGCTGCGAAGACTTTTAACGCGAAAGGGCTATGCATCGCGCTATCTCTCTCCTACAAGCAGGATAGTTTGCCCAGCACCTAACACCGATTCCCCGCGACTAGAGATACTCCCTCTCACTCCCACTCACGGGCGCAATCGGAGAGAGCCAATGATGATCGGGCTCTCGCAAAGTCTTTCCTAGCGCGCTGTTCGGGGGGGATTCTCGCTGTCCGCGATTCGCGGCGCAAGTTACTCTCCCCTTACCTTGCGGCTCCCATACAAGCCAAGCAAGGATCTCCCGTCAAGCTTGCGATCGTGAGAGACCGATCTCGGTGAGATCGGGCGCTTCCAGCTAAACACGGTCGCGCGCGAACTCTTTCCCGATATACCGGTATATACCTCTCCTCGGATACCCGAGCAAGAGGGGGATACTCCGGTATAGAGAATAGAGATGCGTTTCTCACGCTGTCTCTCTTGCTCTCTCTTACTCTAACTCGTATAACTCTCTCTCTCTCTCTCTCTCGAACCTCAACCCGCTCACGAAATTCGCCGCGACACCGCTCGCGCGCGAAAAGATGGCCGACACTTTTGATTTTAATTTAAAAAAATCGGCGAAGCCGAAACCGTACGTCCCGTCACAGTCGACATTTGTGGTGTGGTATTCGCGTAGCCAATAAAATTAATTAATTACAAACATTAAAAATAACCGTTGGGCCGCGTTGCACAATATCGCGTGCACTATTTATTTTATTGATCGCGAATTGCGAACCGTCGCCAGGAACACGAGTTTGCTGGGACGAACGGTGTTGAGGATTCGGGCCGTCATCCTTGCCTTGACACGATTTAAATTAAATTAATTGAATGTCGGCGGCAGCGGGGAGAAATAATAAACACACTGAAATTAAAATACAAATAAAAGAATCATTTATTTTAATTTATTTAACAGTTGTCATCTAGGCCACGTGCCGCGAAAATAATCTTTCCTGCCGGATTGAGGTCCTCGCCTGCAGCTGACTAGCCCCCAGAACCCGCGGTTCGGGTACCGGCGTACCCGAACACACTCCCGAGGTTTCACTCACACATACACTCGAGAAAGGGGGGTCACGGTAGTAATAAACTAACTTACCGATCGACGCCCCGTGGATGGCCTAGCCGACCCTGCGGTCCTTAACGACCTCCTGGGTAGCTAAGGTTGGACATCGGCTGTGGTGAAGTTGGCCCGCTCCCGCGGCAAGTGCATTCGTGAACGCGGGGGATCGGTGTTAGGTGCTAGGCGGGCTATTCGGTGTGAGAGAGAGAGAGATAGCGTGATCGCCTAGCCCTTTCGCGTATAAGTCTTCGCAGCGGTTCGAATTGTTTTATCTTATAGTAATAAAATTAATTCGTTTCCGCGTAGAATCTATTTTAATTTTGGTGCAAGTGTAATATAATAGGTTCTTTCGGGAGAGGTAGCTGTCCCCCTCCCCCATATTATAGATATTTTTTTTCTTGATATACGGAACGCGGCGAAACAATTATTATTGTTTTTTTTAGTTCGAGAGCGTAATTTCTTATTGCTCTCCTCTCCTCCCTGACCAACATATATTATTATATAGTAATATTAATTTAATATTTTGTATTTATTATTTATTACTATTAATTATTATAATTATTATATATAATTTTTTGTGTATATAAAATATATTTTTACAACTTGTGTTAATTATTTAGATGTGTTTGTAAGTTAAATAATTAACAGTATTAAACTCGTGTGTGAGTAAAATGATTTAAATTATTTGTATTACACTTATCTGACAGTAATTACTTAATTTAATATTTTGTATTTATTAAGTGTTACTGCTCACGATATTTGTAACAAATTATTGAATATTTTTCAATTTGTATTTGTAACAAATTATTGAATAGTTGTTTAGGCTTGTTGCAAGCTAAATAATTAATGTTAAGTATCTTTGTGTGATTGTTTCGCAAAGATACGAGAGTTGTAAATTATAATTAGTTAGGCTCGAGAGTTAGTTAAATAATTGAATTTTTTTGCATATATTTTAATAATCGGCACTTAACCTAATATTTTGTATTCGTTATTTACTGCGAATTTCTAATATATGGATGATTCTCATCTAAAGTTCAAACTTAGGTAAGCAACGTATATCTCTTTTAATAATAACATTTAAGGTAATATAAAAATGGTAATTTATTTGTTTTTTACAGCCAAATAACTTAGCTGCATAACATCTTTACTTTTTAAATAAATAATTGTCAAAATGTAACGTCCCCTGGCTGTAAATTTTTTTCCAATGATTCAACTTTTAATCAATGTACAAATGGCATAAGTTTGTAGTTGCCATATGCGCATTTCATAAAAAATTTTGTAGACGGT
This sequence comes from Theocolax elegans, assembly GCA_026168455.1. Lineage (NCBI taxonomy): Eukaryota > Metazoa > Arthropoda > Insecta > Hymenoptera > Cerocephalidae > Theocolax > Theocolax elegans. The sequence continues at coordinate 18,756,456 of CM047431.1, forward strand.
TCATTTTTATTTTGAGCTTATTACACGGATTTATGTACTTCGGACATTTTTTCGTAAAAATAAAGACTTTTTTAAAATTAGATTAAAGTTAATCTTATCCTGCTTCAAATTAATTGCGTTTTCTTAGAAGTTGTTTATTTTGGTTGTTATTATAAAGTAGAATCAAAATATTAACGATAACATTATTAAATATAATAGTTATATCAAATGAAATATAAAGTATGGCCGCGTATACTTTTTATTGTAATTCCCATGGCATGCTTTTTCTTTTAATGTAATAGTAGCATCTTATTAAATTATATGCGGTAATTTTATACTCATGTAGTAGTTTATTACGTGATTATTCCGAATTGTCTATTTTGTAGTAAAAGTCTGGAAAAATAAAAATATTGTCATGTAATTCCCCTGGCATGTGAAATTCCCCTGTCACTTTCATTATAAATAATCTTTTCCTTTTCTTTTTTCCCTAAAAAATAACATAAAATTAATTACTTTGTCACTACTTAGATACAATTAAATCAGTTAAATGATTTTTCATGTACTTTTCTTTGAATCCTGCATGCCCACGCTATATATACCTTCTATAACTTAGTACAAACATATTACATGTGATGGAAATGAAAAATTAAACTATTTTTTAAAACCTTCATCGACTGTCGAAATTTGAACTTAAGATGAGAATCACTCATATATAAAAAACTTTCTTTTCTGTTTTGTGTGATTAAAAAAAGGAAATAAATATCTCATCACATTTTTACCAATTATTTAAACTTGTTTGTTAGTTAAATAATTGGTTCCGAATAATTTTTGGTGTGTTTGAGTAAAATAATTCGGTGTATGAATTTACTTGTTTAGACATGTTAACAAGTTAAATAATTAAATTTTCATTTCCTTTTCGTTCAATTTATTTAAAAAAGGAAATATAACTTATTTCAACTTGGTAGGAACATAAATTATTTATTTAGTCCATTTTAGGATAAAATAAATATATTTCGCTGGAAAGGTTGTCGTTTGGGACGACAACTAGCGAAATAATTATTTTGTTGCAAACCATACGAGATTTACAATATTTCGTAAACACCCCTACTTTTTTTAAACGATTTAATTAAAATTTGTGTTTGTAGTGTAAATTATAAAGGAAAATTTTTTTTGGGTTCGGATAAGCAAAATAACAAATAGTGTCTTGGTGTGTGTGAATCACAAGACACTGTATTTATTTATATATATTGAAAGACTTGTTAGCGAGATAAGTAATTGAATTTTTTTTTCTTTTATCTTCCTTTATAATTTGTTGTTTTTTATTTATTAATAAATAAAAGCTTTAATTATTTCAATATCCGTAACAAAATAAATTCTCCTTTTCACTAGCGAGGAATCTGTTGCATTATAACTGGCGAGAGAGATATTTTGGGAAATCGTTAATTTTTTTTGTTAGTAATTATGTGTGCTTGCTGAAGCAAAGCATTTGTATAGAGTTTTGGTGTGTGCGAGTGTTAAGTGTGTGATTTGCCACAACTTTAACCAAAAAAATTTAATTATTTTGTCCTTCTAAGGACAAAATAAATTTTGCTTCAAGAAAATTTTTTTTTTGGATTTTGATTAGTGAATTAATTTTGTTGGTACACTAGTCGGCGCATATTTACCATTTATTGTAATTAAGCCGACGCCAAGTTTTTTTTACTCGTTGGGAGTAATAATTATTTTATTGTGGTGAGTCCAGTAAAATAATTTCCAATTGAAAATTGGATACTTCCGAAGTATTTGAAACACTAGGGATTTCATCTGAAATTCCGTTTGAGAGTACTTCTCCCGACGTAACACGTCAGTTGCTGCTGGTCAAGAAAATCATGGCTGCAGTTATGAAGCTCGAATGGCCCAGCTTATGCGTGAATCACGCATAGCTAGGGATTTTCGTCGGGAAAAGAAGAAGCTTCCGATTGAGGCAGTGTATGCCCAATTGGAGCATTTTAGTTTAAACGCAAATGGCGAAGAGGCAGAGTGCCGCGAATGCCTTTTGCGTCACCGGATTAGATGTGTAGACATTAATCTGGTAATCCCATCGATCCCACAGTACGATGAGAATGTAAAGGCAGAACCTGCACATAAACTTCTAGTATGTCAGAAACTTTGGGAAATTAGGAAACCTCGTTCCAGAAAAGGGAGTCTGGTCCCATCAGGAACAGAAGTTTCCTGCGAGTCCGAGATGTCGGATCGCGAAAAGGTTGCTAGTGACAGAGCACCTATTCTTGAAGAAGATGGAGCTCAGTCACCAAGTGGTTTGTCCAGAAACTCGCCAATGAGTACTGCACAAAGCCCAGGGTTAGCATCAACAGGTACTATACCTAAACGGTTTGGTGAGGTACCAGCAGCGAAGACGACCACGGCTGCAATCCCTTATGTTCCGTTTTCTGTAGCTGCAGCCTCATGCACAACCACTATGTCGACGGTTACGACAGTGACGACTGCTCACATGGGAGGGTTTTGTGGACCCGCACATTACCTCCCAATTGGAGATCAGAGAAGTAGCAGACTTCTTGGTACTAGAGAGAATGAAGTGCTCACACAACATTTTGACATAGGTTCGCAGACGGAAGCCGACCGTCGGGCATCATGAGGACACCTATAGACAATACGATAATAGGCAATCCGAGGCTAACGCAACCGAACGTCAATGTGTTTATGATAGGAATGGATATGACCTTCCTAATGATGTCAGCATTCAATCTCACGGGAAACCGATGATTGACTCAAGACGTCATGACATCTCTTGTAAGACTTGCGAAGGGCAAGATAGAAGAGAGAGGCGTGAATAAATAGCTCCAAATAGAATGTCACGACACCATCGTTCTGTGAGTAGAGCCTCATGCAACGATGTACGTCGTGATGAATGTACGGAGAGACGTTCTCATAAACGTCAGTTCATCCCTAAACTCGACGACCGAGCTTAACCGGAGACTTCGGTGCAAGGTCACAGCGAATAGTCGGACAGACGTAGCGAAACGGCTCGAGAGAAGCGTGCGGTGGCCACATGCGATCAGGGTAATCAGACGGATTCGTTCGATGGGTATTAGTCCGATCGCGAACCTACTCGTAGGAGACCCGAATCTCTAATGGCGGCAAGAGGCCATCAAGAAACTAGGGATTCTCCTACCAGTAGACGTAGAAATTCCCGGACGGATAATGGAGATGACCGTCAGGAGAGAGACTCTTACGAGACCAAGCCAAGGTATCGTGAAGACGACAATCGAACACACGACCGGACAGAGTGCGCACGAGAGCTGCGTATCTGAAACATGCCCTTTGATGGTGAGACCAAAAAGGACGCGGAAGATTTTGTAAACCGTTTGCACGACTTCAGAAATGACAACAAGTTCTCAGATCGCAGGATGTTTAGTGCCCTGCCCGATGTGTTCTGGTATAGAACAGATCAGTCATCTCTTCGAGATTGGCGTGATTTTGAGATCGAGTTCCTCAAAGAATATGGACGTATCATAAATGACGAAGATTTACTTATGGAATTTCGATCAAGAACACAAATAAGGGAGAAAAGGCTACGACGTTTTTGAACTGTTTCAGAGCGATCGTGAATAAGTTCATATGCCCTCCCTCATTAGAGCAACAGGTGAAGCTGGCCTACTCGCAAATGAGGCCAGATTACCGTAGGTACATACCAGTACGCCAAATCAGGAAGTTTTCTGATTTGACAAGCTACGGTAAAGAATACGAGTATCATTTAACATGGGACACGAAATTCTCCAGTTCCAACTTTAAGGGCGAGAAGCTCGTACCAGAAGCTTTTCCAAAACAGAGTGGTGGAACACGTGTTTCGGGTAAAGTGGCGAGTTTTACCGAAAAGAGTAAGGATGAGTCTCTCATTCGGATAAACAGTCGTCTAAGAAAACTATTAAGAAGAAGAGCAAGAAAAGTGCGAAAAACTCGCCAAACTCTTCTTCAAGCGAATACGAAGCAGCCGCTGTGTACGGTACTTCCAACGTCGCTAATAGTTTTCAGAAACGATACGGCAAATCGAATAATGGAGTGAGTGCTCGCAATTCGAAATCCGTATCGTACGTATCTGTTTCTGAACAGTCACCTGGGCAACAAAAACAGAGCTCGGGCAAAGGAGAAAGACGTTCTTTGACGAATTCACAACTGCCCCAGCAAAATGGTCTTGTCCCACAAATGGCACAAAACCTGAAGAGGTATGTGCAACCACAGGCGACGGCAGTAACCCCAACGAACCAGAGCACCAACTTTGTCGGCGTGTGTTTCACATCCCAAAAAGTCGGTCATAGATCGTCGGATTGCCCGAGCCGAACCTGCTACCGATGCGGAAACATTGGGCACTCCGCTGAGCAGTGCTCAACCGAATTGGTAGCAAATGAGTGCCAGCTGTGCGGAACTAGTGGCGTTACGCTCCAAACATATTCTAACTGCGTCAGGTTCCTCCAAAACGTAGGAAACCTGAACGCAGGGCACCCGAGCTGCCCCGGGAGCCCTGCACTGTAGTAAGTAAACCGCGTGGTTCACAAGGGCAAGAGTTTAAGATTAGAGGACCGTCTAAACTCTTTAAGCAGTCTAGCAAATTATTTGCTGACTTCTCTGAGATCAAATTTCCACTGCGACCGAAGTTGGTGTTGAAAGTAAGTCTGAGTGTAAGGATCCTAAACGTTCTGGGGATTCAACAGATGGAAAAGTTTTTAGAACACAACCCGTCAATCCCACCAACAACAGCGTGAGGCTAACGTTGATTAATCGAGAAGCTGACTTTAAGGCTCCCCTTACCAAGTTGCTGCGTAAAGATCAGGCTTGGGATTGGGGCGAGGAGCAGGAGAAGGCGTTTTGCCAGCTTAGATTTGCGTTAGCTGAGGACAACGAGAGTTTTGAGCATCCGATTGTATACGTCAGTAGATTATTAAATCGCGCTGAACTTAATTACATGACAACGGAAAAAGAATGCTTGGCTTTCATATGGGCTATTAAGAGATTGAGACCATACATTGAGGCCTATCGATTCACGGCTGTGACCGACCAAATTGCTCTCAAATGCCTCAAAAATCTCAAAGAGCCGTCGGGTAGGTTGGCACGATGGATACTTGAAATGCAGCAATGGGACTCTGAAATTGTGCATAAGAAAGTAGCTTTGCACTACGTCCCAGACGCGCTTTCTCGTGCTGTCAACCCAGAGTACGACGACGAAGAGATTGCCTCGTTCGAAGTAATTACAGACCCATGGTATATTGCTAGATTAAACGATGTACGCTCATGCACTCAAATATTTCCGGAGTGGAAAATTGAAGATGATATGCTATATCGTTTTACAAGCGGTAAACTCCTGGACTCTGTAACAGAACGAGAAGAAGGCTGGTGTCTGGTGCTATCCTTAGAGCAGAGGAACCGAGTTCTAGTAGATTCTCAATTCCACCCATCTATGGGTCACATGAAAATTGAAAAAACTTACGAACGCGTTGCAAGAGATTACTATTGGCTAGGTATCTACCACGATACCCGCCAATTTGTCTTACGGTTTCTGATATGTCAGAACTATAAAACGTATCAAGCAGGTCCTCAATGCTTATAATTTGCATTTGCGGTACACTTTCTTAAGGTGCGTAAGGCATTTCTGCCAAACTGGCACCAAAGTATGACAGACCCTTTGAAGTTAAAGAAGTACTATCTCCAGTAGTTCTTAAACTAAAAGAGTCTGGTCTGAAACGGACCGAGGTACACATATCCGATGTGAAGAGATATGTACCACCTCGGGTTGCGATGTAAAGCGGTAGGGAAAACGTATCGGCGTACGAGAGAACAGTCAGCGAAAGCTATGCTTGGTGACTGTATGCCACGTCAACATCATACGAAGCACAAAGAATCATTGAATCAGCCTCCAATTGAAGAATAGAAGAGAAGCGTACAGCGCGCGGTCGTGGATAGATTGTGCCTTTTTTTCGACTCGGCCTTCCCAAGGGAAGTGGTGTCCAGGGGGGCGCGGGGGCTTTGTGATGGAAATCGTCACACAATCTATTCACGACGAATAGAATATTTAAATTTGCTAACTTTAAGTCGTCGGAGCCTATGGTATGTCTAGACCAACCGACGACAATTGTTTGTTTCATGTACGAGTGTACAATTACGCGCGCGACAATACATAGGGATGAGAGCGCGAGAGAGTGTGTGTGTGTTACCAACTCTCATCCCTTTTTCGGAAAATTAGGCGATCGCCCAATTAGTGTATGTCTGTCCACCGATCGAGGCGGATCAGTATATTTTTACCCGAAAGTACTGCTCAGTGAGTCGAGGGTACATACGCCGCAAAGTGTGACGAGACCCTGTGCACGGTTTCGCCGAAGCAGAGTCGAGCACGCGGCCCCGGTCGGGCACCTGTTATTGTGTGTGTACAATTGCCAGTGTGTGAATAAGGACGGGGTCGTGCGCGAATGCAAGCATGGTTCGCGAACGCGCTCGCCGCGGCATTGGGCCGCCTTGACCACAGCCGACGTCTGACCTCCGCTGCCCAGGAGGTCATTGAGGACCGCAGGAACGGCTGGGCCATCCACGGGGCGTCGACCGGTAAGTTAGTTTATTACTACCGTGACCCCCTTTTCCCGAGTGTATGTATGTGTGAGACCTCAGGAGTGTGTTCGGGTACGCCGGTACCCGAACAGCGGGTCCTGGGAATTAAAACCTGCCGCAGGCAAGCATCTCGAACCGGCAGGTTTCCCGGGACTTCCACCCGTGAGTATTCAAATTATCGCAACACACGGCCTGGATGGCCATCATATTATTTAATACGTAATAAATGCTTCATTTATATTTTGAAATGAAAGTAAAATAAAATAAAACATTATAACAATATAACAATATATATAAAAATGTAGCAATTTCGAAGGATATAACATTTGCGAAGGATAAAAAATGCAAATTAAATGAAACAAATGAATAAATAGATAAATAAACAAGTGAAATAACATAAAGTAAAAATATACAGAAAATAACACAGATAACGCACGCAACATTTTGACACCATCAAGCATAACTCTGTATATATTCTTTAAAAAATTTACGTCATCAATGCGGTATAACGTGTCGTCATGTATGTAGATATTCAACATTTCCGAGAACATACGTTTATTAAAATTATTTTTAATGTCCAAAATATATGTTTTATTATAATCGATATTATGTCCTGTGCTAATTGTATGCTTAAGCGGATCTGTCATTTTTATTTTTTACGTCATATTTATGTTCTCTAATACGGATTTTGAGCTTACGCTTGCTAGTGCCTATGTATAACGCAGGACAATCACTACATGGTATCTTGTATACAATATTACAAATAATTTTGTTGACTTTATTAATAGTGCGATTTATCAATATAAATTCATGTTTCTTAATAAATACATTTAATTTCGATGTTAGTCCTTTAATAAAAGGTAAAACAAGTCTTGGTCTCTGAATTCGATTTCTGTTTATTAAATTAATGTTAATATTAGTATTAATGTTATTTTTTATGTGTGAAATTCTTTTATTAATATATTTTTGAATAAATTTATGTGGGTAATTATTGTTTAGAAAGAAATTAGTTATTACTTTAATATTTTTTTCGTGAAAAATCGAGTCAGACAGTGAAATCGCTTTGTCAACCAGATTGTAAAACATTGCTATTTTTTGAGTTTGTGGGTGGTGTGAGAGAAAATTAAGATAACGACCCGAGGCTGAATTTTTTCTATACCAGTTGGTTATAGGAGTAGTATCATTATATCTATAAATATATAAATCAAGAAAAGGCAATTATTAAGAATAGGCACGTCTACTATTAGAAAACATTTAATCACTTAGAATCTTTTACGAAATAAGTTTTAGTTGCACATAAGTTATATTATGAATTTTTAACTCTAGATTCAAAAACCGTTAGCACACATAATTAAACAGATTGCAAATAAATACTACACACTTCTACATTATATTAGAGTTCCATTTTTGAGCAATTTTGTAAAAACTCCCCAATTCTTGCGAAAAATACTTAAAACATATATATTTTATCATAAATATGTGTTACATGAGTTAATGCTTCATATTACTGACAAAAAAATTATTATTATAATTATTAAGTGATATTAAAAAAAAAGCGATAAATTATAATGTTCGTCCGTCCATCCGTCCGTCCGACAAACATCATCTTGGCGTGAGAGCGAATGATTTGATTTGATTATTTATTTGGGTATTTTGGGGTGAAACCCCGTTTACACATAAGAATTCTTAAAAGAGATCAAACTACATATATGCTGATACATATTATAAAAATAAAAACAATAATAATTCTATAAAAATATTTACAAAAAATAATAATGAAAATAGTAGAGTCGCACTATAAAATTAAATAATATCTAAAATAACAAAATAGAATAACAAATAAAATTAATAACAAAAATAATTTAACAAGATAGGAATATATAAAAGACGAGATTAAAACGCAAATGAATAAAGCGCAATAGAAAATCGAAAATCGGTTGGCGTAATTGAACATAAAATAGACAAAATAGAAGCCACAAACTTTCAAAAATCAGGAAAGGAAGGGCAGGCAATTCCCTCATTAATCACTCTCACGTCCCAAGTCTGACGATCGAGCTCAGAAAGATATGATGAGAGTGAAGCTTTAAATGAATTAAAGAGGAGAGGGTCAAAGTTAGTGAAAGGAAGGTGGTTAATGAGGCGAGAGGCAGCGATAATGAAGGAGTTATTAAGAGCCTCAGTCCGAGGAGGAAGATAGAAAAGGGATGAGGGTGGGAGACGTGAGGAAGAACGGGCAGGAAACGAAGCATCACGAATAGTGAAGTGGCGAGCAATATAGGAAGGGAAATTATGGGAGATGATGTTATAGGCGCTAGTAGCAATAAAAAGGGATCTTCTAAGCTCGACCGACAGCCAGCTCAGCTTAAGACGGTAAGGTGTCACATGCTCCCGCCATGGAATAATACTCCATACAAAACGAACGCAAGTATTTAGTAGACGCTGTAGTTTCAAATTCCTGGTAGCATCCAGGTCGTGATAAACAGCGCAGGCGTAGTCGAAATGCGGGAAAATTAGAGCTTCGACAAGGCTCTTTCTGTTCTGACGCAAAAGTGCTCTTTTAAAAAATCTTAAGGAGTGAAGAACTCCATGAACCATGATGACGAGACCAGTTCAGGGTGGGTGAAATCCATATGCCCAAAGATTTCACCTCAGATTCATAGTTAAGGATATCATTCCCTATTGAAACCTTCGGGGCAGAATCAAAGTCAATGCGTGAAATAAAAGCCTGACTTCCTAAGATCATCACTTTCGACTTTTTTACATTCAGATTCAGACCATTCAATCTCGCCCAGTTGTCTATCGCATTAGCGTCTTCCGAAATCCTTTGTACACCCTGAGCAAGATCGGTTGGGTAAAACGAGTGATAGATCTGAGTGTCATCCGCGAAAATCATGTGGTCAGAATGTTTTAACACCCGCGAGAGGTCGTTAATAAAAATAGAAAATAAAAGTGGGCCGAGGACACGGCCCTGTGGCACCCCCCTAGACGTGTAAAGCCAGGCCGAACCCATCCCCAGTTCATCCACAACCGATTGAGTACGTCCAACCAGATAATGGTAGAACCAAAAGAGAACCGTATCTGATCAACCTATAGAGCGCAATTTACAAAGCATCAGGTCATGTGGTACCGAATCGAACGCTTTCGAAAAATCAAATAAAATGAGAATGGTGATCATTCGTTTGTCTATGGCTCTCCTAACGTCATCTAAGACACCTATCAGAGCCGACTGGGTACTATGCCCTCGGCGGAAGCCCGTTTGTCTCTCAATAATTAAATTATTACTGTTAATATATTATTTGAGTTGTTCGTGAACTAATTTTTCTAAGATCTTGGAGACTTCACAGAGCTTTGCTATAGGCCTAGTGTCAGACGGCCATATCACTCTGTTCGATTTAGCCAAAGTAAAAAGGAGAGACCTAGTCCAAGGCTTTGGAAAAACTCCCGTTGAGAGAGATAAGTTGAACAAATCAGTAAGAAGGGGTGCTAATTGAGCAGCTAGCAGTTTCAACATTGGAATAGAAATTCCATCGTACCCAGTAGCCTTGGAGGTGGCCCTTGAAATAGTAGAGAGGACTTTATGCGAGGTGATAGGGGCAAAGTGAAAGGAAGTTAATGTATATGATGAGGGCAAAATGTCTACTGATGAAATGGGAGACTGAAGTTGGGTAAGAGTGAAAGGACTGGGCGAATATGAAATGGAAGCATAGTGGGTGTTAAGCTGATCGGGTGAAAAAATATTGAGAGGTGATTGAGATGTTTTAGACGCGAGACCCATGTTCCTGAGCTCTTTCCACAAACTAGACGAGTTAGAGGCCGAATTGATTCTGTTATTATAGTACAAAAATTTATTAGAATCTATGCCATTTCTAACCAGATTACGTAAATCCTTGTACTTCTGATAGTCCGAGCTCAGGCCAGTGGCCAAGTATCTTCTATATGCCATGTTACGAGATTTAATAGTTTGTTTAATATGAGGTGTAATCCATGATTTGTTGATATTTTTGATGGTGATGAGTTTGGCGGGAGCGAGTGAGTCAAAAGTATGCAAGGTAGCTGAAACCAGGTTTGAGAGTAGAATGTTGATGGTAGTGGAGGATGAAGAGCAAGGCATCAGCGTATGTTGAGAGGAGGAAGATGAACGGCCAGACGACATGGTTGAAGGGTGAGAAATTGATGGTGAAGACGACACAGTGGTAGTGCTTGAATGAGCTGAAAGATGATTAAAAGTATCGGAAAAAAGAGCAGCTGTCTCCGGCGGATCAATTATAGCAAGGTTCCGTGACCAAATCTTCTTTACCGCCGGCAATGGCTTAATAAAATCAAAAGCTAGTACAATATAATCATGTCCTGCTGCAAAAGGAACTAAATACTTATAGTAAGAATAGACTGGCGGAGGATTCCGCGTTATAAATAAATCCAGCCAGGTATGAGATGAATGGTTGGTGAAATGCGCATGATGTGTAGGGTCAGATTTGATAAGGAAGAGGTTTAGTGAATCTAAGTATGAATGCAACATGGCGGACGCCCCGTCCCTACTGCACATATTAATATTAAAGTCGACTGTGATGACTACCTGGTCACATGTATGTAAAACATTATTCAACGTATCAAAAAATTGTGATGGGTAGGCCGCTGTGGGCCTCCTGTAGACAACACTAAATAGCAGCGTACTAGTTTTATTACTAACTTGAAAAATGAAAAATTCCGGGGTGTTGGAAAAGACAGGGTCAGAGTGAGCCACAAGCCTAACATCAAGATTACTCCTGAAATAGGCGGCTACACCCCCCCCCCTCCTTACCCACCCAGTCTAATCTGTGTAATGTGTAGCCAGGAAGGCCCAGCATGTTGGAGGAGTCATGATCTGTGAGAAAAGTTTCTGAGAAAGCAATGATATCGTGATTCAATGGAAGGACTAGTGTTCAATAGATGAGAAGTGTGTTTTTAGACGGTTAATATTTACATGAAAAATGGAGAATGAATTGTTAGTAGGTGATGACGTCTGACCAGACAACCTTCATTGAGAAGGAGATGGATTAAGGTTTGAAAATTTAACCAAGTCGAACGACGCAGCGCTTTACTTAGCAGGACGTGCAACTCCTTGGGCCAGAGCGCACGTAAAAAGATCGACGAGCCCCCACCCGCACCAAAGAGGGAATCCGCAGATAAGCCCTTGAGAAGGCGAGCCTTCTCTAGAACGAGATCCCTAATTGATGGGGAAGAAACCCGGAAAACAATTCCCTTGTTGACGTTTTTACTATCGTTATTATTACTAAGATTAAAATTTAAATTAGAATTAGAACTAGAACCGCTCGCAGTCGAAGACGAATTTGCCGGTCCCGACTTTTGAATTCCCGTCTTGTTCCGAATAAGCCAAGGACGAATACCAACTACTTGGGAGCTGACACGTGGGAGATCGATGGCAGAAAGTACTTTATCGATGGCCTCCTCTTCAGATAAGGCAAGATCCGCAGGGATGCCCAATAATAATAACTCACAGGTATCCGAAGAGGCTGCCATCGACAACACTGCCGACGAAGACCGGCTGTTCTGAGCATCGTCTAACCTGCCACGTATCACCTCGTTCGCTGTCTCCAGCGCTCCTAGGCGGCTCGAAACACCGGAAAATCTTGCATACGTCGTCGCTTCCATTTGTGTAACCCGTGCGTTCAGATCCCGGATCTTGCTGGCCAGCCCCTGCACCGATGATTCAATACGCAAGACCATGCGCTCGAAGTTGGCCTCTAACCGGCTCGCGAACTCGGACAGGAGAGCGGCCATGTCTACGGCACCAGACTGTTGCGCGGATAGGCCGGAGCAACTCTCAGTGGGCGCGGCGCCGCGAGGTTGCTTAGCAACCTGCGCACACGGCGGCAAAGTGGGCGAGGCGACGCGCTTGGCCGTCCCAGTGGTGGGGATCGCAGTAGGCAGATTGACGGTAGACGCGAGCTCACCATCTGAAAGCGCTGTCCCGGGAAGTGCTACCCCCTCACGAGTCACGGGTAAGGCAGTGTTCTTCGTTAGTCGGCAACAGCGTGGCTCATTGGTGTCAGGTAAAATCGCGAAGCAGTTAGCGTGTATGTAACTGGCGCATCGAGAGCATACCTCTGCATGGTCTTTCTTGACAATTTTGCGGCTGCAAACAAAGCAGGTGGTGCGCGTAGCCGGCAGCATCTCTCCACGGTGACGATATTAAAATCCTTGGGGAAGAATTGTAAATTGCGCGACGAGGTTGACCCTTCAATACGGGTGAAAGCCAGAAGAGGTGTTCCAACTGTGCAAATACGTCGATGAAGAGCCGCCAATTTGCCAGTGGACGAGACCTAACCTCTTCAATTATCCAATATTTACAGAGGAAATAAAAGGATTCTAGGGCGAAAGAAAGTACCTGTTATTATATTAGATAACAGCCGTCACTCCAGGGAATCCCCTCCTCCAGGCTGAAACTCGAAGAAAGAGCGTGAACAAAAATAATGTTATACTCGAGTAGGCGAAGCTTTGAGCGTCCAATATACCCACCAGAGAGAGAGAGCGAGAGACTCAGTGAAAGGGAGAGATACAGAGGCAGATAGGCAGATAGTGAAAATGAGAGAGACAGAGAGAAAATGAGAGAGAGAGAGAGAGTGATTGAAAAGCATTTATTAATGCCTAGGTTAGATATAACCTTAAGGCAAAAGATACAGTATAGATAATATAAACTCTAAATCGCAAAACAAAAGAATAATAATGTAACATAGGAAAAACGGTATACTTATATAAAATATAACATAAACTAGATATAAAAATATAACATGTTCAAATTATAATAATGAAACAAAAGAGTATTGCGCATTAGCTTATTCTATTATAATCTATTAAATCAATTCACCGCTCTTAACCACTAAATAATTATACAATCTACTCTTAAATATATTAACTTTAGTACTCAAGCGAATTTCAGAGGGCAAAGAATCCCATAGATCCATTGCCTGAATAGTAAATGAATTTTGGAAAGTACTAGTAGTGGCTTGAGGATGCTCAAAAGAAGAATATTTTACACGCGCAGATCGACGCAATTCAGTGTTTGGGGGTGGCAACAAAGCAAGCAAAAAATCAGGTCTATTTGTAGTAAGAACCTGATAAGTTAGTAACCCCAGGAAGTACAGACGCTTAGTACTAACAGATAGCCAATTCAACTTATCATAAAATGGTTGGAGTCTAACATCTTTTTTAAGTTTGAAAATGAAGCGCACACAAGTACTGAGCAGGCGTTGTAATTTTAAGTTTAGGTAATCCGGGAGATCATTATAAACTACGCAAACATAGTCGAAGTGAGGGAGAATAAGGGATGTGACTAACTTTTTCCTCAGAGCAAGTGAAAGGAAACTACCACTATTTCGAAGCTTATGAAGCACACCATGAATCCTAGAAATGACAGACGAAACTTGGGAATTCCATTGTAAATTTTCGGTAATGATAAGACCCAAATTTCGCACAGAGCATACCAAATCGATTTTTTGTTTATCAATTATGATAGGGCGTAATGAATCCTTATCAACGAACCTTAATTGCTGCACAGAGCCTATGAGTAAAGCTTTAGTTTTGGTAAAATTTAGCTTCAGACCATGGGTTTGAGCCCAATTTGCTACACGCTCGCCATCCTGTATCAACTTTCCAATTGCAACATTGCACTCAGTAGATTTGGCATGTATACAAAGTTGGAAGTCATCAGCAAATAACATACCAGTAGCAAATAATAACACACTAATTAAAGAATTTATAAAAATTAAAAATATAATTGGCCCAGGTGTTGTGCCTTGGGACACCAGAATACGTCTCAATAAAAAGAGAAGAAACATTATTGGGGACCCTAACAGACTGGGCACGCCCCGTAAGATATGAGAAGAGCCACTCTATTATTTACTAAAATCAAATAAAAGCAAAAATGTGACTTGACCCTTTTCGATAGCTCGACGTATATCCTCAGTAACTTTAAGTAGAGCAGTTTGGGTACTATAAAGACTGCGGATACCAGATTGAAAAGGTGATCGAATGTTATTCGATTAAAGATGAAAAGTTATTTGCTTGGTGATGAGTCGATCGAACACTTTAGCAAAGTGCGGGATGTTAGCAATCGGCCGGGTATCAGAAGGCGTCTGAGGTTTAGGGATCTTGCTCACCGGGACAATTACGTCACGCTTCCAAAGTAAAGGATAGCAGTTAGTCGATAAGGATAAATTAAACAGAGAAGTTAAATAAGGAATAATTAAAGAAAAAACATCCTTGAAATAACTTAGAGAAAGACCATCCAAGCTATAACTTCTGGCCTTGCGGAGACAAGATACTAGTGCCGCCCCCACCTGTTCTGGAGTAATTGATGTAAATCCAAATAGCGGATAATTATGAGAAGCAGGTAGGCTAAGGATATCTCGTAATTGTGCAGGGGTACAACTAGGATCACTACAACTAACTGAAGAATAATGTTGAATAAGCTCATCAACAGAGAAGAACTTTAAGGGAGATCTGTGATTGTCCCTGATAATTCCCATGTTATTTAGGAGGCGCCAACAATGCGACTGGTCAGTGGTTTCCAACAATGATTTTTCATAGAATGCATCACGTGCACTCTTTAAGTCGCTTTTCAATGCCTTACATAAAGATTTATAGGTGTCAAGCAGCACTGGATCGTGACTACGCTTAGCTTTTTATATAGACGATCACGTAACTTGCAACGACTTTTAAGTTCTACTGTAAGCCAAGGGGCTGGACGTTGACGAACTCGCTTAGTTACTAACGGAGCATAATTATCAAGGTTATGAACTAAAATACTGCGGAAAGAATCAAGGATCTAATCTACTGTACAATGATTAATAGGATTGTCCAGTGCAGCAGCATGGTCAAACGAAATAGAAGTCGCAAATTGGGGATGGTCAAAATTTTTGAAGTCACGCAGAGTAACTGAATTAAATCTAGGAACATGCGAATTTAACTTATAATTTATATATATAAAATCATGGCCAGCAATGAAAGGGCTCTGTGATTGATGGGTTGCAATAATTTCATCAGTAGAGTCGACGAGAATCACATCCAACCATGTACTGGAATCAACCGTATGATGGGTTGCCTGAAAAGGCACAAGATGAAAAGAATTTTCAGCTATCAAGTCTTCTAAATGTTTACTATAGTAATCATCAACAAGAAGATTTGAATTTAGATCGCCTGCAATAATAACAGTGCTATATAAATGAGACCGTAATTGAAGCGCGTTAAATAACTTACTCAATATATGGCCTTTGGGACGTCTATAGCATGAAGCAAGTAAAACTTTGGCATTTTTTAAAGCTAATTCTAGAAATAAATATTCAGTCTCATTAATGTTGTTGATTTTAGGTGCATCAAGCATTTTAAATGGTATAGTGTTACGAACGTAACATGAAACACCACCTCCTTGCAAAAATTCACGCTTACCAGTAACAGATACGAGACCTCTATCATTACGCACTAAAGAATAATTAGGGATATTATAGGTGGAATCTGGCCTATTTGGGGTTAATCATGATTCCGAAACTGATAAGACATCAATGCTTTCAGTGACAAAAAGGGATTCAATTTCAGGAAGATGATTTAAGATAGAATTTGCGTTTATTTGTGCAACACGAAGCTTAGAAGTACAAGATGAGATAGAAGATTTTGAATTAGTACTAACAGAGAGTCATAAAAGTTTATCCAGATCGGCAGCAGTAACAATCTGAATATGGTCGGACTTGTCGTCCTTAAGAACATATATTTTGCCATCACGCGACCATATATGCTTATAATTAAGAGGTTCAAGCTTACTCTTAACCAAGAGACGCAATTCGTGAATATGGGCTGGCAACATTTCATATAAGTTAACCAGTAAGCTGACCATATTTAATAATACCAAATTTCGCTTAGTTTCAAGAACAAAATTATGCAGTTCAGCTGACTTAAATCTAATAATGATCGATTTAGTGCTAATACTTTGAGTAGAAAGACCCGATGAAGAAGCAGAATCAGTGGCATTCGGCATAAAATTACGCACATCAAGAATATCGCAACATAAATGATTAATATTTAACAGTGATAAAATTTTTTTAGCAAATTGATCAATAGGAATCGCACAATTCGACGGAATACCTGTGATCCTTAGCTGCGTATTCGGCATAGCATTAGCGTACAAATCCTTGAGTTGCTGAACTTCAACACGTAAAGAGGCATTCTCGGATTCTAGGGCAGTCATACGGTGGTTAAAAACTTCAAAATTATTGTCGAGCTTTTCAAGTTTATCTTTGATAAAGTTAGCATCTGCTTTAGAGCTATTGAAAAGAAAAGCTGACTGCTGTGACTGCGACAGGGACTCCCAATTACTCGGAAGTTCCAGAACGTCTACGTGATTAAAGGAAGAATCATCCACCGAAGTATTAAATGAAGAATTAGTAGATACGTTTAAATCGCGCACAGCATCAAATGTAGTATGTCGAGCCGACGTAGAAGAAATTGCAGCAGTTACACTATTAATATTGATTAAAAATTGTGATTTCAAAATGGGGTCACTTATATTTAAATTACAACAAAGATCAGCTGGCTTATTTTTAAGGTAACACTTAACGCAACCAGGGTGAAAAAGTTTATCGCATAAGTTACACGAAATAGCGTAAGTGGAAATGTGCTTCATACACCTATAACATTTGATGACACTAGATTTCGTATAATCACTCATTAGAGGTCACGTTTTATGATTAACAATTTAAATACTAAAATATAGCGGTATATATAAAGAAGCTAAGTAAAAGATAAATAAGAAAAATTTAAAAATTACAGATAAACTAAGATAAACTAAGATTTAACCAGTACAATATCAATAAATATAAATAAGCAAAGATAATTAATTAATGATAAAAAGTGCAGAGAAAAAAAATAATAAAAACAAACAGCAATAAATAAAAGAACTACACGTAAATAAGAATGATCTGGTTACATATGATTTGAGTGGAAGCCACGAAAATGATTTAGGTGGCACCATCTAGCAGTCACTACGAAAACCACATCGTCAGGTTCACGTACCTAATGTAATATAAAGACCCGTGTGAAGCTAACCTAAGTAAAACTAGATATACACGCAATTTAGGTAAAATAAAGCCAGCGATCGCACAGATATAAAAAATAACTAAAAGAAAACAGCTTAACTTAAAATTAAAACCCGAAAAACACCGCGCAGATGATTAAATATATCGGCGAGAAAAAGCACCAACACACAGATAACGCGTGTGTACGTATATAGCAAGTACACAAGCACGCGCAATAGTTCACACACCGAACAGGTTGTCAAGAAAGGTTCTTAGATAGTCACAAAACCGTCACTGCACTGTAGTGTGAGGAGAGGTAGGCGGCAGCGTGGTAGAGGAGACGTCAACCTGAAGTCATACGAAGCAGCACAAAACCTTGGTCAACATTGACGGCATCATTCCATCGCATAACAATTCACGAAGATTTTAATTAGCGTTCCGTACGGCTCAAGGTATGTAACACATAAAGAATATGAGACCAAGACGAGCCCTCAGGAACGAGGATAGCTGCAAAACAGTCAAACTCCCAATGCACGCATTAAAAAACCAGTAAATTAAAGTGTAAGTAAGAGCGGTGAGAAGCGTGTATGCTCACTTACCAAGAAAGAGAGAGAGAGAGATTTGATTTGATATGATAAATTTATTTGGTGCAGTGGGGTAAAACCCCGTATACACTATTTGAAAAATCGGCGCAGAATTTCTGTTATACAATAAAATAAAATAAAATAATAACAATAGTTATTTACACACTAAAACTAAATAACAAAATAAATAAATAATAATAAAATTAATATAAAATGAGGAATAACAAAATAGATATAAATAATGATTTAAACAATGTGAGCATTGAATAGCGCCAAAATAAAATACGAAAATATAAAATAAATATTGAACTATATACACGCAACATAGAGAACAGTAACAATTTACAATTAATCGGCGGAATACAATAAAATAAAATAAGCGCTCAGATATCCGGTAATGAAGGGCAAATGATTCCCTCATTACTACTCCTCGCCTCCCAAGACTGTCGATCAAGCTCAGAAAGATACAATGAAAGGGATGATTTGAAGGAACTAACGAGGATAGGGTCAAAATTGGTAAAAGGGAGGTGATTGATGAGGCGAGAGGCAGTGATAATAAAGGAATTATTAAAGGCTTCAGTTCTAGGAGGGAGATAAAAGAGGGACAAGGGTGGGTGGCGTGAGGAAGAACGGGATGAAAAATGAAGTGTCGCGTATAATGAAGTAACGAGCAATGTATGAAGGGGATTTATGCGAGATGATGTTAAAAGCACAGGTAGCAATGAAAAGGGATCTCCTAAGCTCGACCGACAGCCAACCTAGCTTAAGACGGTATGGCGTCACATGTTCGCGCCACGGAATACATCCCCACACAAAACGAACGCAAGCATTCAATAATCGCTGTAAATTTAAATTTCTTGTAGCATCTAGATCGTGAAAAACCGCGCAAGCGTAATCGAAGTGCGGGAAAATCAGAGCCTCGACAAGGCTCTTGCTATTCCGACGCGAGAGCGCTCTTTTAAAAAATCTTAACGAGTGAAGAACTCCATGAACCCGCTGAGATACAGACGCGACCTGACGAGACCAGTCCAGTGTAGGTGTAATCCAAAGGCCAAGTGATTTGACTTCAGACTCATATTAAAGGAAATTATTCCCTATTGCAACCTTCGGGGCAGTATCCCAGTCAATGCGCGAAATATAGGCCTGACTGCCCCAGATCATCACCTTCGTCTTTTTCACATTCAAATTCAGTCCGTTCGACCTCGCCCAGTTATCTACCGCATTCGCATCTTCCGAAATTTTCTGTACGCCCTGAGCGAGGTCGGATGGATAAAACGAGTGATAGATCTGGGTGTCATCAGCGAAAATCATGTAGTCTGAATGACTTAAAACACGTGGGAGGTCATTAATAAAAAAAGAAAATAACAGTGGACCAAGGACACTGCCTTGTGGAACCCCCCTAGGCGTGTCGAGCCAGGCCGAGCCTGCTCCCAGTTCATCCACCACTGTTTGAGTACGGTCAAGTAGGTAATGGTAGAACCAGGTGATAACCGTATCGGAACAACCTAAAGAGCGTAGCTTACGAAGTAGTAAGTCATGAGGCACCGAATCAAACGCTTTTGAAAAATCAAATAAAACGAGAATGGTGATCATGCGTTTGTCTATGGCTCTCCTGATATCATCCAAGACACCGATCAGAGCCGTCTGAGTACTATGCCCCCTGCGGAAGCCTGCTTGTCTCTCTATAATTAAATTATTACTATTAAGATACTCAGTAAGTTGTTCATGAACTAACTTTTCCAAAATTTTAGAGACTTCACAGAGCTTTGCAATGGGCCTAGTGTCAGACGGTGAGATCACCCTGTTCGACTTTGCCAAAGGAAAAAGAAGAGACTTAGTCCAAGGCTTTGGAAAAGATCCAGTTGAGAGAGATAAATTAAATAATTCAGCTAGATAAGGAGCTAATTGAGCAGCTATAAGTTTTAGCATCGGAACAGAAATTCCATCGTGGCCTGTAGCTTTGGAGGTGGCCCTGGATATAGTAGACATGACTTTCTGTGAGGTGATAGGGGCAAAATGAAAGGAAGTTAAAGGATGAGATAAAGGTAAGATGTCTGGTGATGAGATGAGAGACTGAAGTTGAGTATATGAGAAAGAAAAGGGTGAATAAGAAATAGAAGCATAATGGGTGTTAAGTTGATCAAGTGAAAAAATGTTGGGAGGTGATTGAGCAGATTTAGACATGAGACCCATGTTCCTGAGCTCCTTCCATAAAATAGACGAGTTAGAGGCGGATTTGATTTTGTTATTAAAATGTAAAAATTTACTGGAGTCTATGTCATTTCTAACAAGTTTACGTAGATCTTTGTAAGTTTGATAATCCGAGCTCAGGCCAGTGGCCAAGTATCTTTTATACGCCATATTGTGAGCCTTAATATTTTGTTTAATGTGCGGTGTAATCCAAGATTTACTGAAGTTTTTAATGGTGATGAGTTTAACAGGAGCGAGTGAATCAAATGTATGTAGGATGGCTATAACAATATTTGAAAGTAGGATGTTGATGGGAGTGGGGGGCGAATAAGATGGGATCAGCGAACTTTGTGAAGAAGAAGGTGAACGGCCAGACGACGTAGTTGAAGGTTGAGAGATTGATGATGTAGACGACACAGTGGTAGAGCATGAGAGAGATGAAAGATGATTAAACGTATCAGAAAAACGAGCAGCCGCCGCCGGCGGATCAATTAGAGCAAGGTTCCGCGACCAAATCCTCTTTACAGCCGACAAAGATTTGATAATATCCAATGCAAGTGTAATATAGTCGTGCCCTGCTGCAAAGGGAACTGAGGACTTAATATAAATATAGACTGGCGGGGGATTACGTGTAATGAAAAGATCGAGCCATGTATGAGATGAATAGGTGGATGAGTGCGTATGATGTGTAGGATCGGATTTAATAAGGAAAAGGTTAAGTGAATCTAAATATGAATCCAACATGGCGGATGCCCCATCTTTATTGCACATGTTAATATTAAAATCGCCTGTGATGACTACCTGGTCGCAAGTATGTAAATAATTTGTCAACGTATCAAAGAATTTAGACGGGTATGCCACTGTGGGCCTCCTATAAATAACACGAAACAGCAGCGAACTGGTTTTATTGAGAACTTGAAAAATCATAAACTCTGGAGTGTTGGAAAACACGGGGTCGGAGTGAGTCACAAGCCTAACATCAAGATTATTCTTGAAATAGGCCGCAATACCCCCCCCCCCATCCTTACCAACCCGATCTAGTCTGTGCAAAGGTTTCCGAGAAAGCAATGATATCATGATTAGATGGAAGAACTAGTGACTCAATGGATGAAAAGTGTGTTTTAGGCGGTTGATATTAACATGAAAAATGGAGAATGAAGTGATAGTAGGTGATGACGCCTGGCCCGGCAACCCTCATTGTGAAGTAGGAGAATTCTGAATTAAAATGTTATTTATGTCTGATTCAGAGCGAATCGGAAATAGCTGCCCTCCCTTCGATTTACGCATAAAAACCGTTTTTAACAAAAGGTCTCGCGAAACCTAAGTCAACGGAACGACGCAGCGCTTTACTTAATAGGACGTGCAATTCCTTGGGCCACAGCGCACGCAAAAAAAACCGACGAGCCTCCACCCGTACCAAAGAGGGAATTGGCAGACAAACCCTTGAGAAGGCGAGCCTTCTCTAAAACAAGATCCCTGGTTGATGGGGAGGAAACCCGGAAAACAATTCCCTTATTATTATTATTTTTATTAATAACGCTAACGCCCGCAGTTAAAGTCGCCGATGCTGGATCTTGATTTCCTGGCTTATTTCGGACAAGCCAGGGACGAATGTCTAAAACTTGTGCGCAAACGCGGGGGAGGTTGATGGCGGTTAATACTTTATCAACGGCCTCCCCCTCCGAGATGGCCATATTTGCAGGGATACCGAGCAGCAACAGCTCGCAGGTATCTGAGGAGGCTGTCACTGCCGACACCGCCGATAATGACTGGCCGCTACGTGCGTCACCGATCATGCCACGAATTGATTCATTCGCCGCTTCTAGCGCTCCCAGGTGGTCCAAGACATTGGAGAATCTCTCCTCGGTCGCAGCCTCTATCTGTAAAACCCGGGAGTTAAGATCCCGGATCTCGCTGGCCAAACCCAGCACCGAAGTTTTGATGCGTGAGACCGTGCGGTCGAAATTGGCCGGCTCGCGAAATCAGAAAAGGAAGCGGCCATGTCGACGGTTCCTAGTCTGTTACTCATGTAGGCCGGAGCAGCTCTCAGTGGGCGCGGCGCCGCGAGGTTGCTTAGCAACCTGCCCACATGGCGGCAAAGTAGTCGAGGCGACGCGCTTGGCCGTTCCAGTGGTGCCGTCCCGGGAAATGCTGCCCCCTCACGCGGCACGGGAAAGGCAGAGCTCTTCGAAAGTCGGCAACACCGCAGTTCGTTAGAATCGGGCAAAACCGCGAAGCAGATCGTATGGATGTAGCTGCCGCAACGCGAACATACCTCCGTATGATCCTTTTTTACGATTCTGCGATTACACACAAAGCAAGTGGAGTGCGTAGCCGGCTGCATCTCCCAAGGATGTAGTAGATGTAGAAGAATCCAGAGGAAGATGTAGATACTGCGGTGAGGCTGACCTTTAGGTACAGGTGGTAATCAGTAGAGGCGCTGATCCAACTGTGCGAATTCGTCAATGTTGGGCCGGCAATTTGCGCGTAAATGAATCCTAACCTCTTAGTATAGCCAACTTTTTAAAGGAGAAATAAGGATTCCCGGGCGATAAAAAAGTACCTGATATTATTTTAGACAACAGCCGCCACTCCAGGGAATCCCCTCTTCTTAGCTGAAACCTGTGGAAAAGAGTGTGAACAAATATATCACGATTCGAGTAAAGGCGAATTTTGAGTGCGTCTAGTATACCCATCAGAGAATGACAGAGAGAGAATGAGAGAGAGAGAGAGAATGAGAGAGAGCAAGAGAGAATGAGAGAGAAAGAGTGATATGGACAAAGAATGAGATAGAGAGAGAGAGAGAGAGAGAGAGAGAGTGATAGAGTGATATACACAAAGAATGAGAGATAGAGAGAGAGAGAGAGAGAGAGTGATAGAGTGATATACACAAAGAATGAGAGATAGAGAGAGATAGAGAGAGAGTGATAGAGATAAAGAATGAGAGATAGAGAGAGAGAGAGAGAGTGATAGAAACAAAGAATGAGAGAGAGAGAGAGAGTGATAGAGACAAAGAATGAGAGATAGAGAGTGATAGAGACAAAGAATGAGAAATAGAGAGTGATAGAGTGCGAGAGTGAGAGTGAGTAAGAATGCGGGACTGTGAGAGGGAGAGAGGGAGTGTGAGAGACAGAGAGAGAGGAGAGATAGTGAGAGAGAGATTGATTGATTGATTGATTGAAAAGCTTTATTTGGCCTTTGGGCTTTAAACCCCGTAGGCACTTACAATGTTAAAAACAGTCAGCAAAATAAAAGCTTATTTGATTGTACATTTTATGTAAAATATAACTATAAAAATAAATAACAACAATAACAATAAAATAAAATAAAAATTATCAGTTTAAAAATATAACAAAATAAGGTAACAATAAAATAATAAAACAATAGTAGTACTTGTTCATACAAATGCAATGAATACATTCTATTCGAGGTGAGGGATCAGCGATGAGGTTATTCCCTCACATTGCGTCCTGGTGACCCAGGCAGTCTGGTCGAGTCCAAAGAAATGATGAAATAATGAATCAATGAATCTTTGAATTTGGTGATGGATGATTTTTCGAATGCATGTGGAGGGAGTTTATTTATGATCTTGGATGAGGTGATGATAAATGATTTATTTAAAGGCTCCGTACGAGGAGGGAGGTAATTTAGTGATTTTAATGGATGACGAGTGGAAGTGCGGTGGTTATGTTGTGGGGTGTTTAATTTGATGAAATTATTTGCCAGATAAATGGGGGAGTTATGAGAGATGACGCTATACGCAAGTGAGCCGATGATGTATGAGTGTCTGGACTCAACTGATAGCCACCTGAGGCCTAACCTATACAGAGTAACGTGCTCTCTTCTCGGTATGTCCCCCCACACGAACCGTACACAAGCATTCAGCAGTCTTTGAAGCTTTAAGTTTCTGGTCTGATCAACGTCGTTGTAGACCGCACACGCATAGTCGAAATGTGGAAAGACAAGTGCTTCTACCAGTCTCTTTCTAAGACCACCTGACAAAGTTTTTCTGTAATATCGCAATGATTGTAAAATACCATGCACACGACTCGAGATAGAAAACACTTGCCTTGTCCAATCAAGAGATGGAGTAATCATGACCCCAAGCGATTTAACCTCACATTCATAATCCAAGAAGTCCGTTTCCAGTTTAACCTTAGGGGCAGTGTTCAAGTCAATGCGCGATAAAAAGGCCTGGCTACCCAGAATCATAACTTTCGTTTTTTTAACATTTAGCTTAAGTCCGTTTTTGTGGGCCCATAGGGCTATTGCATTAGCATCCTGTGTAATACGTTGCGCTCCCAATTCAAATTCTGCATGAAAAAACGAATGGTAGACCTGGGCATCATCGGCAAATAGCATATAATCGCTATGTGTAAGGACTTTCGGCAGATCATTAATAAAGATAGAAAAAAGTATTGGCCCAAGAACACTGCCCTGAGGCACCCTGCATTAATTTCTAGCCAATCCGAAAGCTCGCCAGACTCATTCTCCACTGCATGCATGCGACCCACAAGATACCGATAGAACCAAGTTAGCACGTTGTCAGAGCAATCAATATCACTAAGTTTTTGAATTAGTTTGTCGTGAGATACCGTGTCAAAAGCCTTGGAGAAATCAAACAGAACAAGAATCGTGATCTTTCTGGCGTCAATGGCTCTCCTAACATTGTCTAGAACACCCAGGAGTGTTGTCTGGGTACTATGACCCTTACCAAACCCTGCCTGTCTATCAATAAGAATATGATTCTCTTCTAGGTATTCAGATAACTGGTTATGCACAAGTCTCTCCAAAATTTTCGAAAGCTCACAAAGCTTCGCAATCGGCCTTGTGTCAGAGCACGACTCCACCCTGCTTGACTTCGCCAAAGGAAACAGTAGCACCCTCTTCCAGCATTCAGGAAAATACCCAGCTAAAAGCATATCGTTAAAATCATCCACGAGTTGCAGAGTTAATTGAGGCTCTAACAACTTTAACATTTCCACAGATATGCCATCAATCCCCACTGCCCTCGATGATGCTCCCCGAATTGCATATTGAATTTCTTTTGCAGTTATATTGGAGAAGTGAAAAGAGGCGGAAGAGGGTGGCAAAGGACATGAATTGCATAATATGGTTGAAAATGACTGGATAGATAGTGGCTGGACATGATTCGAGACAGAAGCGTAGTGACTGTTTAGCTGTTGAGACGTGAAAAATTTAAGCGGCGATGGATTCGTCTTTGAGCTGAGGCCCATGTTTTTGAGGCATTTCCAGGATTTCTTGGGATCGTTTGTACTCTTAAGTTTATTTGCCAGGAAGTGAAATTTACTCGAGTTTACAGCATTTGAGACATGATTTCGATGACCTTTATATATGTTGTAATCTTCAATTGAACCAGTAGTTCGAAATCCTCCAAAAGCTGCATTTCTGTCCTTAATTTTCACTTTAATATCCCTAGTAATCCATGGCTTGTGTTTAGTTTTAATAGAATGAAATTTTAATGGTGCTAATACATCAAATGTAGAAAGAATTGCTTTGCTTATGAGTGATACAGTAGTTGAGATAGTGCTGTGATTGATAATTGATGAATGCTTATGGTGTGAGTGCGGACTAAACTGATAGTTATATAAAGACAAATCCACGGAAACATACTGATCAGGCCTAGGATGATTGAATGATTGTAATGAAGACAAGGAGGTGATAGATGAGTTGAATGTGGTTGCGATGTTATGAAGGTTGATCTCCCCCAAATTTCGTTTTCCAAATTCCCTCACGTCTGTCTGCGTGTTAGCAGTCCGAACAGTAATACTTATAGCATCATGACCTGCTGCGAAGGGAGCTGTCGTTTATCATATTCGTAATCGGGTATTGGTTCACGAATAAGGAAGAGATCCAACCATGTATGAGAAGGCCCGCCCGACGTTATTGCGTGATGCGTTGGCTCTCACTGGATGAGTGAAAGTCCCAGTGCTGATATGTTTGCCCTAAACTTATTTGCCATAGCACCTGAGGAATTCATATCAATGTTAAAATCTCCAGTGACTATGACCTATCTGTATCTCGGTAGTATGTTCGACAAAACTTCAAAGAAATCTGTAGGGTATGCGGCTGATGGCCTGCGGTATACCACTGCTAACACCAAAGAATCGGTTTTGCCCGTCAAACATAGAACCAGGAATTCTGGAGTATTCGAGAAAACGGGTTCAGAGTACGCGATGACCCTTACCCCAAAATCTTCCCGAATATAAGCGGCCACACCACCCCCCTCCTTACCCTCACGATCCAAACGATGCAAAGTATTTCCCGGTAATCTAATAATCTCAGAGGAGTCGTGTTGAGTAAGGAAGGTTTCGGTGATTGCAATGACATCGTGAGAGGCTGGGTGAACTAATGCTTCAACGGATGAAAAATGTGTTTTGAGACGATTGATATTTGAATGGAAAATGAAGAATGATTTTGATGATCTTGATGCTGTGGCCCGACGAGACCTGTCTCATTTGGTATGAGGAGGAAGAGGAGGAAAGCTTGAAAGTTCCGCATCCGAGCTTACTCGCCTCAACGGACCGTCGCTCACCTCGCGCATAAATACAACTAAATCTAAGACTATCAAATCCTTTAGTTCAGCCTTCACCTCGTCCACTTTACCCTCAACACGGCTTACCACATCCAACACCGATTTAATATCGCTCTTCAAGTTATCCTGTAAGCTCTTTGTAAAGACTTCTACCCACGGTGGTGGGCCGGCCGCCATCGGTACGGAGTCAACGAGTGTGTCGTGCGCGGCCTGATTGGGCTTAGCGGGCAGAGCGCCGTGAGGTTGCTTAGCGATCTGCGACGTTGATGGCGACGGAGGCGAGGCTACACGCTTGACGTAAGAGGTGCTAGGAGTAGGCGTGGTCGCCGGCGCGGCACTGTCGGTCGCGATAGTCTGGCGTGGTAAGCCGTGTGGTGGCGCCCTCGTGTCGATTGATGCTGTTACTAGTGTTTTCGACTTTGTTTTCGCGAGCACGCAACAGCGCCGCTCGGACGATCCCGGCACGACCTCGAAACAATTCATGTGAGCTACATTATTGTATAGGTTACACACCTCTGTATAGTCCTTGCGCGTCAGCCGTGCTCCGCAA
This sequence comes from Theocolax elegans, assembly GCA_026168455.1. Lineage (NCBI taxonomy): Eukaryota > Metazoa > Arthropoda > Insecta > Hymenoptera > Cerocephalidae > Theocolax > Theocolax elegans. Next base: position 18,783,972 of record CM047431.1, read on the forward strand.
ACAAAGCAGCCTCGCGGTGTTGCCATTTTCGCAAATTAATAGTCGCAACGTTGGCCTGAACTCCGTGCGCAGATTTTACCGCCCAAATTTCTGTCACTTGTAAATACCTCTGACTAACCTCCAAAATTTTGCAATCGATTTTGCGTGATTTATGGACAACTATCTACAGCAAAAGTGCAACTAATTTAATAGATACAAGCTGTAGACAGCGGCCGTCCGATTTGTAATACGCTAAAACTCGAGTTTTATCTTATTTGATATATGGAGATATGGAGAGAGAGAGAGAGAGCGAGGGAGAGCGAGAATGAGATAGATAGAGTCTTTATTTGGTATTTCAGGGAAAGATACCCGTATACATATTATGAATATAGTCTGCGCAGTAACAAATAAACTGAATCAAAACAAGACACTCATCACGCTAGAGAACAGATAACAAAGTAATATGAGATCATGAATACACGGATAAACATATAAATAGATAATTGAATAAATAAGTAACAATAATAACAAAAAAATAGAATAAAAATATAATAACAATAAAAAAAACCAGTAATGTAAACATAACAATAACAATATAAAATATAAAGAGAGAATGAATGAGAATGAGAGATAGAGAGAGAGAGACAGAGAGAGAATAATGTACTTTGGGACTTGAAATGTTTTGGCCTTTTTAGGCCCTTTTTGGGGCCTTATTTTTTTCTTACAATTTTCTTATCTTATATCTTATATCATATTAAAGGGCTTATCGTTTCTATATTATATTAAAATTCATCCATTCTCCGGTGTCCGGTGATCAGTGTCCGGCGGCGGTGTCCGATGTCCGGTTGTAAGAATGAAGAGTGTGTGTAGAGTGGAAGGGTTAACGCTGATATTTCGGAAATTTCTTTGTTATTCCGAGATAACTCCAGTAATTACGGGATTTCCTGGATATTTCGGGAATTTCTGAGGTATTCCGGGATAACTCCATTAAATACGGGATTTTCTGGATATTTCGGGAATTTCTCAGGTATTCTGGGATAACTTCACTAATTACGGGATTTCCTGGATATTTAGGGAATTTTTGAAGTATTCCCAGATAACTCCACCAATTACGGGATTTTCTAAATATTTCGGTATTTTCTATTGTTCTCTTCAAGTATGTCTAAAATTATGTAGGTTAGTTCTAATATTTGTCAAAATTATCATTTTAGTAATTGAAATGTGCAAGTTTTTGTCTCACCGAGCGACGTTAGGAGCGTGTCATATAAATTTTACTAAAATTTTACAGATGAAGTTATATTATTTTATTTATTTTAATTACATACTATCTATTTAACCCCGGAATGCGATTTTTAGCTAAACTAGTGTTAAATTCATTTTGGAGTTAATTTGGTCAGAGAGAAAATATGGGCACTTCTGAAGTTATTACAGATAGAAGTAGATTAATCGCAATTCTTGAATGTAATGATAAAGAATTATTTAACGTTTTACCGGGTAATCAGGAAGTTTTTACATAAATTGGAAGTATAAAGATAATGTTTACAGTCCACCTTCTATTACAAATGTTATTATTGCAGCATATACAACAGCTCAAGCACGATTAAAATTATATTCTTATTAAGAAAAATTACACGGTAGAATATTATATTACGATACAGCCTCATGTATCTATATAAATAAAAACACAAGATACCTACAGGGAGATTATTGGGCGATATGACGGATGAATTAGAATGCTACGGAGAAAACAGTTATATTTGTAAATTTGTCTCAGCCGGTCCTAAACTTTATTCTTTCATTGCAAATACCCCGAACGGAACTACTCATGAAGTTTATAAAATTAATGGTATCACGTTAAATTCATTGACTGTGAACACTGTAAATTATGATAAGATTAAAGCTCTCGTATTAAATACAGATAATGTAATTGAATGTAAATATAATGCTATACGTTGTACTGCTTTTCATGACGTTGTAACAATAGAAGAAACCAAAAAACTAAAGCCAATAACCTTAAGGGGATGCAGTAGCTCTGTTTTACCGGCTTTATCTTCTTGACGAGTTTTCTCGAAAACGGCTAAAACGAATGAAAAATCCCTTTGGGGTGGATTAAGAGGAGTAAAAGGAAAGGTGCTTAGGTCCTGGTTTCACATAATTCGTCAATAAAATAAATGCCATGCTGAACGAAAAATAGCTGTATAATTTGAATGTTATGGCTGCCATGCGGCTGTTGCTATGCTGGTTTAGGTAAACAAATCCGAGCTGAGCCGAGCGAAGCAGTTCGCATCGTTCACGGAAAGCACCGTCCATCGACGATGTCCGAACTTCGTAGAAACGCGTTGATATACGTAAGTATATTCGCATTTATACAAATTTAAAATTCCTAGTAAGGAAAAACTAAAATAATAATCATGTTATAGTCGCGTGAGAAAGTGTATCCTTATACAAAGAAGTAGAGTACTGTTTTATTGCTCCGATTTTCTTCATTTGAAATCAACAAAAAAGTATTGCTAAACGTGCTAAATATTTGTGTACAGTAGCGGCTGATATACATTTTTTGCATGTATACACTGAAGCATCCACAAAGGGTATTCGAATGCGGTATATATAGCCGTTCTCGCGTAAATATATATATATTACGCGAGAATTTACTACTTTTTCTACAAAATTCAAACATCGTCGATGGACGGTGCTTTCCGTGAACGATGCGAATTGCTTCGCTCGGCTCAGCTCGGATTTGTTTACCTAAACCAGCATAGCAACAGCCGCATGGCAACCTTAACATTCAAATTATACAGCTATTATTCGTTTAGCATGGCATTTATTTTATTGACAAATTATGTCAAACCAGGACCTAAGCACCCTTCCTTTCACTCCCCTTAATCCACCCCAAAGGGATTTTTCATTCGTTTTAGCCGTTTTCGAGAAAACTCGTCAAGAAGATAAAGCCGGTAAAATAGAGCTACTGCATCCCCTTAACGATATTGTAACTCGCGGGAACGTACACGTGACAAAAGTATTGCAAACTATAGAACTGAGAAAATAAAATTCTTTGCATTCAGCAATAGACAATATTAAGTCTCAAAATATGTGGAATGAAAATCCTCACTGTCCGATTCACATAGACAGTACGCGATAATTTTTATTCGTAAAACAATGATAATAGCTTAAAAAAATTGTACATTAGTATATTGTTGTAAATCTGTATAAATTATATTGTGAATAATAATAATTAAATATATGTATATATATGGGTGGTTCTCTCTGACATCGAAGATGAAAAAAATAAATATTGCTATAACTGTGGGAATGTGTTTTAGAGGTATCCAGTAGTTCTCCTGAATTTTTTCAGATTTTTTCGGGACCATTATTTTAAGTTACAGAGAGTCAAAGTTGACATTTTAGCACTTTCTTGCATTATATGCCCATTTTCATGAATTTGTAGCTCCCAGGGGATGCATTTTTCACTAAAAACATAAATATGACTTTTCATGTAAAATTTTCTGAACTTTTCATTAAAATTACTTTTAAAGACATGTATGCTGCCACACTCTTGTAAGCCATTTAAACCTTAAATAGTGAAAATCAGCAATTCTACTCCGGACTCGGGAAACCTAATGCTGTCTAAAAGATGTCTTTTTATAGTCAGAAACTGCATATAAATTTCCAAAGTGGGTCTATATAAATACGTATATTTAGTTATTGTAATTATAATATTAATATATTTATAGTAATCCTTCAGATTAGTATCATAATTTTTAAAGTGGTTGTAAATTTGAAAATACAGCATTATAAAGTTTAAAAATTAATTTTTTATAAATTGTGTAATAATATTTGTATTTTTAGCAGCTTACAGGGAATTAGATGGATACTGAAACAAGTGGAGATACTTTTCTACCGCTCCAAGATAAGTGCATAAATTTTTTTTCAGCAAAGATACAATTCTATTAATATTTCGGGCACTTTTCCCAGATATTTTGACCATAAGTGATCTGAATGATTTAGACACACTCTGGAAATTTACATGCAGTTTCTGACTATAAAAAGACATCTTTTAGACAGCATTAGGTTTCCAGAGTCCGGATCAGAATTGCTGATTTTCACTATTTAAGGTTTAAATGGCTTACAAGAGTGTGACAGCATACATTTATGTTTTTAAAAGTATTTTTAATGAAAAGTTCAGAAAGTTATTAGTGAAAAATGCATCCCCTGGGAGCTACAAATTCATGAAAACGGGCATATAATGCAAAAAAGTGCTAAAATGTCAACTTTGACTCTCTGTAACTGAAAATAATGGTCCCAAAAGAATCCGCCGTAAGGCATTACTTCGAGAGGGGCAGTGATGCCACGTTTGTCCCTTCGTGATCGGCAATCATATCACTGTCTCGTGCATGTGGTGCGGCTACTAATGTCGCTCCTTGTACGCTTTTCTTCTTTTCTGATATGGTTCAGCCGCCCCACAATGGATGCTGCGAAGGTCACTACGGCATCCCAACCTTCTTGCGAACCAAGAAGGCACATCCCGATACCCTCTGGTGTCAAAGGCCCCTTCCAAAAGGTTTGGAAATTACCCCATTCTTCCGCGAATCGCGGACACCAGGACAAAACGTGCTCCACGTTTTTCTCAAAACCAGGGCAGGTCGGGCACTCTGCACCCCCATATATACGGATGCGGTGCAGGTAACTGCAAAGACGTCCATGCCCGGTAAGCATCTGGGTCAGGTGGAAAGTGACGAATCCGTGTTTCCTACTCGACCAATTGGCGACATCTGGGATGACGCGATGGGTCCAGCGACCTTCGCTTGCCGAATCCCATCTCTTCTGCCACAGTTCAATGGTCCTGTTTGACCACCGACTGCTATTACCACGTGCTGCTTCGCTGCTGTTTTCCAAGGTACGCCGACCTTTTCTGTACGTATCAGCCCTCTCTATCGCTAAAAGATCGATGGGAGAATTTCCCGCGATCACCAAGAGGGCTATATCTGACACGGTTCTATAAGCATGAGCCACCCTTAGTGCGGCTATTCTGCAGGCTCGCTTAGATTACTTTTTAGGGCATCCGCCCAAATCGGGGCTCCATATAAAATTACCGAGCTTACCACTGTTGCTAAGAGGGCTCGACGTGGCTGCTTTGGCCCTCCGATATTGGGCATTATGCCCGACAAAGCTCTAGCCACTCCTGCGGCTTTCGACCCTGTAATCTGTAGGTGTTTCTTGAATGTTACCGCGTATCCAAGATGACTCCTAGGTATTTCACCGTGTCCGCCGATCTTATACGTTTACCATTTGCCGTAAAGGTGGCGTACCTCCTTTGCTTCGTTCTGGAGATAAGTACCGCCTTGGTCTTTTCGGCCGCCAGACACAGCCCATGGGTGCTCAACCATACAGCCACTACCGCGATAGAGACATCTCCGAGATATTCTATCTCATCAATGCTCCTTGCGACGACGACCAAAGCCACATCGTCCGCAAAAGCCACCATCGACACTCCCTCTGGAAGCTGCTACCTATCAGTCCGTCGTAAATGACGCTCCAAAGAAGAAGTCCCAAGACCGAACCTTGCGGCACGCCTCCGGTGTTGTTTAGTAGTGCACGCTATCCTCGGTCTCATAGAGGAGGATTCGTTCTGTGAGGTAGCTCGAGATGACTTTGCGTAGGTAGAGCGGCACCTTTAATTGTTCCAAGGACAACATAATGTTGTCCCACCGAGCCGAGTTGAAGGCATTGTGGATATCCAGTGCAATATTAGCACACATGCGCCTAGAATTTCTAGTACCACCGATGGCATTAGTGGCTAGCTCAACAACTCGACTTATAGCGTCAATAGTTGAGCACTCTTAGTCAATAGTCGGACAGATCGCCTGCCTGTGCAATGGCTGCTTGTAGCCTGGCACAAATGACTCGCTCGAATAGCTTCCCAGCTATATTCAACAAACAGAGTGACTGGTACGAGGAAGGGTTCTCCGGTGGTTGGCTCCCTTTTGGAAGCACCAGCCTCTGTACCTTCCACCGTGCTAGGAAGCATTCTAATTGAAAACATGCACTAAATGTGTCTGCAAAAATTTGTGGCATATTCAGCGCAGCGGTCTTAATGGCCAGACCAGGTATTCCATCCGGCCCTGGAGCTTTACGGATGGATATTCTGCTTGCAGCCATTTTCAGCTCGGTTATGCTAATGTCTGACGGCGCGACTGCACTGTCCGTCCCCAGTAGGCCTGTCTCGGCTGCCCGTTCCTGATGTTGTGGGAATAGGTAGTGCACCGCTCTGTCAAGTAAATGTAGATACGATGGCATTGAGGCGGCCCTGAGTTTGATCTTATTCATCACCATTTTGTAGGACTTACCCCAGGGATCGCGGTCCACTTCCTCGCAAAATTCGAGCCAGCACTTGCATTTAGCTGCGTTAATGGCAGTCTTGAGCTCTTTCCGTTTTTCCTCGTAGGCCGCGGTTAGTTCTTGGTAACGTGGCCTGTTCCGAGCTCTCTGGTGCAGTCGCCGAGTCCGCAGACACTCACGGCGTATTTTGGAGATATTCTTATTTCACCAATAAATAGGTGGACGGCCACAAGGGATGGATTTCCCGGCCATAGAGATATGGCAAGCCGCTGTTATGGCACGCGTGAGTTCCTCGGCTCGTTCTTCCGGTGTTCCTTTGACAGGAGCTTCTGCTATGGAGCAGTGTTGCCAGATAGAGGTGTTTTTTCTTTGTTGCACTCATACTGTATGACTTTATTTACATTAGACAGCATTAGGTTTCCAGAGTCCGGATCAGAATTGCTGATTTTCACTATTTAAGGTTTAAATGGCTTACAAGAGTGTGACAGCATACATTTATGTTTTTAAAAGTATTTTTAATGAAAAGTTCAGAAAGTTATTAGTGAAAAATGCATCCCCTGGGAGCTACAAATTCATGAAACGGGCATATAATGCAAAAAAGTGCTAAAATGTCAACTTTGACTCTCTGTAACTGAAAATAATGGTCCCAAAAGAATCCGCCGTAAGGCATTACTTCGAGAGGGGCAGTGATGCCACGTTTGTCCCTTCGTGATCGGCAATCATATCACTGTCTCGTGCATGTGGTGCGGCTACTAATGTCGCTCCTTGTACGCTTTTCTTCTTTTCTGATATGGTTCAGCCGCCCCACAATGGATGCTGCGAAGGTCACTACGGCATCCCAACCTTCTTGCGAACCAAGAAGGCACATCCCGATACCCTCTGGTGTCAAAGGCCCCTTCCAAAAGGTTTGGAAATTACCCCATTCTTCCGCGAATCGCGGACACCAGGACCAAAACGTGCTCCACGTTTTTCTCAAAACCAGGGCAGGTCGGGCACTCTGCACCCCCATATATACGGATGCGGTGCAGGTAACTGCAAAGACGTCCATGCCCGGTAAGCATCTGGGTCAGGTGGAAAGTGACGAATCCGTGTTTCCTACTCGACCAATTGGCGACATCTGGGATGACGCGATGGGTCCAGCGACCTTCGCTTGCCGAATCCCATCTCTTCTGCCACAGTTCAATGGTCCTGTTTGACCACCGACTGCTATTACCACGTGCTGCTTCGCTGCTGTTTTCCAAGGTACGCCGACCTTTTCTGTACGTATCAGCCCTCTCTATCGCTAAAAGATCGATGGGAGAATTTCCCGCGATCACCAAGAGGGCTATATCTGACACGGTTCTATAAGCATGAGCCACCCTTAGTGCGGCTATTCTGCAGGCTCGCTTAGATTACTTTTTAGGGCATCCGCCCAAATCGGGGCTCCATATAAAATTACCGAGCTTACCACTGTTGCTAAGAGGGCTCGACGTGGCTGCTTTGGCCCTCCGATATTGGGCATTATGCCCGACAAAGCTCTAGCCACTCCTGCGGCTTTCGACCCTGTAATCTGTAGGTGTTTCTTGAATGTTACCGCGTATCCAAGATGACTCCTAGGTATTTCACCGTGTCCGCCGATCTTATACGTTTACCATTTGCCGTAAAGGTGGCGTACCTCCTTTGCTTCGTTCTGGAGATAAGTACCGCCTTGGTCTTTTCGGCCGCCAGACACAGCCCATGGGTGCTCAACCATACAGCCACTACCGCGATAGAGACATCTCCGAGATATTCTATCTCATCAATGCTCCTTGCGACGACGACCAAAGCCACATCGTCCGCAAAAGCCACCATCGACACTCCCTCTGGAAGCTGCTACCTATCAGTCCGTCGTAAATGACGCTCCAAAGAAGAAGTCCCAAGACCGAACCTTGCGGCACGCCTCCGGTGTTGTTTAGTAGTGCACGCTATCCTCGGTCTCATAGAGGAGGATTCGTTCTGTGAGGTAGCTCGAGATGACTTTGCGTAGGTAGAGCGGCACCTTTAATTGTTCCAAGGACAACATAATGTTGTCCCACCGAGCCGAGTTGAAGGCATTGTGGATATCCAGTGCAATATTAGCACACATGCGCCTAGAATTTCTAGTACCACCGATGGCATTAGTGGCTAGCTCAACAACTCGACTTATAGCGTCAATAGTTGAGCACTCTTAGTCAATAGTCGGACAGATCGCCTGCCTGTGCAATGGCTGCTTGTAGCCTGGCACAAATGACTCGCTCGAATAGCTTCCCAGCTATATTCAACAAACAGAGTGACTGGTACGAGGAAGGGTTCTCCGGTGGTTGGCTCCCTTTTGGAAGCACCAGCCTCTGTACCTTCCACCGTGCTAGGAAGCATTCTAATTGAAAACATGCACTAAATGTGTCTGCAAAAATTTGTGGCATATTCAGCGCAGCGGTCTTAATGGCCAGACCAGGTATTCCATCCGGCCCTGGAGCTTTACGGATGGATATTCTGCTTGCAGCCATTTTCAGCTCGGTTATGCTAATGTCTGACGGCGCGACTGCACTGTCCGTCCCCAGTAGGCCTGTCTCGGCTGCCCGTTCCTGATGTTGTGGGAATAGGTAGTGCACCGCTCTGTCAAGTAAATGTAGATACGATGGCATTGAGGCGGCCCTGAGTTTGATCTTATTCATCACCATTTTGTAGGACTTACCCCAGGGATCGCGGTCCACTTCCTCGCAAAATTCGAGCCAGCACTTGCATTTAGCTGCGTTAATGGCAGTCTTGAGCTCTTTCCGTTTTTCCTCGTAGGCCGCGGTTAGTTCTTGGTAACGTGGCCTGTTCCGAGCTCTCTGGTGCAGTCGCCGAGTCCGCAGACACTCACGGCGTATTTTGGAGATATTCTTATTTCACCAATAAATAGGTGGACGGCCACAAGGGATGGATTTCCCGGCCATAGAGATATGGCAAGCCGCTGTTATGGCACGCGTGAGTTCCTCGGCTCGTTCTTCCGGTGTTCCTTTGACAGGAGCTTCTGCTATGGAGCAGTGTTGCCAGATAGAGGTGTTTTTTCTTTGTTGCACTCATACTGTATGACTTTATTTACATTAGATAATAGAGGACAGAAAAACCCTAAATGGTAACCCTGCTATGGAGCAAAGGAACATTTCTCGGTCTAAGGTAGACGGTACCCATCCCTTCTATTGGAAGCTTTTGTTCGGACCTGCTGCCCTGTTAATCGTCGATTGGAGCTGGTACACGAGTGTTTGATGGTCGCTCCCCGTGTAGCGATCACTAACTTTCCAGGTAAACCCTCTCTTCATTAATCTGGGATCGATGAAGATTAGGTCTACTATGGACGACTTTCCCGCCTTGGTAAAAGTGGGAGTCGTTACGGTGTTAGCAATCTCACACTCCAATATCGCAAAGGCCTCGAGGAGTGTACGACCACGAGTGTTCGTTTTCGTACTGCCCCATTCTGTCGCCCAAGCACTAAAATCTCCTCCGATGACTATTAGCAATCGGGAGGACCTTGCACTAGCAACGATGGCATCAAGGGATCCCATAAATCCGTCGATGGGATCACTGGGTGGAAGGTCGCAACTGTATATTCGCATACCCGCCACCTCCACCCAGGTAAAATTGGGGAGGGGAGCGGCCATTTTTCCGGATACATGCATGTTTCCACATACCCAGATGGCCGTGTGTGGCGGAATCATTATTTAATATATATATGTTTCAAAATTGTTTTTTCGAGAATAGATAACACAGGCCCACAAAAAAATTCGATGAAAGGTCTCCTCGACCAAACCTATTGCATTATATGTTTTTTGGGTCGCAGAAACCGAATCCGTAACTCATTTGGTCCCATCAAGTCACAGTTTTTTGCTAACCTTAAAAAATCGCTGAAAAATGGTAAAATTCAACAAAGTCAAGCTTACATCCTGTTAAAGCATCGCAACTCCACATTCTAATGATCCCGGACGAACCCAACAAGCTGTAGAATGATTTTTGCAATCGTAAAAAGACATAACCTCAAAATCGGATGAGCTTTATACCCAAAAACCCAAAATAACAACGAATATACTTGCCCATAGAACTTTTATTTGGCTGATCCAAACCTTGAAATTCAAAAAGATGAAAACTTATATGTATGACTTGAGCCTCGATTCATATAGAGCTTAAAAACAAAGATTTCAAATTAAAAGCATTTTTCGTGTGGCGACATCCAGGGCACCTCCTCGTAATGATGGCGGACAACGGAGTTGTTCCGCGATCCGGCTAAGTCCCTGGATTGCGGCTTTCATGTCGTCATGGTCGATACACGTAAAAGTACGATGCAGGGACTCGGAATCCCAGTATCGGCGGCTGGTTCAGGTGTGAAAGCGGGCCCCCAGGCGTCGTCATCAAGCGACCGCAGTTCTTCATTGGTGGGCGATTTGGCTGATGAAGAGTATAATGTTACAAAAAGTATATCTAATCATCAAACATGTAAAAATAGCGTAGATACTTTTTGCGTCGTTTGTGGAAAATACGTTATTGGCAAGCTCAAGAAACCTTTCACAGATGCTCAAAAAGCTAAGTACAGGGAGTTTTTCGGCATAGAAACTAGTGGAATGGCAAATCATTGGACTCCAAACACTATTTGCTTTAATTGCTCCATGCAATTGAAGAAGCTTAAGAAACGGAAGTTTGCTACTCCAATGATCTGGCGAGAACCAGGAAACCATAAGGGAGATTGCTATTTTTGCTTGACAAAGATTTGTGGGCACAATCAAAAAACAAAGTCTTCAATTTCTTATCCAGTCGTTGCATCTGTGACCGTTCCTACTTCTTTTAGTTCTGAACAAAATGAAATGAAAGGTAGTACTAATGAAAATATAATGGAAATATCAGATGATGATGTTTCAGCCGAACTTGACAATGTGAGTATCGAAACAGACGATGAGACATCAGAAGACGAGACTGATAAAAATCCTAATTGTTTTACCCAAGAAGAATTGAATGACTTGGTGCGAGATGCAGGACTATCCAAAGATATTTCTGAACTTATAGCATCACGATTGGCCGAAAAAAATTGCCTTGCTCCAGGCACCCGTATTACATTCTATCGTAATAGAGACATTCAATTCAGAAAATATTTCACAAATATAGAAAATTTAATTTATTGTAATAATATTGAAGGACTTATCAACGAGTACGGTGTTACTTATGAACCTGATCAGTGGCGTCTATTTATAGATTCTTCTACACGAAGCTTGAAAGCAGTCTTGCTTCATAATGGTAACCAATACGCTCCGATACCTGTAGGTCATTCGGTAACGTTGAATGAAGGATACCATAACCTTCGCTTTTTACTAGACAAATTAGAATACCATAAACATAAGTGGAAAATGTGTGGAGATCTAAAAATAATGACACTCTTATTGGGCCAACAAAGTGGTTTTACAAAATTTCCCTGCTTTATATGTGAGTGGGACAGTCGAGCTCGCAGTGAACATTATGCTACAAAACATTGGCCACTTAGAGGGAACTTAATTCCAGGATCGAAAAACATTATAAAAGAAAGTCTCATTCCAATGAATAAAGTAATTCTTCCACCACTGCATATCAAACTAGGGTTGATAAAACAATTTGTAAAAGCAATGAAAGCAACGGAAAGTGAAGCATTCAAGTACATCTTTCAGAAATTCCCTAAACTTTCTGATGCGAAAATAAATGAAGGAATTTTTGACGGTCCGCAAGTAAGAGAACTTCTCAAAGATACAGAATTTGAAAAAAAAATGACAAAGGTGGAGAAAGCAGCTTGGCAGAGTTTCAGAGATGTGACCAAAAAGTTTCTGGGAAATACAAAAGATCCCAACTACGTAAGTATTGTTGAAAAGTTGGAGGCAAATTTTAGAAATATGGGATGTCTCATGAACCTCAAGCTGCACTTCCTTTATTCACACATCGAGTATTTTCCTGCAAATTTGGGCGATTTTAGTGAAGAGCAGGGCGAAAGATTTCATCAGGATTTAAAAGACTTCGAGAAGAGGTATCAGGGTGTGTGGGATAGCCACATGTTAGCAGACTACTGCTGGTCGTTAAAGAGAGACACCTCAGTACAGAATAAGAGAAAAGCACAACGAAGATCTTTTGATAACAAACGGATTCGTTATTACAGTAAGACAGAAAATACGTGAATGGATATTCACAATATTTTCTGTAAGAAAGTAAGAGGCAAGGGGACTCACAAAAATCAAGCACCCCAAAGGGAACAGTCCTGCTACGTCCACGTCGTTGTTTCTGGGTACGGCAAAATGTAGGGTTGAGTTTTGTATTTTCGAAGTTTGAGTTTTCAGGTTACAGGGTCGTAGGGCTTTAGGTAAAAGGGGATTAGTCCCTTCGTTGCTTATTTTGGATTTTTGGGTATAAAGCTCATCCGATTTTGGGGTTATGTGTTTTTACGGTAGTGAAAATCATTCTACAGCTTGTTGGGCTCGTCTGGGATCATGAGAATGTGGAGTTGCGATGCTTTAACAGGATGTAAGCTTGATTTTGTTAAATTTTATCATTTTTCAGCGATTTTTTGAGGTTAGCAAAAAACTGTGACGTGATGGGACCAAATGAGTTACGGATTCGGTTTCTGCGACCCAAAAAACATATAATGCAATAGGTTTGGTCGAGGAGACCTTTCATCGAATTTTTTTTGTGGGCCTGTGTAATCTATGTATTTTTTCCGTGCGCAAAAGAAATGTGAATATAACTTAAAAGAATGTGTATTAGTTTACTGATTCCTAATAAAATTCATAAAATTTTTAAATGTGTACTCAATAATAATAACGGATCTAAAATTCAATGTAACGCTTTAAATACAGACGCAAAATTGTTTGAAGATAAAATAAATATTAATCAAGTATATCATACACTTTTCCAAATAATCATATGATGATATATACAATGGGTTAAAAAATCAAATACATTAATTATTGCATTTTTAAGATAATTCTATTATAAACAGTAATGGCAAAAGAAAATTCAAATTTTAACAGTGGCAATGTAAAATACGAATTACATTTGAAAAGTTTTTCAAAAATTATTAATTTAGGAGCATTTAATATAAATATTTTTTAAATTAAAATTTCAAAATTGTATGGATATATAAGTGAGTAGATAATGTAAATTTATATAAAACAATATTTTAAATAATTAAGTATGTATTTATTAGAAACAGAAGGTTATTTAAGGAATGAATTTGTTTATAATAATCAAAATAAATATATGGGCTATGTAACTAAAGGGAAAAATAAATTGGATATAATTATGGATTAAAACGCAAATTTTGAAAGAGGGTACAAATTACGAATTACGGTAGAAATGGAAGAAACAGGTTTTTATTTGTATGCCAAAAATTCATTTATTTAAGAAGAAAGTTTTATTACTCTAAAAGTTCAAAATATTAATGACATAGAAATATTGGCGACGATCCTGCGTCATTAAATAAATTAATTTTAGGAGGTGAGGTTCTATTTAGACTTGTTTAAAATAATCCAAAATTTTAATAAGTAGTTACTAAATACTACAATTTAGTAAGTATATGCACTTTACTATTTTGTTAAGTTAATTTTTCATTAACATTTATAATTATTAGAATATAAATTTAAGCTTTATAAGAATTCATATAGTTTAAAATTTATAGTTAACATTTAATATGTCTCTATTTTTTTTATTATTATTATTCTGATTTCATTACACTACATTTTGGTAAAAACTTTTATTTATAAATTATAATCGAAAAAAAAAAAAAATTATAATTTTGTATAAAATTGAATGCACTATAACAGTACCTCCAAGGTGTTGTGTGAATCTGTTTAATTTCTAAGGTGTCCATGGTAGTGAAAAAATAATACAATTTAAAAATTTATTTTAAATAAATTAATTACAAAAAATCTTTCTTGAAATTAAAAATAGGGGGTTGGCGCGCAAATCGCACAGGGGGGCAAAGCCCCCTTATTATATATATTGTAAAGGTAAGCTACATACTCTTATGCGTATGAAGCTATACCTTATAACGAGCGCGAGTGACGATCGGAAAAGCTCGTAGGTGATCGGGAAAGCCCGCGCGTAAGCCGCGTAAGGACTAATAATGGTCCGACGCGCAAGCTGACTGAGGAGAGTATAGAGAGTTTATGCGAGTCATCGTACATAGACACGTCGCCGGTAACGCCTTCCTTGCTAATTCGTGGCAAGAGAAAAAGAATCGTTATCGCGTATTCTTGCTCGGGTTCTGGGTTTTGCGCCGTGAAGAACGAGTGATTTTGTGGAGTGAGTGTGCTGGTGTCGAGCGCACAGCTCCAGCGACTCCCAGGAACCTGCGAGGACGGCGAAGTTGCCGCGCGCGAGAGCCCGACGGAGAGAGGGGAAACAGGCGAAGTCAATTGCATCGACGGGGAGAATCAAGGTACGTGGTGCACCACTCGCGAGCCGCCGAAGCCGTAAAGATTCTTTCTTTATGGCTATATCTTTAAGTTAGGGATCGGCGGATCTCGCCCGCGCGCGACGGCGAGGAAGCTAACGGGCGACCGCGTACGCGTGCTAGAAAGTGAGAAAGTGCGAGTAACCCCGGTGGTTACACCTCGTCGCGAGACCTCACGCGGCCTATATGCGGCTTTTGTTATTTCTTTGTTCTATGTTAAACTTTATTTATATTTCTTTATCTTGAATAAAATTCATATGTAATCAATATCCGAGTACGAGTTTAATTACTGACAACCGGCGTACGTTATTCCCGTTATCCCGAATACATCCCTCTCCGTTTTAGGAGCGGCCGAGGTAAACTTACCGCATATTTATCCCTTTTATTCGCGGTCCTTTTCAGCTCACAACGTTTTAGCTGTACAAAGACGCGAGATCGGCTAGTGATCTCACGGTTGTTAACGGACATCGCAACGGTAGGTCGTGCGCGGGGTTCACTGATTTGAATCCGCCGCTCACTCTCGGAGCACCGCCTGGGGAGTATAACTAGACAGTGCCGTAGCAACCGATCCCTTTACCCCTACCGACGCGAGAGATCGTACCCCGTTACAATATATGTAACTATAAATTGTGATAATATGTATTATTTAAATATTTTCACTTCTCTCTATCCTTTCTATCCACATTATTAAAATAAAATTTTATTTAATAAATTCAAGAATTTAATGCATAAATTACACTTCAATTACTTTTAAAATTATATTATAAATTCATATTTTTATTTCAAAGTAGCTTGTTCTTGTTTGTTTATTAAATATCAGCTTATAAATATATCGAAGTTAATAGTCGCGGTTCAGTACGCTAGATTCTTTCGCCATGTACGTACGATTATTAGCTGGTTAGAAACAAGTTTGAATTTAGATTTTATTATTGTTATTTTTACAATGATATCGTGGAAACACCCATGGACATCAATGATTTGTGGACCCACAGGATGTGGTAAAACTTACTTTGTTAAACAATTTTTCCGATGAATTGACAAAATGTCCGATACCGTTTTTGCCCGTAAACTATTGTATTACTCAGATTGGCAAGTCGGGTATTTAGAATATGGTAACGATGTAGAGTTTCACGAAGGATTACCTCAAAACGAGGATTTTGCGTCGGATTCTCGTCCAAAGTTGGTAATGATCGATGATTTAATGCGCGAGTCATCAAATAATACTGTTGCTGATTTTTTTTACAAAAGGAAGTTACCATAAAAATATCAGTGTAATTTTTATAACGCTAAACGTATTTCATCAAGGTCCAAAACAAAGAGACATTTCACTCAATTCAAATTATATTGCAATTATTAAAAATCCAAGGGATCGTGCTCAAATTGAACACATGGTTCGCAAAGTATATCCTGAAAATCCAAAATTTTTACAAGAATCTTATATGGATGCTACGTCTGTTCCTCATGGCTAATTATTACTTAACTTAAAACAAAATATTCCAGAAATATGTAGCGTGCGCACTTATACTTTTCCTGACGATCCTATTCAATATGTTTATACACCGAAAAATATAAAGAGAGGTATATCTTCTCATGACCTATCGGTATTGCATATATAATGGCTCCGACAAGGTCGAAAAAGTCACTCGATCTCAAAACAGCAAACGTATTAAAATTATAAAAAATGCTATATTAAAATTAGCTGATCGTAGAATAATCAAATTATTTCTTGCAAAGGTATCATTTCTTGCAAAACCCTAGCATAAGATCTAGGATATCTCGGAATAATAAAGGTACAATCACTATAGATGGTATGGTTCTTGAAGAATCAAATAGTGTAAATCTTGTAAATGATGTTGTAAGAAAAAGAAAAAATGTAAAAGTGATTGGTCGTGAACAGTTTGCATGGTTTCTACGAAATATTGGAATACCACTGGAATGTGTAGGAAATGATTCATTTTACCAACAAGAACAGTTATCTATTTCAAATAAATCGTCCTTTTCATCACTCCAAACGAGTTTCACAAATTTAAAAATACACGCATCAACACCGATGCCTTCGAGTCATAGAAATAGCTCTACTCTGACTAATAATTTTGATAATAGTGAAAATACTGTAATAAGTAGACAGCTAAATTTGAGTAATGATAAAGATTCATTTTCGGTAAACATTCTTCGTACGAGATCAAAACACAACAAAAATTCTGCTAAAAATCTTCAAAAAGGAAACGGTGGTTAGTTAAGTTATTAACTATAATAGGTAATGGAACAAAATGAATTTATCGTTCGTGAATATGTATATGTGTACATAATATCGGTTTCACCGAACTAAATACTTTACTTTAGAATAAAGTAGGCCTATTGTACTCTTTGTCCACTATGGTTGATGGAATTTACCAGAGCACAGCCTTTTAAAACAATTAAAGGCGTTTCCTCCTCGATCTCCAGCTTGGACTCCTCAGTAAGGAACTGGAGATCATACCTTAGACGCCTGTCGCAAGTTGAACCGCGACGCCAGCAAGATGTTCTGCGGCTATATTTATAGAAAAGAGACGACGATCTCTCCAACGAGTGTAGAGAGATAGTCGCCTTTATCTGGTGGTGGGAAAAACCACCAGCCAGAGTGCGACGTATAAGACCGAGTCGCAAGTTATTTGAAACAAAATGAATTTATCAGCACTCGTTGGAGAGATCGTCGTCTCTTTTATGTATATATAGCCGCAGAACATCTTGCTGGCGCCGCGGTTTAACTTGCGACAGGCGTCTAAGGTAAGATCTCCAGTTCCTTACTGAAGAGTCCAAGCTGGAGGTCGAGGACGAAACGCCTTTAATTGTTTTAAAAGGCCGTGCTCTGGGAAATTCCACCAACCATAGTGGACAAAGTGTACAATAGGCCTTCTTTATTCTAAAGTAAAGTATTTAGTTCGGTGAAACCGATATTATATACACATATAATAGGTAATGTTTGAAAAGATGTTTGAAAGGTTACAAACTCAAGATGCCTATTCTCTTCATAAACCTATACGTAAAAAATTTCCACGTCTTCATTATAATGTAGAAGAAATCGATTCTGTATGGGAGTGCGATTTGATTGAGCTTACATCTTTAAAAACGTTTAACGATGGATTTGTATATTTATTAATAGTGATCGATGTATTGAGTAAATATGTTTGGGTTGAACCATTGAAAAATAAAATGTATTTTATAGTTACACAAGCATTTCAGGATATTCATTCGCGAAGTAACAATAGATTAACAAGAATTTTACAATCCGACAGAAGATGTGAATTTTTAGGTTTATCCATGCAGAAATTGTTAAAATCACTTAACATAAAACACAGAGTAGCCCGAAATCCTGATGTTAAAGCAGCTATTGTTGAAAGATTTAATCGAACTTTAAAACAGAAAATGTAGCGTTACTTTACACATCAAAATACAAAAAGATATATCATTGTCTTACCTGAGCTTGGAAAAGGATATAATAATTTTCGTCATTCTACTATAATGATGGCGCCTGCAATTGTAACAATATATAATGCACACATAGCAAAGAAAAATATGAATTCACGATACGAAATAAATGAGAATAAACCTAAATATGCCGTAGGAGATCTTGTACGCATCAGTCGAACTAAAGGCACCTTCGAGAACGGATATATGGCCAATTGGTCTGAAGAAATTTTTAAAATTATTAAAGTCTTAAGACATAGAAAACCACCTGTATACGAAATAGAAGATTTGAATGGTGAAATCATAGACGGCATATTTTACGAAGAACTCTCAGTTATACGTAAAGATTTACAGACAAGTATATACATAATTGATAAAATATTAAAAACAATTGGTTCTGGTAAACGAAAAAAGTACTTTGTCAGTCGGGTAGGATATCCTAGAAGTTTCAACTCTTGGATACTAGAATCAGAAATTAAAAATATTTGAAATGAAAAACCAATTTTATATGATACTACCCAGTAATATCAGTATGCATGTTTTTCCTGACAATACAACATCGTGTTACACCACAAAATTACCTCAAGAAATACACTTGCGTGGATCATGGGAAGTCAGTATAGCAGAAATTCATTTAGCCCGTTCATTCTTGCATTTACGGGAAGACGAAAGAGAGATAACGTCAATATCTGTTTTATCACGAGTATATAGAGATGCCTTTAAAGCTGTCATAGCTGACATAGAAAATACATCTGTACTTATATCTTATGGTTTATGGGCAAATCTCCCTAATTTCTTTTTTTGTGTAACTCACAGATTTAGCAGCTTTAAAATGTGTTTAACCTCTTTGTACCGGTTTCAATTTATAGTTCTATACTCCATCTATACGGTTAAAGCTCAATAGATACTTTGTCGAACTCCTTTGTCTCAAATCGATGCTTCAATAATTGAAAAATGTAAGAAAAATGATGAAATATCGTGTCATTTGGAAAAAATAATTTCTTATGGTTACTGTAAAATTTGGAGCATTCCTTGGAAATGGTTAAAACTTTAAACAAGTATTCTATTTTAATAGTGCATCATAAAAGTCTTCCATATTTTGATGTGCTCCCTTCCATTAAAAAGTTTCAATGGTTTGAAATTGTGTCACTGGAATTTCGCTAAATTTTAAAATTATCATATTTTTCTTTCTATTGACTGGAGCAATTTCGAAATCAGCAAATAACCAAATTCTACATTTAGTAGATGTTAAAAGAAATAGATTGAGGTATAGTGCAAGTATGTGCTTGCAAAAATGAAGTAGAAAATAAAATTTAAGTGAAAGATTCATGCGAAAATCGTCGAAAAATTTATAGCAATGTGACTTTGGAAGACTGTCATATTTTTTCTGTATACAGCACATCAAAATAGTAAAACTCTTAAAGAACATATTAAATCCAACAATCTGCCAAATTTTCTGAGTTTTTTTTATTAATGCTCCAAAATTTACAGCAATGTAAACAATTTTTTTAAGAAGTGCTAGTTAAAAAAATTAACTAAAATTAATTAAAACATGAAAAAAAATATAAATTGGATTTTCTCTGACAAGTAGAATACATCTTCATTGAAATTTCAATAAAATTTAGTATTATTTCCACAAAGTATTGGCCGAAATCGTACGCGTTTACTAGAATTTACGGAACCGACCGATGTATACTAACAGATAGACTTAACTTGATAGCACGGTTTGCATGAAAATTTTCGTATGAGAATAGGGAGGGGTGGGAAATTTAGAGTTGTATTGTGTGGAATTTTCAATTATATCGACTATAAGTTATTATTCTGTGACAGTTACTGATGTATATTATATTTCGTTATATTTTTATTTTTCTATGCTTTACAAATAAAATCTTAATAAACATATCACTATTTTTTCTGATCATATTATAAAAAAATGAAATATCGCGCACAACTTTTGGAGCATTTCTCGCTCATGAAAGTACATTATACCAATCAATTCCAATAATATTCCTAACCTTTCATACCAAACTTCAAAGGTGTGCTCCGAAAATTGCCTGATCCCACATTTTTTCGCCAAAAATTAAAAGTTAGGGAGATTTGCCTATATATCCGAATATTGCAGAGTTTTTAGAAAGGTTAAATCGAGCATTAATAAATACTCATATTAGCTTTAATCTTTTCTGTGAATATAACAATACTTTCGTGTATGCCGAGAGGGTGTGTAACCCTGATACATGTAACCATGAGCATTCTCTAAAAATGAGTCGAAGTGTTTAAGATATTGTTGGTTTTGCTGATGTTAAAGAATATTTAAAAGTAAACTGCAATCCATCTTATGCGTCGTGTCCGACAAATGTCTTAAACGACTTACCACAACATTTATACATTTATTCGGATATTACAGAACCCTGTATTTTAGGTGATGCTTAAACATCTTTGGTACGTGTTATACCAGTAAATCATAAAGACTTCGTATTTGCATCAAATCAACATCAAATTTTTGCACCTATAAATTACATACCTCTTGTTAGAAACTGTTTTTGAACAGTTACGATTGATATAAGAGATCATCTTGGTCGTGTAACACCATTCGAGTATGAAACGTCAACCGTAACATTTCATTTTCGTCAAGTTGAATAATAATAATAATAATAATAATAATAATACACAATATCTCACTCATCGACTATTATGAGAATCAGGTCGGAAATGGCGGTATTGAGCATGTTTACATTGGATCACCTTACTAGAAAGGCCTTGGAGGTATTGGTCAATTTCTTAAAGGTATTTTTCATAAGGTTTTACCATTCATAAAGCGTGGTATTCGTGCAGTCGGTAAAGAAGCTTTAAAAGCTTTAAATATTTTGGATGATGTAAGCAGCAATAACGTATCATATAAAGAGTCATTACGTAATCGAGCTCGTGAATCTGGCAATAATTTAAAGAAAAAAGCTCAAGAAAAAATAGATAGTCTTATGGAAGGATCTGGTTATAAAAAAAGTAAAAGTGGGAGACAAACTCAGTCAAGAGGTCGGCGTCGTGTGATACACGTCTCTACGCGTGAATTAAAAAGACGTTCCAAACGTTCAGTTAAAAAAAAGAATAAGCAGAAACAAATTAAAAATAATAAGAAACGCTCGGTATATGACATATTCGGACCTGCGTAAACATGGCTTTTTTACATTCCCACTCGTGTGAATGTGCAAAATCTAAGTTAGACTTATTTACACTACCACCTACTCAAACCTCAATGGAATCTACATAATGGATTGACTATAAACCAGTAACTACCATCTCCGAGGATTCGTATTTAAAATTTCTTATTCCAGGAAATTCCAATGATTAAATCGATTTGGCCCACTCCATGATCAATCTCAATATCCGTCTTGAAAATAAACATGATTTAATAGTCGAGGATGCATTAGTAGCACCCGTTAACAATTTTTTACATAGTTTGTTTAATCAAGTAGATATATTTTTTAATCCAAAACCAGTGTCACCACCGAATAATGCTTACGCTTATCGTACTTACATAGAATCATTGTTGAATTATTCAGAGGATGCTAAGAAATCTCATTTAACAACTTCCTCATGGTTTGACGATACGCCAGGTCAGATGAATGCTGTTTGGAAAAACCCGATAATAAAGTAACGTCAACTAATGAAGGATGTACAAAACGATATAATTTTATAAAAAGAGGCAAAAATTTAGATCTACTTGGACATTTACATTGTGATGTGTTTAATCAAGTAAAATTTCTTCTTAACGGTGATAAAAAAAAGACGCATTTTGTTTAATGGATTTTGAAGAAACACCTGTAAAGATTAGAATTTTAGATGCATCTTTACGTGTACGTAGGGCAAAAATTAAGTCTTTTACATTGCACACGGGTATCACAGGTGAAAACTTAGATAATATATATCTTCTTAGGGCAAATTCCAAAACGTGTCATTGTGGGGTTAGTATCTAGCAAAGCGTTAAACGAAAATAGAAAAGAAAACCCGTTCAACTTTAAACATTTCAATCTTTCTTATGTAGCCTTAAACATCGATGGTGTACCAAATAAAAATAAATGTAGCTATTCAAATATACCCAGTAAAGCTATCCAACCTAATTATCCTAATACATACGTCGATGCATTCCACACTTTGTTCAGCGGAACTGGCATACATTTTCTATATGAAAGAAATTGTATATCTAGAGAGTCATACCCTAATGGCTTTTGTGTACACCCGACTTAACACCCGATCTTTTTGCAAACTGTAATACGCATTGGAATTTAGTCAAAACGGGTGCCGTTCGTTTGGAATTACGTTTCAATAACGTTCTACAATAATCCGTTAATTGCGTCGTATATGCCTGGTATGATAATATTCTTAACATTGATTCATCTCGACAGATAATCATCGATTTTAGTGGTTAAACTCATTAATGGATAAATTTCTTAATAATCTTAAAAAGTTTAGAACGTTATTATAGATATAATATAACATTACGTCAGAGATAAAGAAATGGATTTGCGTATAAATTACGTGTACTTGTACACAAATTTGTAAGAAGTTATTTAGATTTAGTCGTATACACAACATATTTGACATGGACTACGTTATTGACATTCAAGGATTTCGGGATACCCAGGGAAAATTCTTGTTCAAAGAAGTAGCAGTCCTAGCTCTCAATAAGGATTATACAGCGCACTGGATCGTATCACCTCTTCACTCAATCTCTGATTTACCTCTTAAAATTCACGTACACAACAATTGGCTCAGTAGTTATTACCACGGTATCGAATGGTTTGTAGGTGATATTTCTCATCGACAACTTCACGCAAATTTACGGAAATTGGCGAGAACAGCTAAGCAGATTTTAGTTCGAGGTTCTCAAGAAAAGAAACTTTTAGAGAGTATAACAGCACGACGAGTCGAGAATTTGGAGTTTAAATGTCCAGCTACGCATAATCTACCAAGAACCAACGGTTTTTGCTATATTCACGTATCTATTCATAAAGAAGTAGATATATAGATCTATTCATATGACGATCCATCCGCCTCGGCCATATACGCTACACCGGTACATAATGAATACTCTCCAAATAAAGGGTGCTCTTCTATCATTAAGAACACCATGATAGGGTGTATTTCCTGCGGATCATATCCCGAGGATATTGACGAGACCGTCGGGTTGCGTGGTTAACTCCGATATACATACACAATCTGGTTCACACTGCGTAGCCATTTACATTGATCGTTGAGGACAAGGAATCTTCTTTGACAATTATGGTTTTCCTCCAACCGTTTCTCATCACGTCAAAAGTTTACAAAGAAACACCGTTTTGTACAAGTGGAATACACACAGCAGTTGCAGAGTTTAAATTCTAAAGTGTGTGGACAGTATTGTTTAATGTTTTTGGACTATATGAATCGTGGTTACTCCTTAGACAAATTTTGTAATGTATTAACTTCAAATTATTAAAGAAACGATCAAATTGTCAAACGCTTCTACAAGCGTATTCGTGGTATTTCTTATAGAAATAAGCGTAAAAATAAGTTTAATTTTCACGTAGGTAATGGTCATAAACATTCAAAATTATGTATCCAAACTTGTAAACCCAAAATATGTTATTCTTAAAATTTGTCAATACACATAAAATAATATTAAGCGTAAATATATACATAAATTTTTACTATTATAAAATGTACAAAAATTTTGTATTATTCATAAATAAATTATTTTAAAACAATAAATAATCTATTCATTTATCGCACCTATACACTTGCCTACTGCAACGTTTATTGTAGTTATTTATGTGGAGGTTTAAAATAGCCAATTCAAAAAATAAAGATAGATTAAATCTTATACTAATTTATATAACGTCAAATTTTATTTAATGTTTGGAGATTCAGTAAGTTATTTAACTATCAAAACGAATTCTATATCACTTACGAACGTTTGTTATTCAACGTTCAATATTCCCTCGGTGGCAACCATCTCCTTTACTGCGTCATCCATGTGCAATCGAAAAAGTTGAAAATAAAAAGAATAATTAAGATATATAAGATTTAATTAAATCAAATCATAAAAAAAAAATTCATGCATTTATAATACGCTTTATGATTATAGTGATTTAAATTAATATTGAATAAAAAATAATATCTCATGCGGAAAAGTCAACGTTGTTCAGAATTGGTCCATTTCCTCCGATGCGGGTTCTTCCGGTTGCATTTTTTCAAAGAAATATATATATTTAAATTTTATTTATCAAGGGACTTGCATATGTAGGATGTGAGAGGGTTAATTAATGCATGCAAAAATAAAAACAATAGAAATTAAATTTGTTGGCCCTTGGCTCTTTTTCCAGTTTATTTAAAAAAAAACATTCAAATTACAATTTGAATTACAAGATTCACAATTATATATATATATCGAACGAAATTCGCGTGAGATCTAATTGTCATTCGCGGGAAAAACATTTTTAAAGTTATTACGCGAATTCCCGAGTTAAGGACGAAATGAGAATTATGAAAAGAAAATTAATCGATTGAATCTAATTACGAATCGCGATGCGGAAACATAACGAACATTCATTTGTTCACTATTAAAATAAAAAATAATCTTAATACGCGACGACATTATTGAATCGCGACGCGGCAGATAAAATACTCCGTGTTCCTAATTGCTGATATCTAAAACCGGTGTTGCAGAACCTTAAGGTTCACCCAGCCTAGCCTCAGGCATCGGCGTCATCCTTACGGATGGGGCACACTTAAGGTTAAGAGTCGAAACTCTTTTACCTGCTTAAACAAAAAGAACTTTTCGCAGTTCCATGCAAAACATGGAACCACTCGGGGCCTGTCGCCACTAAGGCTACCCAGCTCCTAAAGGGAAAGGATTAGGAATAGGTTTCAGTTGTGCAGCATACTTACTACTGCCAATGTACTCAAGACTTCCTTAAACTTAAAATCTTCCTTGACTCTTTGAAGGTTCGTGCGTAACTCCTGAAAGTTTGTGCGTAACTGATTGAAAACATGAATGAGAGAGCGTCGATACTCCTGCTCCCGAGTAGATTATCTCGCCGTACTAGATGAAAGACGAGATAATCTGATGCGCGAAGGGTTTATCCTAATTACGCATATATTAGGTACGCGCACCTAGATTTTCAAAGATATTTATCAATTTGTACTTTTTCATTAATAATTACTATGATAAGGGAAACAATTTATTTATCCATTTAACGATGAGTGTTAATCTTGATTTTATTAATGCAATATTAAAAATAAACTGTTTAATTTATTAATATTCTAATAATAATAGAAAAAGATGATATAATTAATACTCATACACGTGTTCTCGGTCTCCTCTTTGTGCGGATCTTCGTCGTCGCGCACGAACTTGGAGACCCCGCGCTGCGGTAAGGGGAAACATACATAGGCGTAGAGTATTGAAATATATGTTTTCTCTCATTTCACACATTTTATTTATTTATTTCTTATTATTATTTTATTTGATGAAAATGGGATTGTTGCATAGCCCCCCTAAATAAATAATAAAATCGTGAAATCAGATTAAAAAAAAAACTTTATTCAATATTGTCCCATTTGGACGGGTGTAAACTTAATATATCTTCGTCTGGCGAAGATGTGGAAGACGAAACAGCGGCCTTCTTGATCACAATACCGGGAAATTTCTTATAATATTCCCTTCGGAATCCTATAGGGATTTCTGGTGGCGGTGGAGGTATGTGTACAGCACACTGGTGTCGATACACATAGTGTCGAGCGAGCCATACTTCAACATACCACTCTCGTTCTTGGGCCCTCTCAGTTTTTAGATGTGCTCTGGCCTCCTCAATTTTACCCTCGCAGGAGTATTGCCCATGAAAGAGAGCGTAACGAAGATGTTCCCGTCGTATATTTGCCAGTATTCGTTCGAATTCGAGCGCGCGGATGCGCTCCTCACACCTCCGCAACTGGTGCTGCAGCTTCTGTCTCATGCGGCGTTTTTGCTGATTCCTGGGCATGGTATGTTTTTAGACCTGTGGCATGGAATTTTCCTCTAATTATTTTTGATTCCGGGTCGGTTAATTCGTACGTCGCACAGGACAATACATTGGACACAACATATGGACCCTCGTACAAAGAAAGGAATTTTGCCGTAATACCTTGATCTGACACCGAAAAATTGCATGCTTTAACCAACACCTGATCACCGATTTTGAAACTATTTGTCGCCTTTTTGTTATTTTTTTCGGCGCGTTTTTCACCCTTTTGTTTAATACGATTATACACGAGGGTGAGTTTTTCCTGATGGGAGAGATTTTCGCTCGGTAAGTCCAGCTTTATCCATTTTTCCCAAAAACGAGTGGGTTTTTTACCGGTTTGGATTTCCATTGGCGTGAACTCAATCGTCTCGTGGTACGCTTCATTTAAACAATTTTGGATGAACGTGACCCAACAAGCCCACGATTCATGTTGTCGGCCGACTAGTGTACGGAAAAATCGCCCTAATTCACGGTTAATTCTCTCAATAATATTGCTTTGTGGGTGCCTTATTGACGAAAAAATGGGTCTTATGTTTTCTGACCGAAGTTTATTCAACCATGTATTCGTCGTAAATTGCGTACCGTGATCACTCTGGATCCGTAGGGGTTTCCCGTAAGTAGGAATGTAATGATCGAATAATTTCTTAATCGTGGTCTTCGTATCTGCGCGACGAATTGGGTATAAAACTACAAATTTAGAGAAAACGTCTATCGCAGCTAATATATATTTCACGCCCGCACGAGACGTAGGTAACGGACCATAAAAATCAATTGAAACAAGGTCACCGACTTCTTTCGGAATAATCGGACGCGTTTCGGCTATACTAGACCTATTAATTATTTTATTCCTCTGACATGAATCACAAACTTTTATTACTTTACTGATCGTACGTTTTAATTTTGGGCATGTGAAATCTTCACTGATCATCTTATAACACTTGAGGGGACCGATGTGTCCATATAATTCATGTGTTTCGTGAATAAGTTCGAGCGCGATTTCATGTGTTAAAACGTATCTAGATCCATATTTATTTGTTTTAACCAGACCTCTCGGCTCTAACTTATAATTATTAACTTTTTTACCAGAATTTAACGTTTTTATTATTTTATTTAACCGCATATCGTTTTCTTGATATTCGCGTAGGTTTTTTAACATCTTAGTAAGGACCGATGAAGGTTTACCGGCAAGCAAACAGGCTATTAGCGCTTCGCTCTCGGCAAATTTCTCTTCGACGATTGGGATACGACTCATAGCATCAGCTAACACGTTCCTTTTACCAGGAATATGTTGCGGGATTATATCGTAATCCTGGATTGCTAACATCCACCTACGCAGACGGCTACTTAAAAATCTACACGTTAATAGATACTCGAGAGACTTATGGTCGGTCTTAACAAACACTGTACTCGCTTTTACATACGTTTTAAATTTTTCAAGCGCCCAAACGATTGCTAATAGTTCGATTTCCGTAGTAAAGTAGTTTAACTCTGCGCCTTTTAATGTCCGAGATGCTAAACTGACAATGTTTTCATTTCCGTCATTGTCGATCTGACACAACGCTGATCCTAATGCTATAGAACTCGCGTCGGTATACAAAATATACGGTTTTTTCCGAACGGGATGATACAGAATTATTTGTTTCGAGAATAAACGTTTGGTTTTATCAAATGCTAATTGATGGGCTGCCCCCACTTCCATCTGATTCCCTTTTTCAAGAGTCGTAACAAGGGGGCGACTTCATCCGAAAGTGCACTCAAGAATTTTGCGCAAAAATTAATTAAACCTAAAAATCCTTTTAATTGTTTCGTATTTCGAGGAACTGGAAATTCATCTATCGCGCGAGTTTTATCTGGATCAATCATGATTCCTTTTGTGGTTACAATATGACCAAGAAATTTTAACTCTTCACAAAAAAATTTTATTTTATCAAAATTTAAGGTTAAATTATTTCTTTTTACGCGGATGAAAATTTCCTTTAGTAGTTCGAAATGTTCATTATGTGACTGTGACACGCAAACCCAGTCATCAACAAAATCGAAAATACAATTAAAATGAGTAACTATTTGTTCGGTCGCGCGCTTTAATGCCGCTCCGCTAACCTTAAGTCCGAACGGTACGACTTTATAATGATATGTTTTTCCGCGATGCATAAATGCAGTAAATTGCCGCGAATCCTTATCTAAGGCTACTTGCCAGAAACTCGTAGTTAAGTCGATAGCGGACATAACCTTCGCTGATTCGAAATTTTTTAATATTTCATCGATCGGTTCCGGACCGTCGTGATCGTTATGCAAACGTTTGTTTAATTCGCGTGCATCTAAACATATTCGTATCGAACCGTTCTTCTTTATCACCGGCACGATCGGGTTTATATATTGACTTACCGATCTCTCAATGATATCGAATTTTAACATTCTCTCGATCTCCATGTCTACCTTATCGAGGAGATTTATTGATACTGGATATATTTTTGAACAGAAAGGTTCGAGGTTATCTATTTTTAACGCATATTCAAAATTAATTATACGTCCCGGTATTTTTCGGAAAATTTCTTTAAAATTAATAATTAAATGACGAAGGGATGTAGCCTGGCTCTGTGTTAGATTTGGAGTCTCAGCTACCTTTTTATCGACTTCGTTTATTGTTAATTCTATTTCATTCGAGGGTGAATCATTTTGAGCATCATAATCGATGAATTTATCGGAATATGCAATTTCCCGAACGCAAAATCCGTTTCCTCTTAATTCTTGTGGATCAAGATAATTTATGCTATGAACTAATTCAGAAGGGTTAGGAAAAGAAACGATCAATCTATTCGTATCGATAACGACCTTAAGATGATGCTGCACGTCAATACCTATAATGCATTGTCGTACAAGATGCGGGATTATCATGAAATTAATTTCGGTTTTGAGCGAACCTATTTCTACATGCGCCCAAAATTGCTTTTTCAAATTAACGGATTTTTCGCCAGTAAAGCCTACAGCTTGCAATCCTACAATCGGTAATGTAGGGCATTTTTTAAACGTATCAATATTGTTGTCGTAGAATTCGCCCGATACGCAGGTTATTTTACTACCTGTATCGATTAATGCCGTAGTTTCAATTCCTTCGATTTTTAAATTGATTTCGGGGCATTTTACGGATACCTGTCGGCTATCTTTTTCATCCTCTTCTAAAAGAAAATCTCGACAGTTATCAAAAACGGAGTTTACTTCGCAACACGATGAGTTAAACCGTTGAACTCTTGAATCGGATTCGCATTTTGTAGATTGGAGTTCCTCGACGGCATTTTCCAGCACATGATTATCAACGCGTATTATTGGCGGACTATCATAGGGTCGAATGACGGAGTTGACGTCACAATCTGACGTATCGTTCACGATTTCATCTGAATTACCGGATTCATCTGATGCAAAGGAAGTATTGTTTCCGTGGGTTAAAATTCTATTTCTACGACGATTACGTTTTCGCTGTAATGTATTTTCCGCTTTTTCTGTTGCATCAAGCTCTAAACGCTGAGTTATTCTTTTAAAATTAAAATCCGAGGCTCTCGATGCAACTTTTACTCGTTTCCCGAATCATCTTATTCTATTACGTCTAAATTTATTTCGTTAATCTGCGGTTTATTTGAATTATTACCACGATTTTGATTATTGCTCAGATTTGGATTACTCGAATTATTAGAGTTAAAATTGGAATCGTACCGATGTGGACCATTCCTGTGTGACGACGCGTTATTACTGTACCGATTTTCATAAGAGTTAGATAATGGAGTGGACGATCTAAAATTACCTTCACGGAAGTTACTTGGTTGTGCGCTCCGGTTAGGCGAATCGCTTCGACGTTCCCGAAAACGTGAATTATCGCGAGATTCGTTAAAAGGTACATAACGCGATATATTTCTTGTCGCATTTATTTGACCTGCTTGATCTAGGGAGTCTAAAAGCGCAACGAAATCCGTTATACGTGCTATACGTTGTATGATCGTCGTTTGCTGAATTTGTTCGTCAAAATGGCGCGCCAAACGACGAATAATTGTTTTTTCGGTAGGAGCGGCATCCAACATAATTACATTATTGTATAATCTGTATACATATTCGCTACGGCTTAAGTTTTCGCGAGCATTATAAAAACCGAACTCCAATTCGTGACGGATTTGATCTTAAACGTTCTCGTTCCAATATCTATCTAAAAAGCGTACTCGGAAATCGTTAATTGTATTAATTTGCGGCTCAACGTGTTCCCACCAATCTTTCGCTGGGCCTCTCAAAGATTGCTCGATCATAAAATGCGCGGTACGTTCATCCACGTTGAACATTTCGAAATACGCGAGTAAATTTCGTATATAGCGCGTCGGCCTTTCATATGCAGCAGCGGAAAACGTTGGCAGCTCGTATTTTATCTTTGCAAACGCATTTTCGCGTTGTGGTACCGAATGAGGAACATTTCGGACTTGTGGAGGCTGTGGAATTTGTGGAATTTGAATTGCGCATGGACCGGATTGGGATTTACCTGACGCATATTTCTCAATTGATTTTGGTAATCATCGAGACGTACATCGTATTGACCCATTCGCCTATTCATTTCGCGCGATCGGCGGTCGACTTCGGTTATTTCTTCCGACATAGTTGCGATTTCGTTCATGTTTGCCGTAATCGCACGACCTTGCCGATTAACGAGGGTAGATATCTCGCCCGTTTGATGCCGTAATCTATCATAGTTTTGCTCTAAACCGTGTATTTGTTGTTCATGCCTATTTGTTTTATCCCGAATGTTATGATTCCGGTTTCTGAGTTCTAACATTATATCCCTAACTTCGCGTTGGAAATTTGATTTATTTCCTAAATCTAAAAATGTCTCACTGCGTGTACGCTCCGGGTTAGGTGACGAACTACGAATCGCGTTTAAATTTGGTAGCGAACCGATTTGGGGGTCACCTAATTCACTTAAAGGCGGGAGGATATTAGCGCAAGCTTCTTCCCTTGGGAATTCGAAATTATCAACCCTTGCTTGATTTCGGGCCGAACGACGTGTAGGTTGTTTGGGGATAGCCCCCCGGCCTCGACCACGTTGATTATTAGACATGTTAGTAGTTAGTTACACAAGAAAACTATAACTACTCGCAGTTACACACACCTAATTTTCTCTTTTGGACTTTGTCCAGTTGTTTCGCTATGATGGTGAGTCCATCCCAAAACCGCTCCATACGCCGCGATGATCGCAACGCGTTGTGATCTAACTGGTCCAACCTTTCGTCGATTTTTAAAAAATTTTCATTTAGAGTTTCCCGTGTCGATTTCCAGTTTACCGCACTTTTCTTAAACTCCTGAATCGTCGCGAGGAGTAAATCCGTAATATTTCGTACTTCCGTCTCAATCCGCGATATTCTGTCCTCTAACTCCGAGACGTTATTCGCGAGATTCGTTAGTATCCCGCTTTCTTCGATTTTGCTCATTTGGGCGTCGGTCGCCTCCTCGACAGATTTTTTTATAAACCGTGATGCGGTTAGACGTTGATGCCTCACTACAACGAAATTATTAGTTCGTTTTTATTATATATCAACATGTTAGTAAAACATAAAATCTACAGAGCCAAGATCCAAAATTATAATTTAATTTCTTCAATTATATGCAGTCTTAACCTCTCATGAACCCTTATGCAAGTCCCACCAGGGGTACCATTTTATGCAACGTTTATTGTTGTTATTTATGTGGAGGTTTAAAATAGCCAATTCAAAAAATAAAGATAGATTAAATCTTATACTAATTTATATAACGTCAAATTTTATTTAATGTTTGGAGATTCAGTAAGTTATTTAACTATCAAAACGAATTCTATATCACTTACGAACGTTTGTTATTCAACGTTCAATATTCCCTCGGTGGCAACCATCTCCTTTACTGCGTCATCCATGTGCAATCGAAAAAGTTGAAAATAAAAAGAATAATTAAGATATATAAGATTTAATTAAATCAAATCATAAAAAAAAAATTCATGCATATATAATACGCTTTATGATTATAGTGATTTAAATTAATATTGAATAAAAAATAATATCTCATGCGGAAAAGTCAACGTTGTTCAGAATTGGTCCATTTCCTCCGATGCGGGTTCTTCCGGTTGCATTTTTTCAAAGAAATATATATATTTAAATTTTATTTATCAAGGGACTTGCATATGTAGGATGTGAGAGGGTTAATTAATGCATGCAAAAATAAAAACAATAGAAATTAAATTTGTTGGCCCTTGGCTCTTTTTCCAGTTTATTTAAAAAAAAACATTCAAATTACAATTTGAATTACAAGATTCACAATTATATATATATCGAACGAAATTCGCGTAAGATCTAATTGTCATTCGCGGGAAAAACATTTTTAAAGTTATTACGCGAATTCCCGAGTTAAGGACGAAATGAGAATTATGAAAAGAAAATTAATCGATTGAATCTAATTACGAATCGCGATGCGGAAACATAACGAACATTCATTTGTTCACTATTAAAATAAAAAATAATCTTAATACGCGACGACATTATTGAATCGCGACGCGGCAGATAAAATACTCCGTGTTCCTAATTGCTGATATCTAAAACCGGTGTTGCAGAACCTTAAGGTTCACCCAGCCTAGCCTCAGGCATCGGCGTCATCCTTACGGATGGGGCACACTTAAGGTTAAGAGTCGAAACTCTTTTACCTGCTTAAACAAAAAGAACTTTTCGCAGTTCCATGCAAAACATGGAACCACTCGGGGCCTGTCGCCACTAAGGCTACCCAGCTCCTAAAGGGAAAGGATTAGGAATAGGTTTCAGTTG
Source organism: Theocolax elegans (assembly GCA_026168455.1). Taxonomy (NCBI): domain Eukaryota; kingdom Metazoa; phylum Arthropoda; class Insecta; order Hymenoptera; family Cerocephalidae; genus Theocolax; species Theocolax elegans. The sequence continues at coordinate 18,817,025 of CM047431.1, forward strand.
TGCAGCATACTTACTACTGCCAATGTACTCAAGTCTTCCTTAAACTTAAAATCTTCCTTGACTCTTTGAAGGTTCGTGCGTAACTCCTGAAAGTTTGTGCGTAACTGATTGAAAACATGAATGAGAGAGCGTCGATACTCCTGCTCCCGAGTAGATTATCTCGCCGTACTAGATGAAAGACGAGATAATCTGATGCGCGAAGGGTTTATTCTAATTACGCATATATTAGGTACGCGCACCTAGATTTTCAAAGATATTTATCAATTTGTACTTTTTCATTAATAATTACTATGATAAGGGAAACAATTTATTTATCCATTTAACGATGAGTGTTAATCTTGATTTTATTAATGCAATATTAAAAATAAACTGTTTAATTTATTAATATTCTAATAATAATAGAAAAAGATTATATAATTAATACTCATACACGTGTTCTCGGTCTCCTCTTTGTGCGGATCTTCGTCGTCGCGCACGAACTTGGAGACCCCGCGCTGCGGTAAGGGGAAACATACGTAGGCGTAGAGTATTGAAATATATGATTTCTCTCATTTCACACATTTTATTTATTTATTTATTATTATTATTTTATTTGATGAAAATGGGATTGTTGCACTACATACCCTACTTATTAATTTTAAATATTCATTGAAAATATCCAATTAAAATATAATACGTATAACCTATTATACGTGTACTTCTCCCTTTCCCTCTCTCTCCCTCTTCTCCTCTCCTAGTACCTATACCTATGCATCTTTAGAAAAATAAAGTAACAGCTGAGTCTCCGAACTCGCAGCATAGCCCCCTATGCCTATGATGACGTATCATATAAGAAATAATAATGTTATATAATTAGTTTATTCAAAGTTCTTTATCTTTGCAAATATTCGATAAGTATTTACATTTTTATACAATGATTTATATGTAATCAGTTCCATGATGGCAAGTGTAAAATTCATTTTGAAATTAATCTTAACACATATTGGAATTTTATTTTTCTCGTGCTGACTGACATATAAATAGGTAAGTCACACAGACTTAAATAATTTTAATTCATAAAAAAATGTTATTAAAGTGGATAAGCTATCGTTCATCCTTCTAGCTAATTAATAGTCGCATTGACTTGAATAAATTCGAAAAAGTAATAAAATTAATTAAATGAAGAAGTTATTGTTGTTAACCATTATTTATATATATCAAGTATAAATGACATATAGAACTTTTATAACTGTAACTCGTATAGGTTTTTAGACATGACAGTTTAATACTTACAATGACTTTTGAATAAATCTAGAGAAATAATAATGTTATATAAGTGGTATATTTACAATTCTCTATTGCTACAACTATTCAATAAATGTTTACATTTTTATAAAACTAATATGTGATCAATTCCATGGCAAGTGTAAAATTAATTTTGAAATTTTGTGAAATACACGTATAGGAGTATCATTGAATGTCATAATAATGGTAAGTGTAATATTCATTTCTACATAAACCTAATGTGGTAGTTCTTTGACGAGTGTAAAATTCATTTCATTACATTACAAACTTTAATATATAATTTTTGTTGAGAAGTGAAGTTTTTATTGATCTCTACGAACAAGTTATTTATTTGGTTCATCTTTGCCGACGTTTCGGACTTTTTTACGCCGTCCCTTTTCAAAGTATTAATAAAATTAATAAAATTTTTTTTTCAAAGAATCCGAAAAATTCACACTAGGCTTGAACCAAAGATGGGTTGAATTAAAATGACAAAGAAAACTGGAAGTGGCATTTGATTCCTTAGTATTTGCGACGTTACCAAATTTTTGGTTAAAACTCTTAACCGTTTCCCGGTGGAAACGTCGAAAATATAATTTGAAATAAAATAAAACCCTGCACGGCCGACTCTCTCAGAGGAGATTCCGTCGAATTTACAGTGGACCGGTTTCCACTGTAACCTACAGTAATTTTAATCGGCGTTAATAAATTAATAAGCGGATTCCTTGCGGAATCCACTGTCACCACTACCACGAGAGAGATTTTTGGAAATTATTATCCAATAATAACGCGCGAAAAACCCAACGTAACACGACGTAATTATTAAACAAACCCCACGAACCCAACGATCGAAAATCACTCCCGAATAACCACAACCACGTTTGACCAACAGTAATTTAATAAGATATCAGACGCCACAATAGTAATTGAATTGCTTACCACTTTGTCACCACGAGGTCAGTTTTTTTACATTTAGCGTTACCCAGAAACAACGACGTGGACGTAGTAAAATCTGTTCCCTTTGGGGTGCTTGATTAGCGTAAGTCCCCTTGCCTCTCACGTTTGGGGTGCTTGATCAGCGTGAGTCCCCTTGCCTCTCACGTTTGGGCTGCTTGATTAACGTGAGTCCCCTTGCCTCTCACACTTAATTATTAGCAGTAATAATCTCATCTTACTTTAAGTGCTCGAACTGCTCTCCATTCACTTCTTGACAGTAAACTAATCGTTGGTAAAAAGCATTAACACTATTTTGGATCGTTTTTTTTTTGGGTAACGCTAAATGTAAAAAAACTGACCTCGCAATGACCTTGAAGGTTCAAACTTACAGATTGGAGTTAATCCATAGCAGGTTCGAGTGAAATTTCCCGCTCTTTTGATTGTTGTTGTGAAAAATAGCCGTTTTCATTAAAAAAAAAGTTAACCTTCGAATGACCTTCAAGGTCTAATCCAAGGTCACCATTAGATACCATTATTACAAGAATTCCCTTGACCTTTTTAATACCCCTAAGTCAAACAAGTACAGATCGGAGCCGATCCATACCTAAAACTTAATAACCTTCAGCAGAAGGTTCAAGGTCACCTTGACCTATGACCTGAGTACATGTTTAGACGTAAAATTTCTCGCTCTTTAGATGGCTGTTGTAAAAAATAGGGATTCCCATTTAAAAAAACAAAGTTGACCTTGAAATGTCCTTGAATGACAAGTTGAAGGTCAAATCCAAGTTCACCACTGGATTCGGCGTCAAAAGTTACTTAAGGAATGACCTTCACCTTTTTTAAAAAAGCTTTTACCTGGAATATTTATTGGGTGTATCGTTACTTTTAGGACACCCTGTATATTATACACGTATAATATATATACCCGAACGATCCCGACTACACGTGTTTCGAAACTCCCTACGTATCGATATACAAATCCCTACGTCGATAAAAGCGCGGACCTCCTAGTTACTATGCGCGCGCTTGAATCTCGATCGATTCAAGATGGACGCAACTGAGCTCGAACCGGCACGTGAACAACGTGCTTCGCGACCGGTTCACCGCGTGCGCGCAATCCCCACCGGCGGGGACGACGATAAACGTTCCGCGAGTGTTGTGCTCGTGTATAGTGAGTGCGCGTACGTATACTCACGTGTATACGCCGTGCGCGAGGACGACAAGTTCCCCCCCAACGCTTCGCGAGGGACCACCGCACGACCAGGGCAATATTCATATCCCTTATAAATAGTACAATATTATATTACTCGAGTAACTAAGAAGTCCATTCTGAATATATGCAAGCCATAATATATGATGAATTGTTATCAATTGGTTTGTTTTACATTTATTTGTTCGCCACAAATTCTCTTGAGAGCATATATTCATGAAGTAAAATAGAAAATATACATATATAAAATAGCTTGCGTTGTGACATTGTAGTTACACTACATGTCACTTAGAAATAAACTAGCGAGACAAGGTATAGTATAGCACCTGTCAAGCTTACTATGCGAAGTAAGCGTGCTATACGTACCAATCAAGTCCTATTAGACACACATACGAGAATGTGTGCAACCGATATAGGCTTACAGTGCGTAGTAAGCAGGAGAACCCGAAGCAAAGGAGATGCGACTCCTGACTGCGCACAATGGCACACACACACACACTGCTCCGTTGATCCAGCATCCTTATGTCTTCTCCAGCACCAGTAATGACCCGTACCATATCCCCAGGTCCCATCCAGCCTTGATTGCCCTCTCCAGCACCCAAGAGAAGCCTCCGAGGTTGAGCAGCCCAGGTGAAGACTCCAGGCCTTGGAATGAGGTAGCGCCCTTGCGCTCAAGCCATGGTGTACTGCCAATCAGAGTACCTGAAACGGTAATTAATTAATAAGTTGGTCGACTACTAAGGAACGAGGATGGAGAAGCTATAACCAGGCATAGCTTCTCCCAGGTATGTCAGCAGGACCAAAAGGAAAGGAGATGACATGACTAGTTGAGGTTATGGCAGACACAAACAAACATCTAGATAGAGCCCGAGGAAAGTAGGAAAATTACCTCGGCGGCACTCCATAGGACGACGACGATTCACCGCTACCTGGCTCCGCTCACTGAGGGCTGTTATGAGACGCCGATGTGCTCCAGCTGTCCGGACACTCCGAGCCGAAGATCCCGTATTGATAACATACGGCACCTGCAATAAAGAAACTCGAGGGGCTCGGATTAGCTTAACATCGAGGTACTATGGAACGATTTAAACGCTTACCTCGCAGATAGTATTCTCAGCAGGGCTGCAGTTACTCAATCGCCATCCAGCACCACGAAGTCAACGTCGTCGACGACATCTCCGTCGAGGCAGCGAAATCACGGCCCGAGCGGCCAGTACGAACTGAGCCGAGCGCGCACGACTCGAGACGCGAGAGTAAGCGCGCCTGCGCAATACGCCGAGGGAAAACTCTCTCGCTTCGTGCGTGCCGATACTCCAGAGACTGCGACCGACCACCGATCGAGTACCACGCCATATCGCTATTTGAACAAACCACGTGTGTGTCCGAGGGAACCAGGAGACGAGCGTCCAGGTGAGCCGTGCTCCTTCCTCCCAAATCCAGCTTCCTTTAAGTGTGTGTGCGCGACGCGTGGTTAGGTGCGGGACGGCCCGCAATCGCGCGAACGCGAGCGACCGCGGCCAACGTGACTGGCAATTTTTGAACGGCAAAGCCGCTGCTTTGCCGTGTAATACTTAAGAGCACATTAAGTGCAATAAACCTGTAATCTCTTTTCAACGAAGTTGTTTTGATTTTTGTGTTTTAACCGTGACTCCACCCTAATCCCCAGTGGACACGTCACAGCGTATAGTCGCAATAGACTTCCCAGTGACTCCAGTATATTGGATATAAATTAATAATTGTTTAAACATGATGAAATTCACTATAACTCCAGTTATTGGTAATAAATAGTACAATATTAACTCGAGTAACTGGAAAGTCCATTCAGATTATATTAGTTTATACTTTTCAATAGAGCAATAGTTCCACTTTCTTCTTTCTTTAAAGGACTGCAGTTTTTACTTTTTACCCTATTGTAAAGAGAAATTTTTATATTTTGCACCGTTCAAAGAGTAATTTTAGTTGTTTAGTCGTTTAAAAGGTGTTGTTTTGGGATTTTTAACGTTACTTAAAGAGTAGTAAAGTCAACAAATTACTTATTTAAGGTTCAGTTTTTACTCTTTGGGGTTAAGAGTGTGTGAAGAAACTTTTTTAATTTGACTGAATTCCTGAACGAATCTACACCTTTCAACATAAATATTATAATTAATATATTAAATAAAAATCTAAAAGAATTCATACAGGTAGCTTAAAACAAAAGCAAGGGCATAGCATTTTGATTTAAGAAAAAACAATTTTTTTAATAATAATTAAGTAAACATTTTTTAGATGCTAATTATTAGTAAATAAGTCATAAACTTTCAACGCAAATATTGTAATTTTAAATAATCAATTTAAAAATCTGGAAAATTTTGTGTATATTGTTAAAACATTCAGACAAAGACATTCAATTACACAACATTCAATTAAAAATAGATGGATTTCATTAATCAATAGCTAAAGCAAAAAAAATTTTTTGAACATAGTTTATAGGAACAACACGAAAAAAATATCTCACTTTTGCGCTGAAGCGTACAAATTTTTTAGCAACTTTACAATGCAATGGTTATTGTTAATTTATCGAATAAGTATCCTTGAATCATCAAAATAACTTATATATTATAGCTTCTTTGATAAACATAAATATCTTACCATATAGTTTATACATGGCGGGATCTATATGGCCATCGTAAATGTATCAAAAAAGTAAGATGTCAATCCAACGCGTGGTGCAAGTATTATTTTATTTAAAGAGCATAAAAAAGAGAGAAATTACTTTTTATTAGTTATGCAGAAATTAATTTTGCACAAATGTATTATTATTATTCTATAAAATTGTGTTTCTACTGATGTAAAGCACGGGAAGGATAGACATTGTTTATTTAAAGAGAATAAAAAAAAAGAAGTTTCCTTTTTATCAGTTTTGTGGAAATTAATTAAAACTTTTTATAGAGTTTAAGCATAATATATAAATGTTTAATTCAAAAAAATGCAATGTATGGTATGGTAAAAAATACTTGTCTATTATTTCGCTTTGATTTTAGTACTTTCTATTGCAGAAACTTTTTATGGAGTTTAAGCAAAATATATAAATTTTAATTAAAAGACAATCTATGGTATCGTAAAAAATGCTTGTCGATAATTCCGCTTTGATTTCAGTACTTTCTATTGCAGAAACTTTATGGAGTTTAAGCAAAAAAAATATATAAATATTTAATTAAAATTACTTGTCGATATTTGATTGCAGTACCTTCTATTGCAGAAACTTTTTATGGAGTTTAAGCAAAATATAAGTAGAAATAGGATGGGTGTAATAATTAAAGATTTTTTTATCAGATAATATTTTTGAAAGTGTGATTGGAAACCATACTTGTGAATGTTGACACCTTCGTAGAAGGTGTTTTATATAAAGTGTACTGTCTAGAGGCACAAATTAAACGTAGAATATTTAATAAATAAATCAAAAATTTCTGTTGATATCTATAAAATACTTGCCGTTGCTATTTTGATATATTATACTATGTCGATATTTGATAATAATTAACTTATGCTCATTAACCTTTTTGAATCTTTAATTACGTTAACGGTCACTAGATGGCTTGTAACCAATTTCTGACTCCCCACAGTTAAAAATCATCAATTGTAGCTACAAATATCAGAAGAATATTTTGAAAAATACAAATTATTCAAATTCTTCTTGAATTTATTGATATATATTGCTGACATTAATTTGACTTCTGACATTGCTTACATTGATTTGAAATTGACATTAAGGAGGTCCCAAAGTTTATTTTATGACTGTATTATCGACCTGCTGTCGATATAGTAGGTTTCATTATCAGTATAATACGCCATCTAGCGTACAATTCAAATGATATTGAATCAAATGGTCAACGCACGCACGAGAGTTGAGTCGTAAACGTCGGCTCAACGCGGGGGGAAAAAGGGGTACGCGAACTGACTCTCCTAAACTACGAATAACCGTGATAAAATTAATTTATTCGCTGTAAATATCGTTCACACGAGAAGTGGTACCACTTACTTTTTATTCTATCCGTATTGCAGAGAACCTGACACTGAGAAACAGCCTTCTCTCTCTCTCTCTCTCTCTCTCTCTAACTTGCTTGTGTCTGCTCTGGACACGGGATAAATCCTCAACCGCCGATTAATTCGCGTCGTGCGTATATTAAATAACACTAATAAAATGTCACGCAGAAAAGAAACATCAGAAAATAACCGTGTAAACCGGGACGTTTTTACAGCCGCACGTGTCGACGCGATCTCTCTTGCGTACCGGTCGTCCTGCACGCGCAGCCGCTCTCTGACGAATTGCCGATTTTCGTTGCACGAGCATCGGCCGTTCGAGTCGTTGGCTATATCTATATCTATATATAGCGCTCATAATTACCTACCGAATTCGTATAATGGTAAATAATAACACTTACCATTACATGGGAAAGATTCAAAATAAACGCTATTAATTTTTTTTTTATTTAAGCTTTTTCAAGCCTCTGGTTAGGCTTATATAACTATACAGATATTTATACATACATTTTTATATACAGTCTGATACTATTCAGTTTATATAAACAGTTTATATTAATAATTTTATACGTATTGTCTGGTTCCTTCGCACATTGGTATTAACATAATGAAAAAGTGGACAATCTAGCAAAAATATCTTCCTCTAGAATACAAGATAAAAGTGTAATGATTCCTTTCACAGACTATTATGAGGAATACAAAAAATGTGCGAAGTTAGAAACCGAAAAGTTTGTTAAAATGAGAGGGCTAACCAAAGGACAAGAATATTTTCAACTATTCTACTCGCAAAGTCATAAACCATGGTATGAAAAAACTGAATTATGTCGGCGAAACATTGTAACCATAAATCGATGCAGATCCAATCACTACAGTCTTGCTGCTTCTTTAGCCAGAGTAAAAATTATTGATAACGGAAAATATAAATGTGATTATGAAACTCAAGATATAAACCATATTCTATGGCAGTGTAGGCTTTACGAGGTAGAAAGACTGAAGATGATTGCAAAATTAAAAAGAATAAAATTGTATTTACCACTAAGCGTAGAAAGCTTGATTGCGAAGCCAAACGTTAGAGCTTGCCAAATTATATGTGCGTTTTTTAAAGATTGTAACCTGTTTGTAAACGCTATTAATGATCCATCTTTCGTAAAACGTTTATTTAAATTAGTGGTTATGTTTTCTTCCCAGCGCTTGTAAAAATTTATTACTATAAATGAGATAATTTAGTTACATGCGTGTATGTACTGTGGATTACGTCTATAGGGGAGACCACTTAAAAAAAACGCGCCGTGATATTGATCTCGTAGATGGTGAGGAAATAATATATATAATATCTATACTATATTTTATGATGAGATAAACTACGCAAAAAGTGAAAATTTACGCATATTTTCAAAACAGGATCAGCTAGGATTTCAATTCTTACGGTTTTTTTATCATAAAGTAGTAAGGAATCAAATGCTACTTCCAATTTTCTTTGTCATTTTAATCTAACCCATCTCTGGTTCAAGCCCAGTGTGAATTATTTTATGAATGAGACATATAATCTTTTTTAAGAATACTTTTACATTTTGCGAAATTTACAAAAAAATGCAATTTTACCTACGCTTCCTGTGTACTTGGCCTACAATCGTTCGTCATGACATGCCCTTATATGGGTGTGTTATATTGCCAATTGAGCGACTTCTTCATTACTGCGTGGCTGATTGCGCAGAGTCTGCTTACTTAATTAAAAACATTCTATATAGAATACGCGTTTTGTAGGTAAAAAAAAAGCGAGAATCGAAAAATTGCCTGTTTCACTTTGTAACAAGTTACAATTTTTCTCTTAGAGATAAATTATAAGTTGTTTTCAAGTCAAGCAGACAATTCTTCAATTCTTTTCTTCTCTTTTGTGCTAGTAAGACAATACGGGAGTTCAAATGCAGAAGTGAAAATTTACGCATATTTTCAAAACAGGATCAGCTAGGATTTCAATTCTTACGGTTTTTTTATCATAAAGTAGTAAGGAATCAAATGCTACTTCCAATTTTCTTTGTCATTTTAATCTAACCCATCTCTGGTTCAAGCCCAGTGTGAATTATTTTATGAATGAGACATATAATCTTTTTTAAGAATACTTTTACATTTTGCGAAATTTACAAAAAAATGCAATTTTACCTGCCCTTATATGGTGTGTTGATATTGCCAATTGAGCAGACTTCTTCATTACTGCGTGGCTGATTGCGCAGAGTCTGCTTACTTAATAAAAACATTCTATATAGAATACGCGTTTTTGTAGGTAAAAAAAAGCGAGAATCGAAAAATTGCCTGTTTCACTTTGTAACAAGTTACAATTTTTCTCTTAGAGATAAATTATAAGTTGTTTTCAAGTCAAGCAGACAATTCTTCAATTCTTTTCTTCTCTTTTGTGCTAGTAAGACAATACGGGAGTTCAAATGCAGAAATGAAAAATTAACCCAACCTTCTAGTAAACATAACCTTTTAATTACATCTATGAAATAGGTGAAAAAAACATAAGTGCAATATATAACTGCATACTTCATGATTTGTTGCTAGTTGTTATTTTGCTTTTTTAATACCCAAACTACTAAATATTAATTACTTTTAGTAAATAGTCGATTGTTGAGGGTCAATAATAAATAAATCCAATTTATTTATGTAAGTACACAACGTTTCGTCTAGGTTTGCAGACCTCTTCAGGTGCTGAATTTATTGGACAAAATTATAAACATTTATATCAAATTTTATAATACTTGTAAATTAAAAATCAAAATTTATCTTAATATTGAGAATCGACGGCTGAGAGGAACAAAAGCCTATCTCGGCAGTCGCTTCGAGAAGAGCCCATCGCGGCGACGACTTGAAGAAAGAACTGTCTCGGCTGCCGCTTCGAGAAGAGCCTATCTCGGCGACGGATTGAAGAAAGAGCTATCTCGGCTGCCGCTTCAAGAAGAGCCTATCTCGGAGGCTGCTTGAAGAAAGACCTATCTCAAGTCCGATTTTTTGTTTTCAAATCTTGTAGTGGTAGCACTGCGCAATTTTAAATTGCGGTCTTACAATGCTGGTAAAAAATTATAAAAAAAAATTATGATTTGTTTTTTAATATTGCCAGTATTATTACTATAGTTAGTAATATAACATCCAAGAGGTGGTTTAATATATTTATTAATATAGAAATTTGGTCGGTCTTGCTGAGCTAACGTCTAACGACTCTAAGAACTCCAAGTTGCTCGCTCGAAAAGGTACGACAATTCGCCATGTATCAATCCCGAGAACAACATTATGAAGGACACAAGCCGCTAGACATGATAAATAAATTTTTATTAAAATATTTATATTTAAAACTGAGATTTTGATCGGCTATCGTTTCCAAGGAGACAAAAATAAATTGCGTGCCGCATTCAGATTTTCCGTATCGACGGGTATAAATAAAATAAAATTATGTAAATAAAATAAAAAATAAATAATCAATAAATAATCAATAAACGTATGTAAATAAAATTCTTAATTTTCTTCAAAACCTCGTTTACCAGATATAAACAAGACAAATAAAATAAGTGTTTCTTATATATTATAATTAGAAAAAAAAATGTTTCATTAATTATTAATAATTTTTTGCGTAATACGTTTTAATATTTTGTAATTACTTTAAACAAAGTGTATTATTCTAAATTTTTATGAAAATTTTTTTAGCCAATTTATTTGCCACATAAGTACGACAATCACTTTGACTCCCCATACTATGATTTTTAACAATATGTTTCTACTAATGAATATCTTCAAATATTGTATTTGGAACTATTTCAAATATTGTATCATATAATTAAAAAATTACAAAAATAAATTAACAAGAAATTAAACTATAAGTTTATTTATATTGTAAAAGACATATTTAATTACAAAATTGGGTTAGTGTAACTTTTTTGTTCTGATCAATCTAAGTAATTTTTATAAATTATTAAATTTTATAAATTTATAAATTATTTTTAGTAATTTTTGTACACAAACAGATGAATGTTACAATTTTTGTAAAAGATTTCTATTTTAGCGTTAAATATTATTTAAGTAGATCCTAAATTTATGAATTTGATATATTTTTCGATCTTGACGGTCAATGCAGGTGTTTCAGTTTTTAAATAAATAAAAACACTTATATAATGCTAATAAGCAACGTTTCGTCCACTTAGGTTTGCGGACCTCATCAGGCAATGCTATTTATTCAACACAGAAAATAAATTTTACATTTTTAAACATATTAGATTTAAAAAGAACAACAAAATTATAACTTTAAATTATCATGCGTATCACCAACGATTCACTTCATGCTTATACTTAAGCGCTACTGAACAAATATTTATAAACGGTCAACAAACTTTATATCAAAGATGTACCACTAACTGATTTTAATACCATTTGTAATACTAAGAAGTTAATAAATTTATATCAGGTTAATAAATGTTTCTATATAAATGGCTCAAATATTGTGTATCTTCCTTTCTATTTATTGTAAAATTGTTATTATTAATGTGCATCATTTCGGAAATAATTCTTTTCTTATAAAGTGGTTCTTTATCCAAAATTTTAGTATTTTGCCAGTCAAATTCGTGTTCATAATTATCCATGTGTAGCGATATTACAGATTCTGAGTTTTTTTTTTAATTTTATGTTCGTTAATCCTTTCCTTTAGACTACGTTTAGTTTCTCCTACATAACAAGCAGAACAATTTTTACAATTAACTTTATAAACTACACCAGTAACATTCCATTTTTCTGTAAAATCTTTACCCAACACAATTATATTATTTAATTTGTTGTTCATCATTGGAACAGTCGAGAAGTTATATTTTTTTAACATCGAAGTACATTTATTGAAAAACTGTTTGTAGTAAGGTAAAGGTAAAATACCAATTGAGTGTTTATTCTTTTTTTCTCTTAATCTAATTGTGTTCATGTGTTTCATTTTCCTGAGTCTATTGTTTATTGAAGTTTTCACAAATCGTGTTGGGTAATCATTTTCAGATAACAATTTTTGTACTATGTTTATATTTTCCCGATGAAAATCCGAATGTGACAATAAAACAGCTCTATCTATGAGGTTGTATACAATATTTTTCTTTAATTGATCTGTGTGGTTAGAATTATAATTTAAAAGACGATTCGAGACTGATGGTTTTCTGTACCAATTCGTAATAATTACATTATTTTTTTTAATTAACATAATGTCTAAAAAGTTTATTGAATTGTTATTTTCTACTTCGTGTGTGAATTTTAAGTGATCACTATAACTATTGATAACATCTAATACGGCATACTTATGTTCATTTTTTATACAAAGAATTGTATCATCTACATATTTGTAATAAAATAACGGGATGCAATTATATTCATTTCTTAATTTTTTCAAGCAATCAGTCTCCAAATCATCCATAACCATATCGGCAAAAAACGGAGAAATGGGAGATCCCATTGGCGATCCAAATTTTTGTTGGTAAAAAATGTTGTCAAACGTGAAAAAAGTATTGTTAAATAGGAATTTGACTATTTCTCGGATTTCATGAAAAGGCAATTTACATTTCGTTTGTATGTGTGAAACACGTCGATCTAGGCTGTCAAGTACAGCTGAGCAAGCAATATTAGTAAACAAAGAACTGACATCTAACGAAAACAAAATATAGTCAGAAGGTACTTCCAAGTTCTGTATCTTTCTTTTTATTTCGGAACTATTGTTAATATGTGAGACAGGTATCGGAATTGAATGTTTAAGATTATTATATAGAAGTGTAGCTAAAAAATGAGTCGGACAATTAATTGTCGAAATAATAGGTCTAAGTGGAACATTGTTTTTATGGATTTTGGGTAAACCATAAGCTTTAGCAAGAGAAGTGTTTGTCTGAGTTAATTCGTTATTGTGAAACTGTCTATTCAGCAGATTATTATCATTGAGATGTTTTAAAATAGAGTGTACTTTTGATTGTAATTTTTTAACGGATTTTTCTTAACAATATTATAGACGTTTTTATCGGATAATAACTGATGCATTTTTTCTTTATAATCTGTTTTTTCCATACAGACAGTGAGGTTACCCTTATCTGCATGTGTGAAAAATATGTTCGGATTGTCATTCAGAAATTCTTTTGTACATTTTAGTTTTTTAGAGAATATCTTATTTTCTGAACCCAGCGACACAACATCCAATACATCATTCGGAATCGTTACAGTAGTTAAATTTTTCACCCAAAGTTGTTTGTTAACTTTTCTCTCTGGAGTTATTTTTCTTTCTAGCAAATAATTAAGTTTTTTCCTAAGAGTTTCTGTATAGTTATTGAAAATTTTGTTAGTTTTAAGCTCAGTAAATTTGAAAAAATCATTTAGTATTTCTTTATTTAATTTTTTATTCTTAATTTTACTCTCGATAATATTAAGGGTTTTTTGAATATATTCAATATGAATGTGAATATCGTTGATTTCTAATTTTAGTAAATAACTTTTTTGACTATTATTTTTAAATTTTGAAAGTGATTTACACGATTTAATAAAAAACGTTCTATTAAGTAAGCGTCTACTTGCATTATCAATGTGTCTTGGAAAAACGTCGCTCAATTGGTATTTTACCTTTACCTTACTACAAACAGTTTTTCAATAAATGTACTTCGATGTTAAAAAAATATAACTTCTCGACTGTTCCAATGATGAACAACAAATTAAATAATATAATTGTGTTGGGTAAAGATTTTACAGAAAAATGGAATGTTACTGGTGTAGTTTATAAAATTAATTGTAAAAATTGTTCTGATTGTTATGTAGGAGAAAATAAACGTAGTCTAAAGGAAAGGATTAACGAACATAAAATTAAAGAAAACTCAGAATCTGTAATATCGCTACACATGGATAATTATGAACACGAATTTGACTGGCAAAATACTAAAATTTTGGATAAAGAACCACTTTATAAGAAAAGAATTATTTCCGAAATGATTCACATTAATAATAACAATTTTACAATAAATAGAAAGGAAGATACACAATATTTGAGCCGTTTATATAGAAACATTTATTAACCTGATATAAATTTATTAACTTCTTAGTATTACAAATGGTATTAAAATCAGTTAGTGGTACATCTTTGATATAAAGTTTGTTGACCGTTTATAAATATTTGTTCAGTAGCGCTTAAGTATAAGCATGAAGTGAAACGTTGGTGATACGAATGGTAATTTAAAGTTATAATTTTGTTGTTCTTTTTAAATCTAATATGTTTAAAAATGTAAAATTTATTTTCTGTGTTGAATAAATAGCATTGCCTGATGAGGTCCGCAAACCTAAGCGGACGAAACGTTGCTTATTAGCATTATATAAGTGTTTTTATTTATTTAAAAACTGAAACACCTGCATTGACCCTCAAGATCGAAAAATATATCAAATTCATAAATTTAGGATCTACTTAAATAATATTTAACGCTAAAATAGAAATCTTTTACAATAATTGTAACATTCATCTGTTTGTGTACAAAAATTACTAAAAATAATTTATAAATTTATAAAATTTAATAATTTATAAAAATTACTTAGATTGATTAGAACAAAAAAGTTACACTAACCCAATTTTGTAATTAAATATGTCTTTTACAATATAAATAAACTTATAGTTTAATTTCTTGTTAATTTATTTTACATACGTCTCGTAAAATGATTTTTCAGACCTGAATGATATTTCCCAATGGGAAGTAACTAGAGTCGCTGCATTCTATTTATTTCCCAATTGGAAACCATTTTTCATCCAACACGTTGGCGTGACACTAGATTTATCGATATATTTATTTATGAATATATTTTATAATATACTTATTAATTACCAGGTTAAAAGCATGTGCAATACTAAAAAACTTTTTTTCTTAATTTTTTACCAACATTTTAAGCCCGCAATTTAAAATGTGGCAGTCCTACCACTACAAGATTTGAAAACAAAAAATCTGACTTGAGATAGGTCTTTCTTCAAGCCGCCTCCGAAATAGGCTCTTCTCGAAGCGGCAGCCGCGATAGCTCTTTCTTCAAGCCGTCGCCGAGATAGGCTCCCCTAATACAAAATGTCACGTGAGAGTTTGTATTAGGGTCTTCTCGAAGAGGCAACCGAGATAGCTCTTTCTTCAAGCCGTCGCCGAGATAGGCTCTTTTCGAAGCAGCAGCCAAGATAGCTCTTTCTTCAAGCTGTCGCCGAGATAGGCTTTTGTTCCTCTCAGCCGTCGATATAATGCTACAGTCCAAGTGAGCTTTGTCGAATAACATTTGATACGAAATCAACGAGTATTTATACAAAAACAAAGTAGGTGTATGTTTACAAACTATAATAATGATATTTTAACAATGATAAAAAATGTTGAATATACCTTAGATAAAATTGAAACTAATACAGAAACTAAAAATAAAATTAGGGATATCATTGTAAACAACATAAAATTGGTACCGAAAAAGTCTCACAAAAAAAACACAAGAAAAACACACATAAAATATCATGAACGAGAATTTAAAAACAATCTGAGTGAAACTAAATCTTTTTTAAAAGAAAAGCCTAACATGTTTTTTACACATGCTGATAAAGGCAACCTAACAGTTTGTTTAAATAAAATTGAACATATAGAAAAAATGAACGCCTTATATTATTAGATAATAATACATATGTGATGATAAGAAAGAATCCGTTAAAAAAACTTCAGTCAGATATTTTTTCAATACTAAAAGACGTTAATGATAATAAATTTTTAAAAAAAGAATAGCTTAAAAATGAATTAACCCAAACTAATACGACATCAGTAAAAGCATATGGATTATCAAAAATACACAAAGATAATTTTCCACTCAGACCAATAATTTCGACAATAAACAGTCCTACACACTATTTAGCAAAAATAATTTATAATGATCTAAAACAAGCAATACCAGTCCCAAAATCACACATAAATAATAGTTTGGATTTAAAAGGAAAGCTTGAAAAAAAAATATATATATGGGAGATTCCATGTGAAGTGATCCAGTTAAAAAATAGAATTTTGTTTTAATGTATGAAATCAGTAAAAAACTACTTGAATAGAGTGTAGCTAAATTTTTAGACCTAAATTTCAATTAGTACCAGAGCAGTAACCAATCAAAAAATCGAATTTTTTGAAAAAATCAACTTTTTGGCCATTTTTATCACTAAATAACTCAAAATCTAACAACTTTTTCTTATATACATTAAATTTGAAAAAGTTTATAAATTTCAAGAAGAATCTGTTGAAATATTTCATTTATATTAGTTTAACACATTGAATATAGTTATAATTAATAAAAATCTTTATAGTAAAAAAAAGGGTTGTACGATCAAAAATATTTTATCCATCCAAGAATCTAATTCATCGATGATTAATTACCTTCAAAATGGTGCAAAGTTTGAGTGCGGCAGAGCATTTCAGACAAAGTTATGGTGTTTTTAGGCAAATTTCTTAAAAAAAGAGAGCAAATGCATTTTATGAAAAAAACAGAGTAACCGTATACTTGCATTCAAACAACACGGCACTATTATTCTTCAATAATACTAAAATATACTATTTAATGTTAGTTACTGATACTTTTCAATCTCTAAGCTGCTTACAAACACAAAGCAATAGGTATAAGCATTTATACCTGTTATATAATTGGATTTATTGGAATTTTAATAAGTTTCAGGTATTTATTCAATTATATAACAGGTATAACTGCTTATACCTATTGCTTTGTGTTTGTAAGCAGCTTAGAGATTGAAAAGTATCAGTAACTAACATTAAATAGTATATTTTAGTATTATTGAAGAATAATAGTGCCGTGTTGTTTGAATGCAAGTATACGGTTACTCTGTTTTTTTCATAAAATGCATTTGTTCTCTTTTTTTAAGAAATTTGCCTAAAAACACCATAACTTTGTCTGAAATGCTCTGCCGCACTCAAACTTTGCACCATTTTGAAGGTAATTAATCATCGATGAATTAGATTATTGGATGGATAAAATATTTTTGATCGTACAACCCTTTTTTTTTACTATAAAGATTTTTATTAATTATAACTATATTCAATGTGTTGAACTAATATAAATGAAATATTTCAACAGATTCTTCTTGAAATTTATAAACTTTTTCAAATTTAATGTATATAAGAAAAAATTGTTAGATTTTGAGTTATTTAGTGATAAAAATGGCCAAAAAGTCATTTTTTTCAAAAAATTCGATTTTTTGATTGGTTACTCCTCTGGTACTAATTGAAATTTAGGTCTAAAAATTTAGCTACACTCTATTCAAGTAGTTTTTTACTGATTTCATACATTAAAACAAAATTCTATTTTTTAACTGGATCACTTCACATGGAATCTCCCATATATATATATATACCAACCGGTTATGTTTTGATATCATTAGACGTCCGTTCTTTGTTCGAGGTTCTCAATAGTATAGATAAATGCTTGTGACAATGCATTTAATGCATGTCAAGTTAAGCGAGCTCGTACCCTACCTAAGCCCTTACCGAACCCTATCTAAGCCTCACCGAACCCTACCAGCCTACACACACACAGGGAAGCTGCATCACCGAGCACAAAAGCAACAGCTCAGGAGTCTCCAGGAAGATCCAGAAAAAGCCTGAAGTCCAAGTAATGCCAGGAAGTGGTGAGGAGAAGTCCTTCACATCACACCTGGAGAAGCAGCGTAGCCAATCACCTCCCACAGCAGCCATCCAATTCTGCAAATAAACCTGTAAGATTACTGCTTACAGTGTGCACCTTACAAAGGAAGAGGACAGGATCACACAGCAGTTGAACAGCTGTGTATAGGATGGGTGCAGAGGAGAGGTTAGGTGAGACAACAACTTATAAACCGAGTAGCCGTACGGTTTATAACTCACCCAGGTAAACACGCTGTACTGCATTCCCGAGACCTCGAGCCAGTGACCGTAAGAGAGAAGGAGGCAGCCAAGAACACCACGAAGAAGGCCGAACAGCTACGTCGTCGTCGCCACCAACTCGCCGTCGTTGTTTACGTTCGTGCGCGGCGGACATCTTCGTTAAACCGCACGCGGCATAAGGCCGCGTACGCACGAAGTAGTCACGGCGCATGCGCGCAGCGACTCTCTCGCGTCGACGACGACGAGAGCTCAGAGCTCGTCCGACCGCCGATTCGGAACTACCAATCCACGTACTAACGACGTCCGCGAGAGAGCGATCGAGAGAAAAAGCATAGCGAAGAGTGTGTGCCGCACGTGTGCCAGCATCGCAAAAGGTTTGTGCGACCTAGTGCCAAATTCATAGCCGTTTTCCTTGCCTGCGTGTGTGTCGCGAACTCCCGTGTATCCTAGCTTCTTCCCTGTTATTATAACTAGCCTTGCTCGCCGCGTAACTTAGTGTACCTCAGCTTCTCCCCTCCCCCCCCCCTTCGCGCGCGAAGTAGCCGGCTTACAAGACGCGTATTACAGCCGTGCCGTTCGCTATTCTATATTCCGAATATTCGTAAGAATAATCACGTGTATCCAATTGCGCGTTTTTAAGCGAGTAACGAATCGCTTAATTTACTTCGGAACGTACGCGACTGGCACCCGATATTGTTTAAATAAATTCTTACTAAATAAGTGATAATTTAACTTGATTGATCACCCGCACCCTGATCCCCAATGCGACGTGACATGCTTTATTCATATTCAAAATAAATGTAAAATCCCTTTTCATATTATCCGCAAAAATATAGAATTTTTATTTATTAATGTTTATTTTGGTTTCAATATTGTTATTTACAAACAAATATTCGGATTTCCAATGCGATCGCCTATATCACCATTATTGGCGGATTTAGTAATGGATGATCTTCAGACCTATACTGTTTAACAGAATTAAAAAGTAAACACAATTGCAAACCAATTTTTTATTATAGATACGTAGATGACACAATTTTATGCGTAGAAAAAAGTCATATATAAACACAGTTGTCAACATCTTTAACAATTATAATGAACACCTCAAATTTACATATGAAATAGAAAATAATAATTGTATTTTTCGCTTGAGTAGTGGCACACTTTGATACACTTTGATACATTTTGATACATTTCTGAAAATGTTAATGATTCATTTACATTTCCATTTACATGTCATAGATTTTGATATGTTTTAATACACTTTGATACACTTTAATACACTTTGATACGTTTTGGCACACTTTAATACATTTTGATACATTTTGGCACATTTTCGCACATTTTTAATCTGGCCTTTGTAATTTTTTTTATCAAAACTTATTATTTTTTATTACTTTTTGATACTTGTTAGTTATCATATTTATTCTTTTTATATATAAATTGTTTACCACTGCTTGATATATGTACCAAAATGTACGAAAATGTACCAAAATGGATTAAAATGTATCAAAACGTACCAAAATGTATCAAACTGTGACAAAATGTGCCAAAATGTATCAAAATGTATCAAAGTGTGTCAGAATGTATCAAAATGTATAAAACTGTATTAAAATGTTCTAAAATGTTTCAAGATGTATCAAATGTACCAAAATGTATAAATTTTGAGGATGAGTGGTTGCGAAAACTCACACTTTGATACACTTTGATACATTTTGACACACTCTGGCACACTTTGGCATACTTTGGCACATTTTGGCACATTTTGGCACATTTTGACACATTTTGATACATTTTGACCCATTTAAAATTTCCACTGGAGTGTAATTTAATATTCATTGTTAAAAAATGTGGTGCTTTACTTATACTTTGTACATTATTACAAGAAGAACAAGTAATAATAATACTGTCTAAAGTGGATCGATCTCCAACATAATTTTTACAAATAGAACAGAAAATGTGACATATATACCAGTCCTTATTTTCTGGAAAAAAAATTAATAATTTATATTAACTTAAATTGAACACATCTTCATCAAATAACTTATTTATTAAATTAATAATATCTTGTATAGATTTCCAAGTAAGAGAATGGCGTGTACTAAAATAATCATCATCAGCAATAAAATAATCATAAGAATCAATTCCCCATTTGTAATGTTTGTTTTTTTTTTATCTTTTCATTTAAAAATCTGTTACTTTTTCTTCTATATAGCTGTAAATAAAAAAAAATTCAACAAATTTTTAAAAATATTTTGACTAATTCTTGAAGATTCATCTTTTTTATATAAAACTATTATGTAAATCAAATTGTATAATAAATTTTAAATTTTATTTGATAAAAATATTATAAATTATCTTTATAGTCTTTCCCGTAATTCTACATTTTCATTATCAGTCACAATTTTATGTGAATCGTTATTGTTTCTATTATACATAGTCTATAGTATAAAATAAAGAATTATTAAATTAACTATTATAAACAATAAAATATTTTATAGAGCCGCGGTGGCTCATGGGTAGAGCTCCCGACTCTCACACCGAGGGTCGTGGGTTCGATCCCAGACGTGTACCTCTGAAAATTTTTTTCATGTGCATTTTTCGAAGACCGCGACTCAGTGGCTCGGCGTGTCACTATAATGTGACGCCAGTTCAGGTGCGCGTGCGTTTCGTGCATTTTTCAGTGCATGAGAGGCACGGGCATCTGAACTATAGGGAACGTTAGGGACGCGAAGATGTAAAGAGGATCGCGGTGGTTCCATCGGGAGGACAGGAAACTGTAATTATTAGACTAATTACAGTGACCGATGATATCTTCCGATGGACACAAGCACCACTGTTTCAACTACATGTGCTTTGTTTACAGACACACCGTTCACCTCCGTCGCTGATTAGCCCTGGCAGCATAAATAGAGCGACGTTAAATAACATAAAAAAAAAAAAAAAATATTTTATAATTACTGTAAAAATGCTGTTAAATTGATAAGTCGCAAGAAAAATTTAAAATGTAAATATATGATATTAGACGTACATAGAACCAATCTTCATCATCATTATCTGTCGCAATGAATGTACTTTCAACAAATGATACATTCAATACATTCATATCATTATTGTCAATATTTTGGAAGACTCGGTTCTCATGAATATTGTCATGAAATTCAAAAGGTTTAATATTTTCTGTATGTTCTTCATCATCTGATTCGCTACTGTCACTCATCAAACTACCTGAAACAATCTATATACAGCTTTTACAATTATGTAAAATTAAAGACTAATATAATATATAAGTAGTTATAATGGCACCATAGCGCGACCCAAACAAAGATGACTCATACGGTCAGCTACTACAACCAGGGCGACCGCGAAAGTTTTTGCTGACTCTGCAGATGAGCAGACTTCGCACGACTTGTTGATGTTGGTAGTGTCCGATGACGTCTGTGACTCATGCATCTCACCGGTACGACTTTTTTAACGATTTGCTGATACAGCATCGTATTAAATGATTATTTTTTAAGAGTTTGCAGGGGATATTGAAATAAAATAGTTTAAATATAACTATTAAACATGTCATTTTATTCTCTCGTTATTTTAATACATTTTGTACATTATTTTTCAATTGTTATATTTTTTTATATGTATACTTTTTAGGTGGTATGTAAGCATTTGGTGAGATTTTTTCAGTAAACTGTTTCCACTGATACTTGGTTTTAATACCGATGTTCTTATCTTTTTTTTTACTTAGTAATGGAGTTTTGTTTTTACTTTGTTCGTAGAGTTCATCCTTATTCCGTCGAAAATACCCATCAATTTCTTCCAGAATTAAACAAAACTCGGACCAACCTTCCTTTGAAAATGCTATACCGATGAAATCTGTAGCTAGCAGACGTACCACAGGAAAAACTTGATAATCCCTTAAATCTGCGTACTCCAGACCAATCAGGATTTTTTTGGTGTACGATTTATTTAAAGAGTATAACCGAATTAGTAGCTGATCCGTTGATGGAAGCTGACAGGATGACTTGGGATATTCATTGTGTGATTGATTTTTAATCATTGTCACACGCAGGCTTAATAATACTGAGCTTCAAGAGAACTGACGAAGCTCCCGTCGTATCGTTCCGATTTATACTGACGAGAAAATTATCACTGAGGGAGGTGGTAAGACCTTATACAGTGAGTCACATGAAACTCGTGACTGTTATTCATACACATTTTACAACAAAGACATCTTGCAATTTGATTTTTGTAAATATCTGACGATGCATCCGGCCTTACCATTACCCACGAATCTTCTATCAGTGTTTTTATATTTTACACATTTTCTTACAATGTCATCGTTCTTTGAATGGTCAGCAGAAAAAAGCTTGAGAAATTTATGCAACCCAGAACCTCTACTCATATAACGAAGAAACAAAATACAATATTGACCGCACACGTCCGATTAGTCGTTTTGCAGTTGTTGCGAATTCCAACGATATCGCTTACAATTTTTATTTATTCGATTAATATGAGCTGGTACAAACGGAGGGTTTCCATAACTATCAAAGTAATAACCGATCCCATTTTTACCAACGTATACAGCAACCCAATGCATACCAGGTTTCGTATGGTCGTCAGTATTGAAAACAAATGCCGTCGGTTTCATCCACATCCGTGGTATCTGATCTGCTGGGAACACACCCACTATGTGAGACCGGATGACGGATAAATGTTTCAGAATCTCCAAACTGTTCATCACAAAACTGTATTGGTGTACTAAAGTCGAATTCAGCTGGTGTATTTCTTTTTTTTGAGTTTAACCACTCTTTTAAGCGGTAAACATTATTTAATGCACAGCTATATTGTAAATATGATCTCTTTAATCCGTGATGGATGCAGTATTTATCGCTCCATGGTAGATTTTAAAATGACGGACATTCATTGTCGTACTCCAAATTAATAACCTCACACGCTGCCAATTTATGAATAAATAACCATTTTTCTTTACCACGCGTATAGATCGTACGAGCATTTTTTGTAATTTCTTTTAAACTTCTTCTCATCGTCTTCTTTGACACTTTACCTTCGAAATAATCTATACCGTGATGATGCTTTGTTAACCAGTTATTTTGTTTTCTTACATCTTCAGTTAAACGTTCGATTCTTACCGTTGGTGTAACGAACCAATGCCCGCTAAAATCTTCGTTCACTGAAACGACCGCAACCTCCTTAGGTGTTACCGTATCTTCTTTTTCTTTGAAACATTGTATGTCGATGATTATATCCATGGTGACAGCTTGGAGGTTTAAGACGTACTGACACGCGTGAATGCTGTATTTTACAATAACCATCAAACAGCTCCATCTGTGAAACATTTATCCGCTAAAATCGACCATTACTTGTCTTGATGCGTCAATTTCTAATATGTTTTCAAATTCAGCATAAATTATACAATTCACGGTGGAATACAGTGGATCATCGAATCTTACGTCTAATCGAACACTACCATTTCTAATCAAATTCCAGTGTGTGTGATCATTCGCTGACAAATCTGGTGTCAAGTCAAAGGCGAATAGGCAGAATCCGTTAGGATACGATTCACGTGTAATTTTGTTACCCTCGTTTAGAAAGTGTATGCCTGTTCCAGGAAATAACGTATGGTATGCATCAAGATACAACTGATTCGTTATAAAATCAGGCTGTAATGTTTTTGACGGAATCTGTACTCCGTCCACGTATAAACACAAAAAATTAATGTTAAGGTTTTCGAAATTGAAAGGATTAAAATCTTTATGACCATTAAAAGCTTTATTTTTTACAAAACCAACAATTATTCTTTTTGGCAATTGACCAAGAATTATGTTGTCTAATGTTTCACCGTGAACACCATTGTGCATTGTGAAAGCCTTAACTTCCACCCGTGTTACAGGGTATTTTGCTGTAGTATTGGACAGAGCTTTCGCATGTGCCAATAACACTCCAGGATTAATCTTTACACGTCTAATCAACAAATTGGCCTCGTCAATATTGACAGATAGTAGCCCTGATGGATCGATGAGGGAAAAACTATCTCGTGATCGAACCAACCTAACTCGGACTTCTACACCGTTTATCAATAGCTTATCTTGATTAAAAACATCACCATGCAAATGACCAATCATATCAACAGACTTTTCATAATTTAAAAGTTTGGAACGATTTGTGAGACCCATATTATCTCCTTCCGAATCATCCATTTTTCCAGGTGTATCGTCGGACCTAGTTTAATAAAGTTTCTATGTACGCTCGATAAGCGTATGAATTATTTGGTGGCGATACAGGTTTAGAATTGAAAAATACGTCTACTTGATTAAACATCGAATGCATAAAATTGTTGATAGGTCCTGATTTCTTCAATTTCTGCCGTGTAGGCTCGTCAATCGTACCACCGGTATGTTTTAAAGAAACACGTAAACTCAGCATAGTGTGAGCAAGGTCCAGATATTCGTCACCGTTTCCCGGTATTACAAACTCGATAGGTGAATCGCTTGTCAATGACGAGATAGGTTTGTACTGAACCAATTGCGATCCTTCAATAGTTGTCTGCGTCGGTGAAATCTCAAATAACAATAATTCAGATTTGAGACATTCGCAAGATTGTGTATGTAAGAAAGCCATTTTAACCAAAAATATCACGATTTATTCGAACGCTCTTCTTCTTATTTTTTTTATTCTTCCTATTAACTTTCTTCTTGTTTTTGAGTGTTTTATTACTTCTCGATTTGCAATTTTTATTCACTTTTCTCTTGATAGATCTCTTGATACGACCTGACACAGTTGCAGGTAACAACTGCAGTGCACCGGCGATGCGTTGTTTTTTATAACCAGACCCCTCCATCAAGCTGTCCAGCTTTTCATTAGCTTTTCTTTTTAAATTTACACCCGATTCACGAACACGTGCCTTGAGCGACGCTTTTAAAGGTACATTATTAGACGTCACGTCAGAAACGATGTTCACACCTGTACGTAATGCTTCTTTACCTACAGCTTTTGCACCGCGTGTAATGAGAGGTAACACTCTTCGGAAAATTCCAGCGAGGAATGAATCGATACCACCGTGTCCTGTTTGATAAGGGCTCCCGATGTAAATACGTCCAACACCGCCTCTTCCACTACCAATTTGCTGACTGAAATATTCATCGTAACGATCCATTATTTATTCTTGACGTCGAAAGTCCAGTGTCAACGTCAAAGTACCAGCATCGAATGCTATAGGCTTGCCTTGTTGATCCCTTATATCTATTTCTACGGTTTGAAAGGTATTAAATAATATAGGTATATACATAGGTGGAGAAAAAGTTTTAATCCTCACACCTCCATACGTGTAATCTGTACCGTTTAACGAGACAGCTCGTAGCAAACGCGTTTGGACATCACCTGTCACATACGGTTCACAAATATCTGTATACACCATTAACATATCGGGTAAACTATTTGACAGATTACTCGGTCGATCAGAAACTAACAATTTATCTTTATCGACAATCAAAGGTTTTAATTCGCTAACAACGTAGTCGAATCCAAGAATTTTTTTGACTATTCTAGAGATGAAAAAAGAATGTAACATTTCGGAACAAGGTTGATGCGCACATATTCTACGCACAGCTGTGTATCCTCCTCGTTCTATGTGAAATTTCAAGTGATCTTTAACACAGTATAAACTATTTATTTCTTCAATTAAACTTTCTATGCTTTTATAAACACCAGGATGTAAAAACGAAGCGTCGGTCACTGTGTACCCCATTGTTTCTAAATCAGATTTTCCCGGTGCTATGTCAATTATTTCAGGTGTGATTAACATATGCACAGTTCTATCCTCTTCAGTCACCAGGTGTTGAAAAGTAAGAGGTATTTGAATTTCCGTAAGGGCCACACTCCATGTACCTTGTAGACGGACAGGCTGCGGTAATTGTGTGACATAGTGCGTTGTAGTATTATCCGAAAAATATTGCATACTACTGTTACTCGCTAGTACAATGTAAAATTGGTCTTTCATTTTAATGATGCTATTTCGCTCGCTTTTACCCACGAATTAAATTTTTCAGGGTATCCTCTCCACTTTATAAAACACTCCTTCGACCGTCCCTGTCCTCTAGTTTTTAAAATTTTATCAACTTCAAACACTTTTTTAGAAAAATCCAAATTCACTCTACTAAGTTCCTCCTCGTAAAAATATCCAATAATCTCTTCCTCGTCCAAATCTTTCAAAAAATATGTAGCAGGGTATCGAGATGTGGCTATGCGATAGATTTTAAAAACTTCCTCGGACCAACCACCTTCGTAACCTTTTGTGAAAATGTTTCTCGCTCGACTGACACGGACCAAATCACCGATCTTGTATTTATTGCGTTGTTGCTGTTTCACATTATAAGTGTATCTGTAATCCAAATTTTTACGAGCTTTCGCAGCGTTGAAACGTGTTACCACGGCTGGTGCCATCTTGGTGGCTGAATGTTTTGTACCATTGTACGCCGAGACTAAACTTTGTAACACATCAATGTACCGTCTCGTGTGCATATGCGTGAAAAACCTCCACAATCTTTCTTTCAACGTTCTGATGACTCTTTCGACAACTGCTGCTTTAACATCGGGACTGCGTACAACTCTGTAAATGATTCCTTCTTTCTGGAGGACATCTTGAAATACCCGACTCGTAAATTCTTTACCTTTATCACTTTGCAGACTCACAGGTATACGTCCATCAGAATTCTTTAGTATACTCTCAATTCCTCTAGCAACGTTTTTACCGCTTTTAGATTGTAACGGTTCGACCCACATGTATTTGCTAAGCACATCTATAACGGTTAACACGTACGTGTAACCATCGTTATAACATCTCAATTGTCTCAAATCCATTAAATCAGCTTCCCAAACATCATCAATATTCCGAACATTGTAACTTCTCCGTTCAAAGCGTCGTCTAACTAATTTGTGTTTATTGTACGCATCTTGACTCTCGAGCCATTTCATTACTCTTCGATGATCAAACGAATTACGCGTCGCCCGTAACAATTTGTCAGCCCCCGCGTATGCTGTGGACTCGGGGAGCCTGTAATACAACCGTGATAACTCTTTATTCATTTTTCTTAACTTTGGGTTTATTAACTTTCTCGTCTGTGCTTTTACACTTTTTAATTTTTAACGAATTTGTCTTCTTATTTTTCTTATCCTTGCACTTGATCGCTTTTTTAATTGGGTTAAACAATTTTTCAAAGGTAATTTTACTAACCATACAGCAGGCTGTCATCAAGGCAAAAGTTCGCTCGTCACCAGGTGTGTCACCAGCTAGCATGCGAGAAAAAGAATGCTCGGCCAGAACACGATCAGCTTTGCTACGATTTGTAGTTTTGTTGGCGTAAGCGATATTATGCTGGCGACACGCCTCGTCCAAAGGGTTTATACCTACTTCTCCGCGTTCTAACCGTTTTGCAAGTTTTGTACCGGGACCACAAAATTTGTACCCAGGTACATGCATGTCGAAAGGTATTAAATCTATTAGTGTGTCCAGTACGCTTTTATCATCAGCTTTTCGGTTTTTATCAAACTCATCCATTTCTAAAACAATTGCTCCAGTTTCTTCCATTTATCCAAAAACCCAGGGTTTTGTATAGCAGATAAACTTTTTTAAGAGGCTGAAATATTTTTCTTCCTACGCTTCTTCGCGATAGGTGCGTCAACTCCCGTCGTTTCTTTACTCGGTGTGCAAGCGATAACTTCCTTCCAGACTTGTTCGTTTCCAATGTACTCTCTAGGAACCGATGCCCTACGAAGTAACGTGACAAACTGAGCACGTCCCGAAGGCGGGGCTCTTTTTCTAATTCTCACAGCGTCATTCACCAAATCTATGATATTCATACCTTTTTCAGCCACACCATCTATCATTAGTTTCCCATTTTCATTCCATGATGCTTTACCGTATCTTCTCAAGTAACGCAACAAATGTTTCGCTTGGGATTGAAACTTGACTGGAACGCTATCAACCACAAATTTGTCAAGATCTTTGTTCGCTTCTTCGGTTGAAGTTGTTTTAACAGTTTCGTTAATGTTTACATCGTTGAAATTATCGATTCGCGCTTCGTTGTTTTTGAAATGTAGGTATCTTTGCAATACCTGTTCATAAAGATGCCATTTTTGGCGCTCGTCCATTGTCGAATTCAAGATGTCGTTCATTTCTGCATCGAGTCTGCTAGTCACCGTACCCGGTGTTTGAACGGTTTTCATAAAGTTGCCTTCCAAATTCACCTGCTGATTCATTCTAGTCACACTTTCGTGAGGCACAAGTATCATTTTCCTTGCGTGCTCCATATTTCACTTTGATATGAGATTGGCTAAAACGGTACCTATCAAAGGTGCTAAAAGAGCTGGTAAAAACCCTCCTCGTTGAACGATTAGTTTCTTCTTTCGTGTCAAATTAACGTTACGTTCAGCTAATTTGCGTAGAATCGGTGCGTGTTTACTTAGTCGTGATTTATGATTTTTACTGAGAGGTACGTTACCAATCAACACGTTCAGAGCACATTCACAAATATGTTTAACTAGTTTGGGGTCGGCTTTCGCGAGTAACGCTTTTCTTTGTTCGTCGGTCAAATGGTACAACGCTCTCAAAACGATCGCTGTCTTAGTGTCGAATGGTTGTCTTCGACGACGAGTTTCCGATGCCATCATAGAGACACGACTGGCAGCTGATTCGCGAAGTCCCCGTATTTTATTTTTTTCCGTTGCACGTACACGTAATGGTAAGGATCGTCGGGAAAGATGGATGTGCGAAATCGACAGTTGTCGGGTGTATCTTGTTTCAAATCAAGTAACAGGTAACCGTACGGTTGAGAAGTTGCATCTCCATAGGCTTCTCTGAGAAATCGTGTATCTTCCGGGTAAATTTGACGAGCCAGATGAATTATCTGTGCGCGATCGCGCAAGTTCCGGAATAGCACGATGTAATGAGCATTCAACGATATATCGCGTTGACCCTTACCTTGATGAAAAATATTTTGCGTTATAAATATAATGCTTAAATTGTTATGATGACTACCCTTTGTAAATAAATTAACGATCGCTCCACCGTCGGATGACGATTCGCGCATCAGGTCATCGATAATTAACAATTTCGGTCGAGGATCGTTAGTGTAGTCGGTACTCTGTGGTAGACCTTCATGGAATTCTATATCGTTGCCTAAATCTCTGTATCCCGACTGCCATTCAGTATAATAAAAAATCTTTCTCTCAATTTTCGTGTTGCACATATGGTTGATGTTTTTAATAAATTTTTTAACAAACACAGTCTTGCCGCAACCTGTGGGTCCGCTTAAAATTGATGTGAACGGATGTTTCCACCTTGTATCCATGTTTCTAACTGATTGAATGTACCGGAAAATTCTCTATTTTATCTCGAAAAGGCTTGTACCCCTGTCGAGGAGCTCGATCGCCGCGGCCGGGGTCCCCGCGCAACCGCTCGCAAACTTGCGTTTAGCACATTACCTACTGCTCGAGCATCTCGACCCGCTCGCGCTCCGGCGCGCTCGTGTACGAGCAAAATTATTTATCGTTTGGAAACGAATGAATAACTTTATACAGGCTTCTTCCATTCCGATTGTGCGGATTACTTGTAGAGAAGGTAAATCACGTTTCCGTGTAGCCGTAAGGTAAACTTTTATCCAATCCGATAAATTTTCTTTTTCCGTTCACAGGCCTGCACATTTTTGTTTCAAGCTGTGAAATAACGTCGTGAAATCTTGTACGACGTATCGATTGAGAGTTTACGACTACCCTCTCTCTGTAGCCCTCTATTATTTGTCGAATAGTTTCGTAATTTATCGATTGATCTGTATCGTAATTCAATCTGATACCTTTTACTTTGCAAGTGCAATGTTGGTTACCGTCAGGCGTCTTATGTTTGTATGCGTAGAATTTTGGTCCACCTGATATAAAAGATGTAATGTATGTACCTGTACCATATTCAGCCATTTCATCCGTTAGATCTCCGAGCATTGTACCAATTGGTAAATCGTTTGCACCGGGTTTACTAACGTAAAAAACAGAGTCCGTGTCATAGTATAGCACGGAACGGCCCATCTCGTGCAAATACCCAAATAATTTTAAACGTGCTTGAGCCGTCGTAAACGCAGCTACCACAACGTTCGTTGTACTGACAGTATCAAAACTATCATCTTTATAACACCATGATGTATAGATCGTTTCATCGTTGACGAGTAAGATACTGTTTACACTTATCTCTGGAGAAACTAGTAAATCAACTAAAACTTTTGGATCTTTTATAACTTCTGTCTTAGACATGTTTTCTCGTTGCGCTAGCTTCCCCCAAAGAGAGTTTAGACACAATTTGGCTAGATATCTTAAAGCAGGGTTGAATTTCACATTGCTTTTGTCTATCAGAATACCCTCACACGATTCAAGATCTTTTATGTAGGTATATTTGTCCTCGTCTGTTAAACATTCTGGAGGATATCCGGATGCTTCCGTTTTTCGTTTGAAAAATTCATTGATATGTTGGGTAAAAATTCCTCCAGTTTTGGTAGATGCGTCGTACTAAGTCATTTGATATTGCCAAACTTCGTAAACACTGAGTATCACGTACCTCATTTCGATAGCTTTCTTTACTTCTTCAGATACCCATGTACCGCTTAAGAGTCTATCTTTTGTATCAACATGTAGGCAATCTTCTTGCACAGACTGTTCGCAACACATTCGACACAGTGGGAAAATTAATTTACCGTGCATTCTTACAGGTAAGACAGGGTGATATAGATTACGAGGTGGTGATATATCACAAATTACAAGACCATCGACTTTGGAAATGTCTGTTTTACTACCCATGAATTTGAAGCATTCTTCTTCACCCACATATATCTTCGGATGACCCAATGAGTATTTACCTCTTTTACATATATATGGGTAAAGCGAGCAAACATCCACGTATTTAATTTTTTCCGCTGGCTTACAATCATAAATTTTTACATTATTATCTGTACGGCCACCGAAGAAGGCGTCATGAGGGTTCAGAGGTTTGCGTGCAATTGTTGGTGCAATATCTTTTAAAAAATTTTTCATTTCTTCGTTGCTCGCAATCTGTTCTTGAAAAGTACACTCCCAAATCTCAATTAATTCATAATTGAGACTTTTAATTTCTTCGCTAATAAAGCAAGTTTTTTCGAACCGATTATCCATTGTTTCACCGGTTGACAAAACCTTATCTCTGTTAACCCGATGACAGCTAGCACAGCCACGCCAAAAGCAACCGTGAAATTGAAGAACTATATCTCGGTGTTGATCGTTCTGAATAGGTTCGCAATACCCGTCTACCAAAATACCTTCCACAAGCCTTTTCTCATGTGCGTTTCCTGCATGAATGACTTTACGGTTTAAAACTTTTTGCTCCATCCAACATAACCATTGTATGGCTTTTACAGATTGATTATCTTTTCTTCGATAACCACCACTTGGTACGACACCTATTTGATTATCCTTCAAAAAATTTTTTCGATACACACGTAAGCAAGTTGAAGCTATGGTTGTACAGTCGATAAATGGATCGACACCGTATTCTACAAACATATCCCGAAAAGTTAGACACGCTAATCTCAGAATGATTACGTCTTGTTTACAGTATTTTACAATTTCTTCTTGAAAATTAAAAATGTATCCAGCTTGTGTCTGCGTAGTGTACCATTGCAAGAAAATCGACCTTTCTTTCTTACTCATAGTATCGACAACATATGTCGATGTGGGTGGAAGAGGTCCTATATAGTTTTCGTTTTCAGGTGTATTAAAAAAATGTGGAAATGTTCCATTTTCGATTCCTGATAACCCAAATGCTTTAGGTAGACTACTTAATGGCATATGAAAAAAATTTAGGCTATCGATGAATCTAACGTTCATAATGCTCATCGAAATAATTTTGGTACCGTTCAAAATGACTGTAGATGTAATCCTGTCACAATACTTCTCTACAAGATACTTAAAAATGAATTGGGCATCGAAACCTTGAGAGTTGTGGGCGATGCAGACAGTTTTTGTGAATGTGGATCTTCTGGCAACAACCAACTCTACGAATTCTCGTACAGGGTCTCTAGTGAATACGTATTCCCGTATACCACAATAGCTACACATATTTGTAATTTCGGTATCATGGAGACAAAAACTGCATGCTTGTTGAACTACACATAAACTCACGATATGTACTTTTTTATTTTCATCACCTGTTAACGTCAATGTTTGCTGTGTTTCAAAATCGTAAAAGAAATATAAATTTTTGGGGTTGATTAATTGGCTGTTTTTAACTGGTTTTATGTAACAAAAGTGATTTACCGGTAAAAACTCTTTACAAACTTTGCAAAAAGAGACTCCGCATTCGTGTTTCTTATTACGGTTTTTAGAACGTATAGTTTGTGAACATTTTCCACATCTTCTAATCATTTCAGAAACACTTGACGAATTATTAAAGGAACCTTTTCTTAAATGATTTTCGTGGCAATGATCATCAAAAAAATCTCTCAGACAAATCAAACATTTTTTTGTAACTCTAGTTACACTGCAAGCAGGAAATTTCATACATTTGTAACATTTATTTGAACATCTGTGATCCTCAACATTTATGTACGTTTTGTTACAAGGAATACAGTATCCTCTTGAACCGCTTGCTGCTAGTAAATTTAAAATAGGTTGATAGTGTCTCGATGTTTCATAGTACATGATCCTTAAAGTATAATTAATCTGTTTATTTATATCGATGACAAATTTCGTTCCATCATAAATTGGTAAATATCCCCGACCAAAATGTCTAAAAGAGTATACCACTACAGCTACACCGAGTGGTGCAAAAAACTTTTGAAAATTTTGAATTTCTTCGATCCCACATCCTGCTAATGGAATGTTTACGTTTGCCTGGCGCACTAGATCTACAGCTGCTTTTTTTTGTACACTGCTATTACTTCGACGTATACTGTTCCAATATTTATGCAATTCTCCTGAACGAATTTGACCTCTGACATTGTATGCGTAACTTGTGACGAGCGAATGCGGTAGGCACAGATTGTCATCATTTTTGATGGTTAAAATTGATTCTTTACTGACAGATTCTTCATTTAATGATACACGTCCTGCACCTCTCACATCATTCACGATGTTGCATTTAAACGTCAATAAATTGTCCATACTGAACTCTGTCCCACTCTGTGCTACATTAAATATCATATCCCACAATTCACATGCCTTAAAATCCCTAATAGGTCTATAAGGCAACCAAAGAGGTCCGTGTGCTAGTCTATCCGAGTCCATCGTGATACCAATAAAATCGTTAGAATTATGACCGTCGATGAGTTTTCCGTGCAATTCTCTTATTGCCCTTTCCAACCAATCTAAAATATTGTAACCATCTGGAGCATTAGCTATACGACCTTGAAGTTCGACACCTTCTAATACGAAACGTTCATAAAAACGGGATGTTTTACTTTCGATTAAAAATCGTGGGTTGGTAGTACCTCCTTCTACTCCTTGACCATTCTGAAT
Organism: Theocolax elegans; assembly: GCA_026168455.1. Lineage (NCBI taxonomy): Eukaryota > Metazoa > Arthropoda > Insecta > Hymenoptera > Cerocephalidae > Theocolax > Theocolax elegans. The sequence continues at coordinate 18,850,904 of CM047431.1, forward strand.
TTCAGCTTCTAGAAAATTTTGTTTAATGTAATTCCTCACGTTGACAGTTGGTGGTTGGTGAAACACAATTACATACGGTTATAGTCATCGTCATCTCCTGCTTCACACGATTCAGTCTCACTTCCGCAGTCATCCTTTTCACTACCGCTACTAACGCTATCCGATGATGATAAGTCGATAACCTCTGTGCATGCACTACTTGTCGACGGCATATTATCTGATACTGTAATTAATTATAAAAAAATGATTTACTAAAACGTTTTAATATATTTAACAAATATGAAAAATTTTTAAGTTACCATTTCTTAAATCACAGTTTGATATTAATTTATCACCTTCTGAATCCTCATGCATTTGAAGCAATACTGTAAATATAATTAATTCGTCGTTACTTTACTTTGGTACGTTTAAAATAACCGTTATGTCAGACAATCACGGTAGGTACTTACTATATTTTTGTAAAATCTCATTAGCTTCAGGGTGTCCTTGAGGATACAAACGCTTAATGACATTTACCACTATTTCCAAAATATATCTGTTTTCAAACAAATCTAATTTATATAATTTTCTTATAGTACTCAAAGGACAGTGTAACAAAATTGCTTTTAATTTATTTAAAATCACGTTTGTCGGTAAAGATTTCAAATCACTTCTTTTCATATTTCGTGATATAGTACGAATCATAGGTTCACAATTTATCACGATACGTAAAACACAAGACAGTACGCTAAGCGCGTGAAGCTTCGATACACGTTCCATGACTTTTGTACAAGAACTGAATGAGTGGTATCGTAAGATATAATAATTTATATACTTTAAAATAGAAACTCGATCACTGCTGAATAATGGACTTTACATCTTTTAGGTTTGAAGAAAAAAATGTGAATCTTAAGAAATTTGACAAGTCAGATGACTCATCGTGTCGTGCAATTTTATTGTAAACGAATGATTGAGAAATTAAAACAGCAAAGTTTCAAAATATAAACAGCTTTACTGTAAAACGCTCAACCAGTGTAACTTTATATCTTTTGCAGGATAAAGTTAAGGTACATAGAAATTTATTGTTTAAGAATAAAAAATAGCTTGATGTATGACGATACTTTTTCTTTTCTAAAATAAGATAAAAGAAAGTAGTTTTTACCTAAAAAACTAAAACCGTCAATATCTCTAAAACTATCGGAGATATCGAAAAAATAAAAAAATTTTGATCTCTTACGAAAAAAACTAATTTTGAATGTCCGCCGATGGGTAGGATAATATTTAAAAGTTACTGATTATTTAAACATTTTTTCAATTACAGAAATGAAAGAATAGGGGAAGAGACGGAATCAAGGATTAAAATAATCGAGATTCCAGGAACATAGTTGGTCGGTCGAACATCGTTATCGCGTTGACTCACCCATATCATATGCAAACATAAAAAAAAAGTTCATTTCTTTTGGAAAAACAAAATTTTTGTTGTGTAGTTGCGTTGATCCCTCGATACAATTGTACAGCTTTTTTGAATTTTTTCGTCTCCAAGATACCGAAATTACAAATATGTGTAGCTTAATCGATATTATAAAAATAGATTCTCAATTTAATCTAGCAGATATGTTGACAAAAGGCTTCGATAAGACAAAATTTATAAAAAAAATAGACAAGGTCGTGCGAAGTCTGCTCATCTGCAGAGTCAGCAAAAACATTCGCGGTCGACCTGGTCGCAGTAGCTGACCGTATAAGTCATCTTTTGTTTTCCACTTATACGATTGCTCAGTTGCGAATAGTGGGGGATTACAATAACTCAAAAAATACAATTCGTAAAATTCTAGAACTTCTTTAAACCTCAAGTATAAGGAACGTTATAAAATATACTTCACAGCAGAAATCGTACCGATGAGAGTCACGTTTGGTTTGCATCATCGTTATGAATGAAAACACAATCATGCAAGAGAAGTGATAAATTTTAAAACATAAATTCGTAGATATTTGACACCGATTAAAACTAAATGAGTAATATTAAATTAGCCATCTGCGTCGATCGCCATTTATACATGAAAAGAAATGAAATGAAAATACGTGGAAATATACAATTTCACTTAAACGTTAAACTTTACTTAGACGTATTAATACTCTCAATGTAACCCGATTTCTTTATTAAAAAACATCAAGATGCACAAATTATTTTCGTTAGCCGGATATCTTTTACACGAGAATATGACGGAACATAGAAAAATGTGCTTAGGCTGGTAATTCCAGCAAGAGCGATGCAGCTCCATTCAATGTGGTCAGTAGAAATTTCGCTTCGAATAGAGCAAAATGTCAGATAAGTTTCTCCCGAATCTTTTCGATAATGAAAAATTACCGGTCCATGAAACCGAAATATAAATTTTGAGGAGTAATTATTTATTCAGCGATGAGTCGGAAATTGATGTAGAAACAGTGTCTAACGGTGGTGATATAAAAAATGTGGATGTGATTATAACGATGGATAGCAACTCAAATTCGTTTACAGATGTATACAGTGAGAACGAGTCGGAAATTGATGTGGAAATAATATCTAACAGTAGTGATATAAAAATTGTTGAAGTAATCGTAGAGCCCGATAGCGATGCTAATTTGATGTAGACAGTGAAAATAATCCTGAAAATTTCGATTCGGGATTTAAAGGATTTTCGGCTAATGAATCAATAGCCCCACCATGTTTTGTAGAGGTTATAAATTTGTTACATGAAGAAATGAGAAGATATCGTTCAGTTGTACAGCCAGCAAGTATAGTACATATAGATTCCAGCAGAATCACCGATACATGTTTGTTGCAAGAGGAGATTAAGAAGCCTGTTTTAATTGTGCCGAAAAAAAAAACAAATTACCCGAAAAAATTCATGCGAGGTCTGTAATAGACGGTATTATAGACAATCCAAACGGCAGACCCAGTGGTTTTATTGCTATAGGTGTCGGGGTTGGGTGTGACCCACATGTCAGAGAAATGTAAAGTGTACTGCCAGATTATATAAAAGATAACCGATTTACTTAGAATTTTATAAGCATTTTAATAATACATTCTAATATCTTATTATAAGTAATTAATGAATAAAATATATTTTTTAATGTGCATAATTTAAGTGATTATTGTGTTATCCTAGTAAACACCGGTCTTATCCTTTTTTTTTCCTTTGACATTACCACATGTTAAAAATAAATATATAAAATTTGTATCGTACAGGATCTCTGTTAAATTTCGAATTAATAATAACTAAATTCTTATTTCTATAAAATCATTTTATATTGCAAAATTATGAAATTAAGAATAAAATACGCTTTGAAAGTTGTTAAATTAAAGTAAAAAATAAGTGAGATCATCTTAAACACGTTCCTTATATTGTAAAATACGATTCAGCGATGCACTCGGATGCATCGACTTTGTTTATATAAATATATCATGTTACATCGGTAGCACTACGGACTCGCCGATGCGCACGTCTGTCGGGGTCAAGGCCGTTCATGGATGTCGTGCGAAGTCTGCTCATCTGCAGAGTCAGCAAAAATATTCGCGGTCGACCTGGTCGCAGTAGCTGACCGTATGAGTCATCTTTGTTTGGGTCGCGCTATGGTGCCATTATAACTACTTATATATTTGATACAACATAATTTGAAACTATAATAACTTAAAGTTCTTTGTAGGTTGTGGTTATATAATGTACTTAAACTACCCCAGTGGAAATTTTAAATGTATCAAAAAGTGTCAAAATGTACCAAAATGTGCCAAAATGTGCGAAAATGTGCCAAAGTATGCCAAAGTGTGCCAGAATGTGTCAAAATGTATCAAAGTGTATCAAAGTGTAAGTTTTCGCACCCACTCATCTTCAAAATTTATACATTTTGGTACACTTTGATACATTTGGATACATTTTGGTACATGTATATCAAGCAGTGGTAAACAATTTATATATAAAAAGAATAAATATAATAACTAACAAGTTATAAAAAAGTAATAAAAAATAATAAGTTTTGATTAAAAAGAAATTATAATTATAATTATATTTATAATTATAAAAATTATAAAAGCCAGATTAAGAATATGCCATAATATGCCAAAATGTATCAAAATGTATCAAAATGTATCAAAGTGTGCCAAAACGTATCAAAATGTATTAAAGTGTATCAAAGTGTATTAAAACATATCAAAATGTGTGACATGTAAATGGAAATATAAATGAACATTAATATTTTCAGAAATGTATCAAAGTGTATCAAAGTGAATCGAAGTGTGTCACTACTCGAGCGAAAAACTACATCTATATACACTTTGGCACATTTTGGCACATTTAAAATTTCCACTGCGGCAGTTACAGTAATCATTTGAAAATCCAATACTACAACCATATATTCAGTAAAGATATAATAATGAAAAAGAAAATCTAGAAGATATATGTGATGGTGCTCAAAGTTACTTTCACCACCTGGAAATATTTTGCATAATAAAGGTAACTTCTCATATGTTTTTAATACTGATGGGTGTCAAGTTTCTGACTCGAGTAATGTTACTGCATTGTCACTGTACCTTAAAATAAATGAACTACCTTAAAAGTTTACGAATAAGTTTATAGTATTAGTAGGTTTGTGGGTCTACGAAGAAAAACCTATAATGGAAAACTTCTTGCAACCAATTATAAAAGAATTGCACAACTTGTCATCAAATAGAGTGGATTGGGGAAAAAATGGAAAAATAATTATTTCTAAACTAATTCTTTTATGCTACCGCGTAGATTCCGTTTGTCGATGTAGTATGCTGAATATGAAGCAGTACAATGGTTATTTTAGATGCACATTTTTTTACCATCCCATAGATGATGTTAATGGTCAAAGAAAATATTGTGTAAGCCAAAATGTACCCCCTCTTCGTACACATGAAAGTACAGTAAAAGACATGATACCAACAAGATCTCAAGAAACTGAAAAAATAGAAATAAAAGAAATTAAAAGAGTGAAAGGTCCATCAATTTTTATGAATTTAAATTACTTTAATTTAAGCGGAGGGATGATACCAGATAGCATGCATTAATTGTGTATATCTAGGCGCAGTCGAACAATATACAAATCTTATTCTGACTTCGTATGGTCTACTGTATTATGTTGGGTCGCCAAATGACTTATCTGGAATAAATGCTCGCCTTTTATCTTTTGAACTTCCAAAAAATATAACATGATCACCAAGATCATTATGTACTAGGAATTTATGGAAAACATTAGAATGACGGTCTTGGTTAATATACTACAATATAATATGTTTACAAGTAATTTTTCCTCAAAAATACTTAAATCATTGGTCTAAGCTTGTTGTTGTAATAGAAATATTGTTAAAAAATTTTTATTTAACAAGCAGATATAAAATTTGTTTACACATTTTTAGTAGAATTTAAGGTAGCTCAAGCGCGAATCCACACACTGCAGATTGAAATGAAACTTTGACACATTATTAATAATATCATGACAAATACTGTCGCGAAATTTGAGGGTGACTTGCCGATAAAAATAATAAATGAAGCATGTTCAAAGTTTCAGTTTTTAGCATTAATCTTATGGCAGTTTCGTGATTTTCCACACGAAGTACACTATTTTCTTTTGACAAACTCTGGATGAATGGATCAAAAACTAGTTACAAAATGTTGAAAACCCAAGCTTTTAAAATATATTTTAATAATCATAGCATGCCGGTCATTTCGAATAAATATTTTATATTGAACTTGTAAAATGACAGTAAGAGAGGAGGTTAAAGAAACCGTTTTCACACTTGGCGACGTTGCAATGCAATCTTAACCCGCGAAACGTTTAAATGTACTTTTCTATAGAATTTTGCTTGGATTATAATTGTATGTTACCAAATCTTTATATGAAACATATTTAATTTATAAATGAAGTTAAGGAGGTGGCATACCCGGTGGGTTACCGACCGAGCAAAAAAAGACAATTATTGCATTTATTTAAAAAAATATGTAATTTAATGCAAAACCCAAATACAGAAGCACTAGGTAATAAAATAATAAGTAATTCTACGAAGTTCCAGGTCAATACGATAAAGACACCCTAAAAAATTTCTGCACCGAAAAATTAGAGATAATCGTAATTTTCGGTGCAGAAATTTTTTAGGATGTCTACAATTAGACTTAAATTTTCTGCAATATTTGTGTATGCGATTTATGTATGCAGGAATACGTGATTGCATACCAAAACTGTCAAAGTAAAACCCCGTGCCGTCTGTCGTCACGTACACAGCCACCCAATGCCACGCTTCTTCCGTGGTTGCGTGTTGAAAACAAGACCAGCTGGCTTTGACCATATCTAAGGTATCTCGTCCGCGGGGTACACCCCAATCATATGGATCTTCAGTCTCCGCAGAATTTCCAGAATCTCGAACGTATTCATCGCAGAGATTCAGAGGCGGGTCAAACGACCACTCCCCCTCCAATTTGTCTCGTTTACTTAACCAACACTTTAGTCGAAATGCATTAATCAATGCGCAGCTATACTGCAAATAAGAGGGATTGACAGCGTGCTGTAAACAATACTTTTCACTCCAATTTAAATGCTTAAATGGTGGACAAGAGTCATCGAGATCCAAGTTAATAGTTTCACGCATGCTCAGCTTCCTTATAAACTCAAACTACTCCCTTCCTCTTATGTATATTTGCGGGCTCTGCTAAAAATATCTTGCAAATTCTTTTGTAGACGTTTCAGCGTCACGTCGCCATCATGCCAATCTAAACCATGATGATACAACGTCAGCCAATTATTTTGCTTCAAAATGTTCTTCTTTAAAGCTTTAAACCTTTGTAGGAGATACGATCCAATGTGCACTAAAATCGTGCTTTAGAGCGAAAACTGCCACCTCTTTCGGTAAAGCACAATTCTTGCTATCTTTAAAGCACTGCATGTCAATCACGAAATCCATAATGTTATAACTGACTCGTACAATCGACGACTGCGTTATTGCTTCAGAAAATAGCGTCCTTTATATGTCCAATCCTCCCCGCCCTTCTCTCATCATCACCATCATCATCTTGTTTAGTACTAGCAGTAGAGGGAGTGTAAAAGAATGTTGTTTACAAATAAATTCTTCCAATTAGCAACTGTAATCAATTATAACCTGTCACGACGAGTCAATCTCCATCAAATTTTCATATTCTGCATAAATTAAAGAATTATACTTAGTCCATTTTTTTAAAACCTTCAAGACGGCATAAATCCGCATAGTATGGGTATTTTCCATCACGGTTTTTAAATTTTTTTTCAATATTCACATTTGCTAAAAATAATTTTTTTTATAAATAAAATTTATCAATAAATAACTTTAATTATTACTCCAGCTTTTGTCGTTTCTTTAAATTTAATTAAATATTTTTTTTATATTACAAATCTCCATATATGAAGCTTTTGCAATGAAAGGACTGAAATCAAACTGGAATCGACAAGTTTTTGAATCTAACTCCCATATTTCTCTATTATTATATTTATTACACCTTTTTTATATATTCCATAATAGTTTTCTGCAATTAAACATTGACATCAAAACACCTTCCAAGAAGGTGTCAAAACCCGCAAGTTTTGTGTGACACCTTTTTTATGTAACTTATACTCCAAAAAGTGTTCTGCAACAGAAGTACTGAAATCAAAGCGGAATAATCGACAGTATTTTTACTACCATACACTGAATTTTTTTTAATTAAACTTTTATATATTTTGCTTAAACTCTAGTAAAAAGTTTTAATTAATTTCCACAAAACTGATAAAGGAAACATTCTTTTTTTTTAATTTTCTTTAAATAAACAATGCCTATCCTTCCAGTGCTTTACATCAGTAGATAAACATTTTATAGATAATAACCTTTTTATATGTAACTTATATTCCATAATAGTTTTCTGCAATTGAAAGTACTGAAATCAAAACACCTTCCAAGAGGTGTCAAAACCCGCAAGTATTGTTATCTAATCAAACTTTGAAAATTGTTATCTGATAAATAAATAATTTTAAATTCTACTCCCTTATTTTTTATCTATTTCTTCGAATTTTAAGTAAACATTTTTTTTAATCTTACAAAAATACATATAAAAAGTTTCTGCAATTGAAAGCACTGAAATCAAACTGTAATCGACAAGTATTTTGAATCATGCAAAAATGTCTGCCAATCTGAAATACAGATTTTTTTTAGTAAAAAGTATCTTATACTTTTACTTTTCATTTCTGGCCCTGCACATGTCTTACAGTAATAAATAAATAATATTTTAATGATGTTAATTTGTGGAAAATAATTTCTGCAAAACTAATAAAATGGACATTTCTTCTTTTTTATTCTTTTAAATAAAATAATACTTGCACCACAAAGTTTTTATTAATAATACATTATTGGTTTATAGTATACAGTCTTTTCCACGCGTGGATGGGTCTTTACACTATTAATAAATGCTACAAGTCGCTTTGCATAATATGTTAGGCCCTTAAATTTTAAAATAAGATAATAGCTAAGATGTATGATGATACTGCCTCGGGTGCGCGACACGCGCCCCTTGATTCATAAAATGTAACATCAGTGAATATAGTCAGAATTACACCTATATGAAAAGGTAACACCTATTAACCAACGGTGGTGCAAGTATTATTTTATTTAAAAGAATAAAAAAGAAGAAATGTCCATTTTATAGTTTTGCAGAAATTAATTTTCCCAAATATAATCATTAGAATTATTTATTTATTTACTGTACGACATGGCAGGGCCCAGAATGAAAAGTAAATGTATAAGATTACCTTTTTACTAACAAAAAATCTGTATTTCAGATTGGCAGCCATTTTTGCATGATTCAACCATTTACTTGTCGATTTACAGTTTGATTTTCAGTGCTTTCATATTGCAGAAACTTTTATATGTAATTTTTGTAAGATTAAAAACAAATGTTTTAATTAAATTCGAAGAAATAGATAAATAAGGGAGTTAGAATTAAAATCTAATTTATTATCAGATAATCAATTTCAAAGTTGCTTAGAATACAATACTTGCGGGTTTTGACACCTTCTTGGAAGGTGTTTTTGATCCTATACACTTTGGCACATTTTGGCACATTTAAAATTTCCACTGCGGCAGTTACAGTAATCATTTGAAAATCCAATACTACAACCATATATTCAGTAAAGATATAATAATGAAAAAGAAAATCTAGAAGATATATGTGATGGTGCTCAAAGTTACTTTCACCACCTGGAAATATTTTGCATAATAAAGGTAACTTCTCATATGTTTTTAATACTGATGGGTGTCAAGTTTCTGACTCGAGTAATGTTACTGCATTGTCACTGTACCTTAAAATAAATGAACTACCTTAAAAGTTTACGAATAAGTTTATAGTATTAGTAGGTTTGTGGGTCTACGAAGAAAAACCTATAATGGAAAACTTCTTGCAACCAATTATAAAAGAATTGCACAACTTGTCATCAAATAGAGTGGATTGGGGAAAAAATGGAAAAATAATTATTTCTAAACTAATTCTTTTATGCTACCGCGTAGATTCCGTTTGTCGATGTAGTATGCTGAATATGAAGCAGTACAATGGTTATTTTAGATGCACATTTTTTTACCATCCCATAGATGATGTTAATGGTCAAAGAAAATATTGTGTAAGCCAAAATGTACCCCCTCTTCGTACACATGAAAGTACAGTAAAAGACATGATACCAACAAGATCTCAAGAAACTGAAAAAATAGAAATAAAAGAAATTAAAAGAGTGAAAGGTCCATCAATTTTTATGAATTTAAATTACTTTAATTTAAGCGGAGGGATGATACCAGATAGCATGCATTAATTGTGTATATCTAGGCGCAGTCGAACAATATACAAATCTTATTCTGACTTCGTATGGTCTACTGTATTATGTTGGGTCGCCAAATGACTTATCTGGAATAAATGCTCGCCTTTTATCTTTTGAACTTCCAAAAAATATAACATGATCACCAAGATCATTATGTACTAGGAATTTATGGAAAACATTAGAATGACGGTCTTGGTTAATATACTACAATATAATATGTTTACAAGTAATTTTTCCTCAAAAATACTTAAATCATTGGTCTAAGCTTGTTGTTGTAATAGAAATATTGTTAAAAAATTTTTATTTAACAAGCAGATATAAAATTTGTTTACACATTTTTAGTAGAATTTAAGGTAGCTCAAGCGCGAATCCACACACTGCAGATTGAAATGAAACTTTGACACATTATTAATAATATCATGACAAATACTGTCGCGAAATTTGAGGGTGACTTGCCGATAAAAATAATAAATGAAGCATGTTCAAAGTTTCAGTTTTTAGCATTAATCTTATGGCAGTTTCGTGATTTTCCACACGAAGTACACTATTTTCTTTTGACAAACTCTGGATGAATGGATCAAAAACTAGTTACAAAATGTTGAAAACCCAAGCTTTTAAAATATATTTTAATAATCATAGCATGCCGGTCATTTCGAATAAATATTTTATATTGAACTTGTAAAATGACAGTAAGAGAGGAGGTTAAAGAAACCGTTTTCACACTTGGCGACGTTGCAATGCAATCTTAACCCGCGAAACGTTTAAATGTACTTTTCTATAGAATTTTGCTTGGATTATAATTGTATGTTACCAAATCTTTATATGAAACATATTTTAATTTATAAATGAAGTTAAGGAGGTGGCATACCCGGTGGGTTACCGACCGAGCAAAAAAAGACAATTATTGCATTTATTTAAAAAAATATGTAATTTAATGCAAAACCCAAATACAGAAGCACTAGGTAATAAAATAATAAGTAATTCTACGAAGTTCCAGGTCAATACGATAAAGACACCCTAAAAAATTTCTGCACCGAAAAATTAGAGATAATCGTAATTTTCGGTGCAGAAATTTTTTAGGATGTCTACAATTAGACTTAAATTTTCTGCAATATTTGTGTATGCGATTTATGTATGCAGGAATACGTGATTGCATACCAAAACTGTCAAAGTAAAACCCCGTGCCGTCTGTCGTCACGTACACAGCCACCCAATGCCACGCTTCTTCCGTGGTTGCGTGTTGAAAACAAGACCAGCTGGCTTTGACCATATCTAAGGTATCTCGTCCGCGGGGTACACCCCAATCATATGGATCTTCAGTCTCCGCAGAATTTCCAGAATCTCGAACGTATTCATCGCAGAGATTCAGAGGCGGGTCAAACGACCACTCCCCCTCCAATTTGTCTCGTTTACTTAACCAACACTTTAGTCGAAATGCATTAATCAATGCGCAGCTATACTGCAAATAAGAGGGATTGACAGCGTGCTGTAAACAATACTTTTCACTCCAATTTAAATGCTTAAATGGTGGACAAGAGTCATCGAGATCCAAGTTAATAGTTTCACGCATGCTCAGCTTCCTTATAAACTCAAACTACTCCCTTCCTCTTATGTATATTTTGCGGGCTCTGCTAAAAATATCTTGCAAATTCTTTTGTAGACGTTTCAGCGTCACGTCGCCATCATGCCAATCTAAACCATGATGATACAACGTCAGCCAATTATTTTGCTTCAAAATGTTCTTCTTTAAAGCTTTAAACCTTTGTAGGAGATACGATCCAATGTGCACTAAAATCGTGCTTTAGAGCGAAAACTGCCACCTCTTTCGGTAAAGCACAATTCTTGCTATCTTTAAAGCACTGCATGTCAATCACGAAATCCATAATGTTATAACTGACTCGTACAATCGACGACTGCGTTATTGCTTCAGAAAATAGCGTCCTTTATATGTCCAATCCTCCCCGCCCTTCTCTCATCATCACCATCATCATCTTGTTTAGTACTAGCAGTAGAGGGAGTGTAAAAGAATGTTGTTTACAAATAAATTCTTCCAATTAGCAACTGTAATCAATTATAACCTGTCACGACGAGTCAATCTCCATCAAATTTTCATATTCTGCATAAATTACACAATTTACTAAATTCCAATGCGAGGTATCATTCGTCGATAAATCTGCCGTCAAGTCAAACGCAAGCGTTTCAGTTTCCCGCGGTTTCTTGCGTAAAACTAAAGATGTGTTAACACCCTCGTCTTCGGACCTATCCCTCTTTTGCAAATCTTTATTCTTCAATTTTTTTCTTAAAACGCTAAAATTTAATTACTTTACAGGCTCCTCTTCCTCGATTGTTACCAATAAATGCTCGTGGTATGTCTGCTTTTCGTAGTATACGAGCAAACTGATGGTAGCATACCATCTAGCGTGAGTCTACCAAACTGGTCCCATGATATATTATTAGTATATGTTTCAATCTATCGATGAGATTCTTAGCTTTTTTGCGAAATTTTTTTGGGATACTGTTGATAATCTACTGCTCCAGTGTATTTTCCACCTTATCGCGAACCCAGATTTCTTCTTCTTCTTCTTCTTCTTCTTCTTCTTCTATTTATTATTATTATTATTGGGAATATTGCTGTTATTTAGTTTAACACTCGCACGTATACCTCACTAGTTTTGAATCTGTTAGCCGTAGTTAAGCAGTACGTTGTGCACCATTCACATGACACAACGTCCTCAAAACATCGAAATATCTTTGCCCGAAAGGCTGACGTCTCACTCGACCCATTGCACACGCATAACTGGAAGCCTATTGCTCGAGGTACCAGTTTTTATCTGTCTGCGTGGTACATACACGTATTGATACTCGTCATCGGGAAACAGGCAGGTGCGGAATCGACAATTTTCGGGCGTATCTTGCCGCAAATCGACGAGGAGATAGTGAAATGGTTTAGCCACCGCGTCCTGAAACGCCTCCTGCAAAAACTTCGGCTCTTCCGGGCAAATTTGTCAAACCAAGTGTTGGATTTGCTGATTCTTAAAAATTGCGAGGTAATTCGAGTTTAGGGAAATTTCGCGCTGACCCCGATGAAAGAGATTTTGCGTGCAAGATTAAGCTCAAGTTGTTGTGGTGACTACCCCTGGTGAACAGGTTGCAAACAGCGGCACACGACGATTCATACAAACCATCGACGTCCGCGGATGTTTCCAGCGAACGTCGATGATCGCAACTGGCACAATCACCAACCACATCCATACATTTATACGCTTGCATTTAAACGGTCCTCCCCCTCCCCACCCTGTAACACTAACACTAAAAAAAGCCTCAATCAAATGCGGCGCGGCGAAGGGGCCTCCCGCGTCGCGCGCGCGGATTTAAACCGGCTTGCACCGTGAGCATACGGATCGATCGTGCTGCTAACTGACCGACCGCGTTGTTAGCTGTGCGATCGCGATGCTAGATCCGCGACCACTCACGAGGCTCACTATTGCGCGGCGATATTGAGCGAGCTAGTTGTCTCTTCCAACGCTACTACTACTTACTATATTTTACATCGTTGTTTCTGTCGCATTATATGTAGGGTTCATTAGATCACATGATCATAATAAATCAAATATTTTGATTCAATTGATTTTATACCCATATGGGTAACTTTTATTAAGTGCTACAAATCGCCTCTTCTCGTACACCGGTTTGCATTGTTTACACTCAGATCGTGTTACAACATCGTGCTGCGAAGTGCGCCGTATAGCGTCAAATCCGACAAATATTGGTGGTATTTCTCCTCGAACTAACTTACGCTTCGCACAGTACTTGTACGCGTAAAATTTCTGACCGTCGGATGCAAATGATGTTATGTACGTGCCTACTCCATGACACGCCAATTCGTCGGTAACACTACCCAAAAACGGACCAGTCGCTGGCTCGTAATCATGGCTCACGTCTTTCATTGCTTGCTCTAATCATTGCTCACGTATATGATAGAGTCCGTGTCGTAGTACAAAACGCGTTCGCCTAGTGCTACCAATTCGGAAAAGAGTTTTAATCGTGCCAGTGCCGTGGTATAAGCCGCAATCACGACATTGGACTGTAACCGGTAAAACAGAGTTAACCTCGACATCGGGACTGATGAGAAGCTCGTAGAGTCGTCGTGGTTAGTTTACTAACTCGCTCTTACCCATATTTTCTCGCTGCCCAAACTTACCCTACAACGAGTTTAAGCACAGTTTTGCCACCGATCTAAGACCAGGATTGAGATTGATGCAATTTCTATCCAGCCTGACTTCCTCCTCTTGCTCAAATTCTTCCACATAATGTTTCATGGCATCTTCGTCGTCTCCCCATTCTTTTCAATAAAGAACTTGTCTATGTAATTGTGGAATAGACCATCTTGCTTTGTCCTCTTGTCGTATTGCGTCGTTTTGTACCCCCATATTTTAAACACTTTTCGGATAACGTAATCAAACTCGACAGCTTTCTTCAACTCGTCGGCCACGCAAGTACCCGTAAAGACACGCTCTTTTACGTCATCGTGATTACAATTCGCTTGATTTTTTGACTCCACGCAAGACCAACACAAGGCAAATATCAGCTTGTTGTGCATCTTAACCGGCAAAACAGGATGAAATAAATTTCTCGGGGGTAAGACCTCGCACATTATTAGTTCATCGACGTTACATATATCGTTACTTACACCCACTAATTCAGGACACTCATCTTCACCAATGTACAAGGTCGGATGATCCATAGGATAGCGTCCATATTTACATATATACGGATACATCGAACAAAGATCAACATACTTAATTTTTTCGTCTTCTTGAACATCGTACAATTTGACGATATTACCGGTTCGGCCGCCGAAAAACGCGTCTCTCGGGACAAGCGTTGAATGGAAATTTTTCATCTTCTCAATTTTGACTGTATTCACGATCAAATTGACATTCCCACATTCCGATAAGCCGGTAACCAAAACAACTAATTTTCTCTGAAATTCTCACTGTTCTTTCGTATCACTCATCCATGGTTTCACCATTTACGAGACGAATATCTCTGTTTAGCGTGAAATATCTTAGACTAACTATCCACTAGGGTTTCCTCGGGTAGTTTTTTTTCTCGCGCTCGCCCTGCAAACTGAATTTGACACTGAACTATTTGCTCCATCCAGCAGATCCACTCCATCGCTTTCATCAATTGTCTATTGGAATACCTGTAGCCATCTTGCGGGATAATTCCGATCGTGTTCTGTTCTAAATACTTTTTTCTATACACCCTCATGCATGATGATGCAATAGTGCAACATTTTAGAAAGGGATCCGTTGAGCCACATGTCATAAATGTCTTTCTAAAGGCGAGGCATGCTAATCTCAATATCTTCACATCTTACTTGCAATACTTAATTATTTCATCTTCAAAATTAAAGATATAATTTTGCTCACACGTTTCGTTGTACTATTCCAGAAAGTCTTTTCGCTGTTTCACACTCATCGATTCTGGGCAGTACGTCCACAATGGTGGCATCACACCCACATAACCTTGATTTTCTGGAGTATTAAATAAGTGGGGGAACGTACCCTTCTCAATATTTCCAAGTCCATAGGCCTTCGGTAATGCGCTTAACGGCATATGTAAATAATTGCGACTGTCCAGAAATTTTACGAGTAGCCCTCGCATAACCACTATCTTCGCTCCGTTGAGAATTATCGAAGGCTTTTCCCGTATATCTTTTCTTTCCATTAGATGTCGTAAAATAAATTGTGCATCGAAACCTTGCGGATTGTGCGCAATACAGATGACTTCTTGAAAATTTTGTCTTGGTGTCTGTGCGAGGTCGAGTAGCTGTTTTACCGGATCAATGTTAAATACATACTCACGTATTCCGCATATATTACAAGGATTCGTAATTGCATCGTTGTCGAGACAGACCGTACAAACTTGTTGAATAACGCATAAATTTGGCACGTGCAATTTTACTGTATCATAACCCACTACACTCTCGACTGCTGAGTTTCAAAATCTTAAAATAAATAAAGTATCAATTTTTTTTATCTGTTTGGACTATCTTTATAGCTTACATATGACACATATGATCAATATCCGTTCTTTTATTGCAAATCTTACAAAATATCATATTACATTCATGCGGACACTTGTGATTTTGCCTACATGTTAATTTTTTATTACAAGGTATGCAGTAATGTCTACTACCCGATGCACCTATTAAATTTAAAATTAGCTGTTAATGCCTACTACTTTCATAATACATTATACGAAGAATATACCTTACAATATTACTGACGTTAATAACGTAGTGCGTACCATCGTATAGCGGATTATCATGCCGAGCAAAGCCTTGAAATGCGTAGACAACAATTGCAACGTCAAACAGTGCATAATACTCTTGAAATAGTTTCAACTCTTCAGTACCACACCCCGTTACAGGTACAATGACTCATGCTGCTCTAACTAATTTCTCGGTTTGCTCTTTCTGATATTTACCGGCACCATTGCATATTTTTAACCATTTGTTATGTAAAATACCGGTACGGATTTTACCGCATATAGCGTGCACGTGCGCAGTAACCAAAGAGCGTGGTAAACACAAATCGTCAGTATTTATAATATTTAAAATTAATCTCTTGTACACGTACTCTATTATACGCTTAACTCGTCCACGACCTTGCGGTACAGAGATAATATTAAAATATTTTTATTAACAAATAACTAGGTATATGAATCTTAAAAAGTTTCTGCAATAGAAAGAGTACTGAAATAAAAATAAAAACGACAAGTATTTTTTATAATATATAATAAATCTCATTTCAATTAAAAATTTATATTATTGAAACATATAAAGCTGCTACACTAGAAATAACTGAAAGTAAAATGGAATCGTCAAGTATTTAATTTAACTAATAGACATTTTTTCTGAAAAGTGCCCTACATTATTTGGCTTACATATTTTTATTTATTTTTGGTTAGCTGTGGTCCATCGTCCAGCTCATCCCAGCATTCGAGCAACAGTTCGCCTGCTGTCGGAGAAATTCGTGTGGCCAGGAATCCGCAAAGACGCCGCTCGTTGGGCTCGCACCTGCGATGCCTGTCAACGCTCAAAGGTGCACCGTCACAACCGTGCTGCCCTGTCGTCATTCCAGGACCCGGATAACCGTTGCCAGCATATTCACTTGGATCTGATCACTCTCCCCTTGGTGGACGGATTCCGATATTGCCTGACGATCATCGACCGTTTCACCAGGTGGCCCCAAGCAGTACCGATCAAGGACGTGAGAGCGGATACAGTAGCAGACGCCCTTTCGCTGAGTGGATTTCGTTCTTCGGATCGCCCCTCACCATAACAACTGACCAGGGTACGCAGTTCGAATCGTCTCTTTTCACTGCTCTAGCTAACCAGATCGGAGCCAAGCGAATCCACACAACGCCATACCACCCTCAAGCCAACGGGATTATCGAGCGTTTCCACCGCACTCTGAAAGCCGCTCTCATGTGCGAATCGCAAATTCCGTGGACCAAAAGACTACCGATGACACTGCTCGGACCACGCACCTGTTTCAAAGAGGACCTTCAAGCTTCCCCAGCGGAAATGCTGTTCGGAACAACTCTCCGACTTCCAGGAGAATTTTTTGTCACGACCAACACTCCAGCTGATCCGCAGACCTTCATTGGAAAATTCCGTCAGCTGATCAAAGAAATCAAACCCGTTCCAGCCGCGCACCACACTAATTACAAACCCTTCGTTCTCAAAAACCTAGGATCATGCACCCACGTGTATCAACGCCTGGACACCATACGCAAGCCTCTGGTACCTCCATACGTGGGACCCTTCAAAGTGGTCAAGCGCATCAACGACAAGGTCTACGTTATCTTAGTGGATGGAGAAGAAAAATCAATCACCACTGATGCATTAATTCCAGCCCACTTAGAAGCAGCGGATCCAGCAATCCAGCCCCATCAACCCACCTCAATGCAGAAGCCGGTCACCGTCGAATCGACCTCAAAACCTGTAAAGAAGGTAACATTCCCTTCCCCCTTGGAGAAGGTCTCTGGAAGGGGAGTGGCTGTGGAGGCTCTTTCGAGCAGTCAATCTCCCGCTCCTAACAGCGGCGCACCTCGGTCAAGACGAAAACAAATTCTCGTCACAAGAACGGACTTCTGACGAGGCGGGAGAAAAGGAAAAGAAGGTTCATTCGCCGCTCGACCGTCGCAGAAGCAACATTGCATCACGCCTTCCGCTCGAGCCGGGTTCTAGCTTAAGAGCGTTTTCTTTGTATCATCATTCTCTGTATATTCACAACGGATCCCCCGGATCCCAAAAATAAAGCAAGGAAGTTACGTACGAACCGTCTTATTATTCATTCCATCAAACCAGTACTTCCAAATATATAATCCAATCGTTAAATATCGAAAGACACCTTCTGTGAATGTGTAAAAATCCGCAAGTATGATGTAATTTCAATCACTCTTTTGTAATTGTTATCTTATCTTATAAAAACTTACTGCAACAGAATACTGAAATCAAAATGGAATCGACAAGTATTCTGTTGAAAAATATAATACTTTTATTCAGAAAAGTTTACTAGACAAAATTTATTTTATAATTTTTAGCCCTGGCATGTCTTACATGTATCAATAAACAATAATATTTATAATAATATTGATTTGTGCGATATTTATTTATCCATATGTAATAAAACAGAAATTTCTCTTTTTTATTGGTTTTAAAAAATATAATACTTGCACCACGCGTTGGTTTGTCTTATCACTTTTGAAAAAGATGTCATAATTCTAATTGCACAAGAGCTTATAAATACTTTAAAAGACAGTAGGTAAACTAAATAAATGACTTTGAATGTTTTTCATAATGCTTGTACATCGTTACAGCGGTTAATATTAAAATTTGTTTCTCCAATTTGTCGATTCAAAATCCTACAGGAAAAGTATTAATACATTAGAATTAACTGCTAAATCAGTTAACCAATGGTGGTGTAAGTATTATTTTTTTTTAAATCAATAAAAACAAGAAATTTCTGTTTTATTACATATTGAGGAATAATATCTCACAAATAAATATCATTATAGATATTATTGTTTATTTATTGCTGTAAGACATGGCAAGTCTAAAAATTATAAAATAAATTTTGTATAGTATACTTTTCTCAAAAAATGTGTTATTTTTAACAGAAATACTTGCCGATACCATTTTGATTATATACTACAGAGATATTTTCATTTTTTTCTTTCTTCCCGTTGACTGGATATATTATTTTAGTTCGTGAAATTTTCTTCCCCTCTCTCTATAAGTTGGCCGTTTACCGACTTGTAATAAAAGCGTAGACCTCGGCGACAATCAAATATTTTATTTGTTATTTATCTTTATCTTTATTTTAATAAATTCATATTATTATTAGAATTCAATCCGGCGTTCGATTAATTGAATTTAACCCACGTACGATTCCTCCTGTAATCCTAAGAGCTCGTATATTTCTGGTTGACAAGTGCTCGACGCGATATCCCTGTTTCGCGGTCAATTTCAGATTTGAATTATACCTGGTTGTTATCTGAAACAGTAACTCGGTTTCAGACTAACATTTAACAGATTTGGTAGAGCGGACAGGTAATCGTCGCCGCATCGTGGGAAAAATATGTTTATTTAAATACGGTAAGTTTAACCGTACCGCTGAGCAGCCGCGATATTAAAATAAACATCCGCGCGGCAACCAAACTGTTACATGGCGCCCAACGTAAATTAATAGATTGGGTTATTTTACGCCCAACGTTAATTTCCAAATTGCGCCTACGAGGCGCACAACGGAAATTTTTAGATTGCGTTTTTTTTTTTGATACCAGCTGCGCTTATATAGGTGCCCTTATAAACTAGGATTTTATTATAAACGGTAGTGAATCTAATTTAATTTAATTGATTTTTGATGTTATCAATTTATTTTAAATTTAAATTTTTTAAGTACGTGTGGATTTTACGTGTAATTTTCTATTATATACTAGTTATGTTAAGGGGGTTCCAAAGTCAATTTTTATCCTCTCTACCTTATCGACTGAGCAAATCAAATAATCGATTATAATTAGATAATTATATTATTATACGGAGAAATAAGAGTTCATTGCCCTTCGTATATGGATTATTTAAGTGTGTGCAAAATTTTGGACAGCAAAATTATCACGTTTTTGTTTAAACCTTACCAAAAATTTTGAGTATGCTGCGCCCGTCTCACATTTTTGGTAAGGGATTAAATACAAACAAAATAATATTTTTGTCTCAAACTTTGTACATAGTTAACTTATTCATATACGAAGGGAAGTGTACTCATAAATATATTCAGTACATTAAAAAATAGTAAAAATCTTACGCCGTAAATTACCGTTCGGTGGCGCTAGCGGTAGAATGATACGAAGGTTACGCGAGCGCAGCGGCCGCCATCTTAGACTGTCGGCTGCACGGCAAACTGCCAACTTTTTTCAAAGTTGTCGATTTGACGTGCAAACATATTGATATGCACACACAGGGATCTTGAAACAAAACTTTTATGTTTATAGGTTAAACATTTAAGCAAATTAATGAACAGGCGCATTTTAGTACGCTGGAATAACCATAATACTGAATGTCTATTATTAGTTGGAATGTGGGGACTTCGTGGTGCGTGCGCTCCGTCGATCGCCTGCGTACACGCACCACGAAGTCATTTTTACCGCTCGATTCAACCCGTTTGATTAGTATAAAAAAAAAATCTTTCCACATTCAATGTCGTCTTATTTTCTGATTAAGCTAAGCATTTATGCAAATTAATTAACAGGCGATTTTAGTACGAAGGGAATAACCATAATACTGAATGTCTATTACTAGTTGGAATGTGGGGACTTCGTGGTGCGTGCGCTCCGTCGATCGCCTGCGTACACGCACCACGAAGTCATTTTTACCGCTCAATTCAACCCGCTTGATTAATATAAAAAAAAATCTTTCGACATTCAATGTCGTCTTATTTTCTGATTAAGTTAAACATTTATGCAAATTATTTAGCAGGCTCATTTCAGTAGAAAGGGAATAACCAGAATACAGAATGTCTATTATTAGTTGGAATGTGGGGACTTCGTGGTGCGTGCGCTCCGACGATCGCCTGCGTACACGCACCACGAAGTCATTTTTACCGCTCGTTTCAACCCGTTTCATCAATATAAAAAAAAATCTTTCCACATTCAATGTCGTCTTATTTTCTGATTAAGCTAAGCATTTATGCAAATTAATCAACAGGCGATTTTAGTACGAAGGGAATAACCATAATACTGAATGTCTATTACTAGTTGGAATGTGGGGACTTCGTGGTGCGTGCGCTCCGTCGATCGCCTGCGTACACGCACCACGAAGTCATTTTTACCGCTCAATTCAACCCGCTTGATTAATATAAAAAAAAATCTTTCGACATTCAATGTCGTCTTATTTTCTGATTAAGTTAAACATTTATGCAAATTATTTAGCAGGCTCATTTCAGTAGAAAGGGAATAACCAGAATACAGAATGTCTATTATTAGTTGGAATGTGGGGACTTCGTGGTGCGTGCGCTCCGACGATCGCCTGCGTACACGCACCACGAAGTCATTTTTATCGCTCGTTTCAACCCGTTTCATCAATATAAAAAAAAATCTTTCCACATTCAATGTCGTCTTATTTTCTGATTAAGCTAAGCATTTATGCAAATTAATCAACAGGACGATTTTAGTACGAAGGGAATAACCATAATACTGAATGTCTATTACTAGTTGGAATGTGGGGACTTCGTGGTGCGTGCGCTCCGTCGATCGCCTGCGTACACGCACCACGAAGTCATTTTTATCCGCTCAATTCAACCCGCTTGATTAATATAAAAAAAAAATCTTTCCGACATTCAATGTCGTATTATTTTCTGATTAAGCTAAACATTTATGCAAATTATTTAGCAGGCTCATTTCAGTAGAAAGGGAATAACCAGAATACAGAATGTCTATTATTAGTTGGAATGTGGGGACTTCGTGGTGCGTGCGCTCCGACGATCGCCTGCGTACACGCACCACGAAGTCATTTTTATCGCTCGTTTCAACCCGTTTCATCAATATAAAAAAAAATCTTTCCACATTCAATGTCGTCTTATTTTCTGATTAAGCTAAGCATTTATGCAAATTAATCAACAGACGATTTTAGTACGAAGGGAATAACCATAATACTGAATGTCTATTACTAGTTGGAATGTGGGGACTTCGTGGTGCGTGCGCTCCGTCGATCGCCTGCGTACACGCACCACGAAGTCATTTTTATCGCTCGATTCAACCCGTTTGATTAATATAAAAAAAAAATCTTTCCACATTCAATGTCGTATTATTTTCTGATTAAGCTAAGCAGTTATGCAAATTAATCAACAGACGATTTTAGTACGAAGGGAATAACCATAATACTGAATGTCTATTACTAGTTGGAATGTGGGCACTTCGTGGTGCGTGCGCTCCGTCGATCGCCTGCGTACACGCACCACGAAGTCATTTTTATCGCTCGATTCAACCCGTTTGATTAATATAAAAAAAAAATCTTTCAGTATTCAATGTCGTCTTATTTTCTGATAAAGTTAAACATTTAAGCAAATTAAATAACATGCGCATTTTAGTACGAAGGGAATAACCAGAATACTGAATGTTTATTATTAGCTGGAAAGTGGGGACTTCGTGGTGCGTGCGCTCCGTCGATCGCCTGCGTACACGCACCACGAAGTCATTTTTACCGCTCGATTCAACCCGTTTGATTATTATAAAAAAAATCTGTCAGTCTTCAATGTCGTCTTATATTCTGATTAAGTTAGACATTTAAGTAAATTGATTAACAGGCGCATTTTAGTACGCAGGAATAACCAGAAGAATGCCTATTATTAGTTGGAATGTGGGGACTTCGTGGTCCGTGCGCTCTGCCGATCACCTGCGTACACGCACCACGAAGTGATTTTTACCGCTCGATTCAACTCGGTTGATTTTATAAAAAAAATCTTTCAGTATTCAACGTTGTCTTATTTTCTTATTAAGTTAAACATTTAAGTAAATTAATTAACAGGCGCATTTTAGTACGAATGGAATAACCAGAATACTGAATGTCTATTATTAGTTCGATAGTGGGGACTCCGTGGTGAGTGCGCTCCATCGATCGCCTGCGTACACGCACCACGAAGTCATTTTTACCGCTCGATTCAACCTTCTGATTATTATAAAAAAAATCTTTCCACATTCAATGTCGTTTTATTTTCTGATTAAGCTAAGCATTTATGCAAATTAATCAACAGACGATTTTAGTACGAAGGGAATAACCATAATACTGAATGTCTATTACTAGTTGGAATGTGGGGACTTCGTGGTACGTGCGCTCCGTAGATCGCATGCGTACACGCACCACGAAGTCATTTTTACCGCTAGATTCAACCCGTTTGATTATTACAAAAAAAATCTTTCAGTATTCAATGTCGTCTTATTTCCTGATAAAATTAAACATTTATGCATATTAATTAACAGGCGCGTTTTTGTACGAAGGGAATAACCAGAATACTGAATCTATTATTAGTTGGAAAGTGGGGACTTCGTGGTGCGTGCGCTCCGTCGATCGCCTGCGTACACGCACCACGAAGTCATTTTTACCGCTCGATTCAACCCGTTTGATTATTATAAAAAAAATCTTTCAGTATTCAATGTCGTCTTATTTTCTGATTACGTTAAATATTAAAGTAAATTAATTAACAGGCGCATTTTAGTACGCAGGAATGACCAGAATACTCAATGTCTATTATTAGTTGGAATGTGGGACTTCGTGGTGCGTGCGCTCCGTCGATCGCCTGCGTACACGCACCACGAACTTGCATTTGTTTCTTAATTCGCGTGTGTCACGTCAAACTAGAAAAATTAAAAATATTGCTGCTACGTTTATAAGATTTGAAATAAACAAATTTTACCGTTATAAACTAACAATATATATAACGATAAAACGTTTCTGAACGAAGTCCACGAATGTCTCATCTCGGTCGTGATCCGACCCGTCTAGTCCGTGCGCGCATGCGCATTGCGTTGGAATCGACATGATGCGCGCGTACGACGTACGCCCGTGCGGTCATCTATCGATATACGCGTACGTTCGCGCTACTTGCCGATCTGTCAACGGGTTCTACATTGTATTGCTGATGACATGGTGCATTTTATTCAACACCGGCTCGCTATATGATTAAAGTGGAGTTGTGGATTTTGTTTAGAGGTAAGTTGCTTAGCCGTAGAGGAACTTTGTTATTTATATAGTTATATTACAAGTGAAAAGGTTGGTGTTCCCCTAACCTCTCAATTGATATCAAAAGGCAATTGTATACCTTTTTATGCATCCTTTCTTCCTGTTTCCCAGTATACCATTATTTAGTAGTTTGCTTTGTCTGATTTTTTAATATATTCACAGAAACCCTGCACTGGGCGTCAACAATCATCGAAGCCTATTTGAGTACGTGTTGCTGTTCCTCAGACTTGGACGTGGTGCGACGGGCAGATTCTTCATTGTATTGCTTTTTCTTCAATACCGGCTCGCTATAGGATTAACGTGTAGTTCCGGGTATAATTTGCAGGTAAGTTGCTTATCCGTAGAAGCACTTCGTTATTTATATAGTTATATTACAGAGGAGAAGGTTGGTGTTCCCCTATCCTCTCAATTGATATCAACAGGCCATTGTATACCTTTTTATGCGTCCTTTCTTCCTGTTTCCCATTATACCATTATTTAGTAGTTTGCTTTATCTGATTTTTTAATATATTCACAGAAAACTCTGCACTGACCGTCAACAATCATCGGAGCCTATCTGAGTACGTGTTGCTGTTCCGTCAACAATCATCAGAGCCAATCTGAGTATGTGCTGTTGTTCCTAAGACTTGGACGCGGTGCAGCTCCTAGAAGATATACTACCCTTCAGCTACTGAGTGAGCTAATGATGGTGCTCATCCTGGTTCCTTGGGCCCGTTCCTAGTCAAAGAGACTAATCATATGTGCTTTTTCCATAATAGGAACGCTTGAATGCTGGATTCTGGAACTGTTCGTAATTATTATATTTAATTTTAGTTATTAAAAAATTGAACAATTCATTAAACCTGTTGTCACTCCACAGTGAGTAAAAGTGTCAATTATTTGTAACTATGCAAGTGTAGAACTGTAAGCCTAATTGCCCACTCTATAATGAGTAATCAATCCTGAATTTATGGGATTAAGGCATTAAAAATATTTCAGTACGTAACTGAATTTATAAAAAAGTTTTATGATTATAAAAAAAATGATTGAAAAGAAAAATGTTTTAAATGATGTAATAATAAATAGCAGTACATAATTATTATTTATAAATATCTTACACGCTATTAAAAAACATTTATTGGATTAAGATATTCTATAATTTGAGTTATAGAATAGGATTTTTCACGCAAGCCCAATGATGGCTAATAACTGTTCGTAGTTATTATATTTAATTTTGGTTATTAAAAAATTGAGCAATTTATTAAAATTGTTGTCACTCCACAGTGAGTAAAAGTGTCAATTATTTGTAACTATGCAAGTGTAGAATTGTAAGCCTAATTGCCCACTCTATAATGAGTAATCAATCCTGAATTTATGGGATTAAGGCATTAAAAATATTTCAGTACGTAACTGAATTTATAAAAAAGTTTTATGATTA
Source organism: Theocolax elegans (assembly GCA_026168455.1). NCBI lineage: Eukaryota > Metazoa > Arthropoda > Insecta > Hymenoptera > Cerocephalidae > Theocolax > Theocolax elegans. The sequence continues at coordinate 18,876,466 of CM047431.1, forward strand.
TAAAAAAAAATGATTGAAAAGAAAAATGTTTTAAATGATGTAATAATAAATAGCAGTACATAATTATTATTTATAAATATCCTACACGCTATTAAAAAACATTTATTGGATTAAGATATTCTATAATTTGAGTTATAGAATAGGATTTTTCAGGCAAGCCCAATGATTGCTAATAACTGTTCGTAATTATTATATTTAATTTTAGTTATTAAAAAATTGAACAATTCATTAAAATTGTTGTCACTCCATAGTGAGTAAAAGTATCAATTGCTTGTAACTATGCAAGTACAGAACTGTAAGTCTGATTGCCCACTCTATAATGAGTAATCAATCCTGAGTTTATCATACACGCTAAAAAGACATTCTCAAAGTTAGAGAAAAAAAAATTTTTTTGGCTCTTGATCAATAGAGAATAAATTTCTTCAAGCTTAGGTTATGTTATCTCCACAAAATCAAATCACAGTGTTAGTATAACTACGCCATCTACCGGCCATCTGGCGTAGTATACTGATAATGCAACCTACTATATCGACGGCAGGTCGATAATACAGTCATAAAATTGACTTTGGAACCCCCTTAATTAGTATATTTGTTATTACCGGCAGTTAGATTAATCGGTTCGCGATTAATTCTGACCTTTAAATTATTGTATGTAGACAATAATTTATAAGTTTGAACCGGATTTTCTTTTATTGTTGTTTAGTTTGGTTAAAAGAAATCCGAGGTCGGTAATAATAATTTTTTTAATTAATTTCACGTAAATAATAGTAAATTTGAATTTTAAAATTGAAATATAGATCGATTCGCCTTGAGGTCCACAATTTACATACCGAGTCCCTAATTTCGAGTAGGTTAGTCGGAAAATCGGCGTTATTTAGTTTTCCGACTTAATAAAATTTGTAACACCTGTGCAAGGGTAAAAATTTTCTGTTTTTGAAGTTTGCTTGTTAAATTTATATTTTTGACAACGCGGACCGGCTCTCGCGTTACAATAAAAATTGTATTATTATTTTTTTGTAACATTGCGATTGTAAGAGGTCACAACGGCGTACACATTTAGTTGTTTAGGAATATATTTATATTGATTTATCTATTTATTCAATTATTTATTTATTTATTTTATAATATATTCAGCGTGCGTTGGTGACCGACAGCAGGAGTCAATTCGATTTTTTCGTATTTAGTCGGATTTAAACAAATTTTTTCTTGTTTTTAATTTAATTTATTAACAATTCGTAAAATTTCTTTTTACGTTTAATATTGTGTGTTTATTTGTTTTATAATGAATTAAATTAATCCCGCGTGTAACATAGTTAATTTTTTTTTCTCTCGATTTGTTTGTAAAATTAATAGTCAAAAATATAATTCTTTAACGTAGTTTTTTATATTAGGCAGAAAAGCAAATTTCAAATAGGTGTGCTTAATTTTTCTTCTTGTAATTATAAAGGGAAAAGAATTCATTTTTCAACTCAGTGGCCCAATAATTTTATTATTTAAAGCCACCTAATAATTTGAAGAAAAGCATACCTTGCACAGGTAAAGCGAAAAGCTACTCAGATTTTTTTTGTGTAAATAATCGTAGCGGTAATTTTGTTAAGATTAAAATGGCGGAATCGATGACCACGCAAGTCGATTAGTAGATTGGTTCGTAATCCAGCGAACAGATCCAGGCGCACTTGGAGTCGTTAGAGATGCGTACAGACGGCTCTGTATATAAAAAAGCCGAACGACTCGAACAGTGGCTGTTGGGTAATTATACGGCTAAAGAGTTCGCAGCCGACACAAACTCAACTGAGGATCGTGTTAGGCGAAACAGGCGGAGGACAGATTGGTTTAAGTCCATGGTTGCCCAGAATCCGGAGATTCCGGACCCGGATTCTGACCCAGATGTAGTAGAGGTGCTACAGATGACTCTCGCTCTAGAAGTAGAAGATACGGACGAGCGAGAGGAAGATGGACAGTCTGACACCTCCGACCGAGAAACCGACAAGGAAGAATGGATAACTTTGGTATCCTATACTGGCGCTTGTCCGAACTTCTCACTGGAACCGCAGCTACGTGGTACCGGAATGAGAAGGACAAATGGCACTCATGGCAAGATTTTGTGAAATCTGCCAAGAAATGGTACGGTATGAGTCAAAGCTTCCAGCAGAGGCTCATTGAGGAGTCTAATGCTCGGACACAGGGTGAGGATGAGCCGGTGAGAGATTACATCACCTGCTCAATCGCAATCATGCGAAAACTCAACCCGATCCCGAGCGAGCGTAGGCAATTGGACCATCTCTACCGTAACATGCTACCTCAGCTTCAGCGGTTGTTTAAGAGAGCTGAAGCCAAATCGGTTAAAGATTTATTGGAGCTGGCGATGGACGCCGAGCAAACGCCTCCGATATCGCCTCCTTATATCGACCGCTTCCGGCAGAGGAAGATTTAATGATGCCGGAACTTGCTTACAAGGCAAAGTCCAAAAAGCCGTCGACCGCCAAGCCTAAGGTAGCAAGCGTGGCTAAGGAGGTGAGTGAGTCGAATCGGGAAGATCCGATTGAACGGCTCACAAAAGTCCTGGAAGAAACCCTTAGGACCATGCGAACGAGTAGCCAGACAGCTAGGGTTAAGGTGGATAAAGATACGCCACCTAGGAAGAAAACCCACAAGTCTCCTCCTCGGTTTAAAAGGAGGAAGGAGACACGTAAAAGTCCCGATCGACGGTCATCGAGTGGTTCATCCTCGAAGCTTGGGGAACCGTCGGATTCAAGAAAGAAGATAAAGAGAAAAGAAGACTTCCCCAAGCCGATCAAGTGCCATACTTGTGGTAAGTTGGGTACACCGTTAGGACGTGCCCTGACTGCGCAAAAAACGCGCGGGGAAGCGGTTAGAGGGGACAACCACATACCCCAAAGTACAGGGAGTCCCCAAGGAGGACAAAGGTCTGACTCCCGATTACCGAGATAGTCCAGCTGCAGTTAAGCAGAAAAGGAAAGGACTGATTCCAGACAGATCCCAGGAAGTCGGAATGGATCCGGAGACCTGCGATGTCCTAAAATTAGTGACATCGAGCACTAGCCGAAGAGTTATCGTCCTGAGGACGAGACGCGCTGGTGGTGTCAGGTTGACATAGATGGATTCCGGATCCGTGCGTTGTTCGATCCAGGTGCATCGACAACCGTAATGGGTCCGAGCGGTTTGCAGTTAGCAACCGCTCTAGGCAGGTCGCTTCTCGAGTCGCGAGCTGGCAATGCCAAGCTCGCTGATGGTAGTACTCATCCGTTGTGTGGTCACGTGATGCTACCATTTACTATCGGTAAAGAGACTCGAGAAATACGTGTTGCGATCATGCCGAACCTGGACGCCGAGCAAACGCTCCGAAAAGTTATATCGACCGCCTCCGGCAGAGGAAGATTTAATGCTGCCGGAACTTGCTTACAAGGCAAAGTCCAAAAAGCGGTCGACCGCCAAGCCTAAGGTAGCAAGCGTGGCTAAGGAGGTGAGTGAGTCGAATCGGGAAGATCCGATTGAACGGCTCACAAAAGTCCTGGAAGAAACCCTTAGGACCATGCGAACGAGTAGCCAGACAGCTAGGGTTAAGGTGGATAAAGATACGCCACCTAGGAAGAAAACCCACAAGTCTCCTCCTCGGTTTAAAAGGAGGAAGGAGACACGTAAAAGTCCCGATCGACGGTCATCGAGTGGTTCATCCTCGAAGCTTGGGGAACCGTCGGATTCAAGAAAAAAGATAAAGAGAAAAGAAGACTTCCCCAAGCCGATCAAGTGCCATACTTGTGGTAAGTTGTGGTACACCGTTAGGACGTGCCCTGACTGCGCAAAAAACGCGCGGGGAAGCGGTTAGAGGGGACAACCACATACCCCAAAGTACAGGGAGTCCCCAAGGAGGACAAAGGTCTGACTCCCGATTACCGAGATAGTCCAGCTGCAGTTAAGCAGAAAAGGAAAGGACTGATTCCAGACAGATCCCAGGAAGTCGGAATGGATCCGGAGACCTGCGATGTCCTAAAATTAGTGACATCGAGCACTAGCCGAAGGAGTTATCGTCCTGAGGACGAGACGCGCTGGTGGTGTCAGGTTGACATAGATGAATTCCGGATCCGTGCGTTGTTCGATCCAGGTGCATCGACAACCGTAATGGGTCCGAGCGGTTTGCAGTTAGCAACCGCGCTAGGCAGATCGCTTCTCGAGTCGCGAGCTGGCAGTGCCAAGCTCGCTGATGGTAGTACTCATCCGTTGTGTGGTCACGTGATGCTACCATTTACTATCGGTAATGAGACTCGAGAAATACGTGTTGCGATCATGCCGAACCTGGATGCTGAATGCTACATCGGAGTAAATTTTATCCGAGCATTCCGAGCCGTCCTAGACCCAGATTCCGACCGTTTATTCCTAAAGGGAACGGATCAAGTCCTACAGCTGGAAGTGGCAAGTATGGAAAGTGGCAATGCTTCATTATCGTCAGCAGGTGTCGCTGACGTGACAGAAGTAGAGCGCACACAATTGCGCGAACTTCTAGACCGAGTGTTGTCCACAACCTTGCCAAAGATCGGCCGTTCTTACGATGTCGAACATATAATCGACGTCGGATCAGCCAGGCCGATCAAACAGAGGTACTACCCCGTCTCTGATAAGATTCGAGAGGAAATGCAACGTCAAGTTCGCGAGATGTTCGAGACTGGCGTTATTGAACCCTCGAAAAGCGGTTGGTCCAGCCCCGTGGTGATGGCGAAGAAGGGTGAGAATGCTAGGCGTTTTTGCATCGATTTTAGGAAAGTCAACGCTTTGACGAAACCTGATGCATATCCTTTGCCATACATGCAAGATATCCTACGCAAACTCAAAAAAAGCCCGATATATCTCCACGATCGACATGAACTGTGCGTACCACCAGATACCTCTACAGGTGGAGTCGCGCCCGATAACGGCTTTTACGGTACCTGGAATGGGTTTTTTCCAGTTTACTCGTATGCCGTATGGATTGGCAAATGCTGGCGCGACATTCCAGCGCATGATCGATCAGGTGATTGGACATGAACTCGAACCGGTTGCTTATGCATATCTCGACGATATCATTATTGTCACTGAGACGTTTGAAGAGCATAAGCAACTGTTGATCGAGGTGTTAACTCGCTTGGCAGAAGCCGGTTTATCTGTTAATCGGGAAAAATGTGTCTTCTGCCAGCCCGAAGTGAGATATTTGGGTGTGCGAGTTAACCGAGACGGGATACGACCTGACCCAGCTAAAACGGAGCCGATTAAAGAATATCCAGCTACCAAGAATTTGAAGCAGCTGAGACGGTTTCTCGGTATGGCATCTTGGTACAGACGCTTCATGCACGACTATGCTACCATAGCTGAGCCGCTAACGCGTCTGACCAAGAAAGACCAGAAGTATCTTTGGCTGGAAGAACAAGAGAGCGCTTTCCAGCAGCTTAAAGCTTTGTTGATGACAGCACCCGTTCTGGAAACTCCCGATGAGAATGGTGAGTATGTGGTCCAGACTGACGCTAGTGACACTGGTATCGGTGCAGTGTTGCTACAGATTGTCGGTGGAGAAGAGAGAGTCCTGGAGTTCGCCAGTAGAATCCTCTCGCCCGCCGAACGCAATTACAGCGTCACAGAACGGGAATGCCTGGCCGTAGTTGGGGGATTAAGAAGTTTAGTCCATACATCGAAGGTTACCAGTTTAAAGTTGTCACTGACCATAGTAGTCTTCGTTGGTTATGCAATATTCGCAATCCAACGAGCCGGCTCGCCAGATGGGCGTTAGAACTCCAGTCTCATAACTTTACTATTGAGCACAGGAAAGGAGCTCTAAACTACGTTCCTGATGCACTTTCTCGTATGTATGAGGAAGACGAGCCAGCCTTATCCTCCGACTCTTGGAGCCTGACTACTAAGGACCCCTGGTACCTTTCGTGGACCAAAGACGTAAGTGAGCGGCCGAGAGAATTTCCTGATTGGAAGATCCAAGGTGGAAACTTGTATTCGTATCGGGTGGATACTGAATTGGATGCCGCCATGGAAGATCAAGACGCTTGGAAGTTGGACGTACCCGAAGAGCACCGGCAGACCATCCTCCGAGAATGTCATGATGATCCGGCAGTTGGCCATCTAGGTAGAGAAAAGACATTTGCTCGCGTGGCAAAGTTATATTATTGGCCACGTTACTATGCCGAAGTTGGCGAGTATGTATGCAAATGTCAGGTGTGCCAGCAATGCAAGGTAGAGCAACGCCCTCCCATGGGTTTGATGGGTAGGCGAGTGGTTGAAAAGCCATGGCAAGTGGTAGCAGGAGATGTTACTGGACCACTTCCCCGCTCCACACACGGATTTGAATATATTTTGATCTTCCAAGATTTGTTCACGCGCTGGATTGAAGCAGTGCCGATCCGGAAAGCTAACGCTAAGACGATCGTGAAAGAGTTACACGAACGAGTCGTTATGCGTTTTGGCACACCGGAAGTATTTTTATCCGACAACGGCACTGAGTTCAAGAACAAGCTCGTAGATGATTATCTCGTGGAACGAGGAATATTTCATACAACTATTCCTCCGTACCACGCTCAGGCCAATCCCGTCGAACGTGCTAATCGGACGCTGAAAACGATGGTAGCGTCTTACATTACCGAGAAGCACAACACTTGGGACGAGAAGTTACCGGACCTTGTGTTTGCTTTAAATACGGCGGTACAGAGTTCGACAGGATGGAGCCCGGCCATGTTAAATTACGGCCGGCAGCCTGAGCCACCCGGCACTGCTCGTCGAGTTCAAGACGAGCTGACTCAGCAACGTTTGGAATACCAGCGTTTGCTTGAGTGGAGTGATCGGCTATCACGACTACCTGAGCTTCACAAGAAGCTTCAGCTAGAGCTAATAAAGCTTTGTTGATGACAGCACCCGTTCTGCAAACTCCCGATGAGAATGGTGAGTATGTGGTCCAGACTGACGCTAGTGACACTGGTATCGGTGCAGTGTTGCTACAGATTGTCGGTGGAGAAGAGAGAGTCCTGGAGTTCGCCAGTAGAATCCTCTCGCCCGCCGAACGCAATTACAGCGTCACAGAACGGGAATGCCTGGCCGTAGTTGGGGGATTAAGAAGTTTAGTCCATACATCGAAGGTTACCAGTTTAAAGTTGTCACTGACCATAGTAGTCTTCGTTGGTTATGCAATATTCGCAATCCAACGAGCCGGCTCGCCAGATGGGGCGTTAGAACTCCAGTCTCATAACTTTACTATTGAGCACAGGAAAGGAGCTCTAAACTACGTTCCTGATGCACTTTCTCGTATGTATGAGGAAGACGAGCCAGCCTTATCCTCCGACTCTTGGAGCCTGACTACTAAGGACCCCTGGTACCTTTCGTGGACCAAAGACGTAAGTGAGCGGCCGAGAGAATTTCCTGATTGGAAGATCCAAGGTGGAAACTTGTATTCGTATCGGGTGGATACTGAATTGGATGCCGCCATGGAAGATCAAGACGCTTGGAAGTTGGACGTACCCGAAGAGCACCGGCAGACCATCCTCCGAGAATGTCATGATGATCCGGCAGTTGGCCATCTAGGTAGAGAAAAGACATTTGCTCGCGTGGCAAAGTTATATTATTGGCCACGTTACTATGCCGAAGTTGGCGAGTATGTATGCAAATGTCAGGTGTGCCAGCAATGCAAGGTAGAGCAACGCCCTCCCATGGGTTTGATGGGTAGGCGAGTGGTTGAAAAGCCATGGCAAGTGGTAGCAGGAGATGTTACTGGACCACTTCCCCGCTCCACACACGGATTTGAATATATTTTGATCTTCCAAGATTTGTTCACGCGCTGGATTGAAGCAGTGCCGATCCGGAAAGCTAACGCTAAGACGATCGTGAAAGAGTTACACGAACGAGTCGTTATGCGTTTTGGCACACCGGAAGTATTTTTATCCGACAACGGCACTGAGTTCAAGAACAAGCTCGTAGATGATTATCTCGTGGAACGAGGAATATTTCATACAACTATTCCTCCGTACCACGCTCAGGCCAATCCCGTCGATCGTGCTAATCGGACGCTGAAAACGATGGTAGCGTCTTACATTACCGAGAAGCACAACACTTGGGACGAGAAGTTTCCGGACCTTGTGTTTGCTTTAAATACGGCGGTACAGAGTTCGACAGGATGGAGCCCGGCCATGTTAAATTACGGCCGGCAGCCTGAGCCACCTGGCACTGCTCGTCGAGTTCAAGACGAGCTGACTCAGCAACGTTTAGAATACCAGCGTTTGCTTGAGTGGAGTGATCGGCTATCACGACTACCTGAGCTTCACAAGAAGGCTTCAGCTAGAGCTAATAAAGCTCAGGATAGGCAAGCCGGTTACTATAATGCCGGGAGACGAGCGGCTTCTTTTGAAGTCGGGGACTTGGTATGGAAGAAGAACCGAGTCCTCTCATACAGCGCACAAGGCGTCTCGGCCAAGTTAGCTCCAAAATACGTCGGTCCTTATTTGATCGTCCACAGCTACGGCTCAAATACTGTTAAGATCCAGGATACTCAGGGACATGAGGAGAAATGCCATGTCCAGTACCTCAAACCGTACTTATCGGATGACCATGGTCCATGATGACATCGAGACCGATCTACCTACGAGGGAAGAGGAACCCGAACGCGACACGGTTCCTGCGAGCGAAGACGTCTCACGCGGCGAGACGCAAGCGAGCGCCGTTCCACGTCAGGAACGAGATAACGCGAATGTCGTGCTCCCCGTTAAACGAAGTAGAGGTAGGCCGCGTAAAAACGCGAGGGTCGTCGCCAGACCGCCGGATCGGTCGACGGTAATTCCGACCGCTAGCCACCGCGGGCTAGCCAAACGAGGTAGGGGCAGACCACGACGGAACTGCAGTTAGTGTCCGGATTTTTGGACCAGGTTTTTTTTTTGATGTACCTGTGTAGCCACTTTCCATCCCAAATTCGTCAGGGATGCAGGAACCACATCACAAGTATGTGGAGTCTGGAAGGGGGGTGTAACGGTAAGGTACTGTTTACCTCACCGTTTGACGAATTCGAGCAACACGAGCGAACAGTATCATAATGTTCGCATCGGTTAGAGCCGGCGAGATTCGGCTCGGCTCGGTTCGTCGTGGCTACACGGGCGGGATCGACTTCGCGCGCGAAGGATTCGCGAACGCACCTCATTAGAGAGGTAAGGGAGAGATTCGCGCGCACTGGGTAGAGTGATAGCCACCTTCTTACGCGACAGGTGTGATCCCCCCGCGTCCCGTGTTCAGCTTCGCCGTGCTGTGATTTGCCGTGCGTTTTGTGTATGTGTTTCGACTGCAGGCCAATCCTGCATTTGCAGTGAGTGGTGCTACACCATGCATCTGCCTGCAGCCACACAACCCCGGTGCACGGGCGAGCGGACAATCCGTCCGACACCGCAGCGAGAGTGAGAGAGAGAGAAAGCAACCGATCGGCTGGTCGTTGTTTACCAACGACTACAGCAGCGTACAAAGTAAGTGGTACCGCTTCACGCGATCGTGTTTTTATTCGCACTTAATCGTGTTGCTTTATACCAGTCCCGTTGACTGGATATATTATTTTAGTTCGCGATTTTTTCTTCCCCTCTCTCTACAAGTCGGCCGTTTACCGACTTGTAATAAAAGCGTAGACCTCGGCGACAATCAGATATTTTATTTGTTATTTATCTTTATCTTTATTTCTATAAATTCATATTATTATTAGAATTCAATCCGGCGTTCGATTAATTGAATTTAACCCACGTACGATTCCTTCCGTAATCCTAAGAGCTCGTATATTTCTGGTTGACAAGTACTCGACGCGATATCCCTGTTTCGCGGTCCATTTCAGATTTGAATTTTACCTGGTTGTTATCTGAAACAGTAACTCGGTTTCAGACTAACAATTAACAGATTTGGTAGAGCGGACAGGTAACCATCGCCGCATCGCGGGAAAAATATGTTTATTTAAATACGGTAAGTTTAACCGTACCGCTGAGCAGCCGCGATATTAAAATAAACATCCGCGTGGCAACCAAACTGTTACAAAGTATATGATGGAATGTGCATCCAATAATTAAACACATTATTTTTGTACAATATATAATCAATATTATTATACAATGTTATTATAATCAATAATTAAAATATATTTAGCCATTATTGTTGCACAGTGCACAAAAATAATGTGTTTAATTGATCAATAATGATCAATAATTTATACATTTTTATAATCATCAAGTATATATTTTTATACGATTGATTTTTGATATTTACAATTAAAATTTCTATATCCAATTAATTTAAATTGATTTTTATTTCATGCAGGACAATTACGATTTAATAGGAATTTTATTAATAATTCATTTTGTTTGAACATGTAACTGTTGTATATAATAAAATAATAAAAATTTTTTTTCAAAATGTTAAAATTATATTCTACCTTCATTGATGTTATGTTTTTATTTACATTTTTTTATAATTTTATTCATAATAACATTGTAATATTTTTCATCCAAAGTAATTGAATAAACAATTATTTATTAACTTCTAAGAAAGGAAATAAGGATATTTATTTACAAAATGTTTCTTATTAGAAATAATAAATTATATTTTTTAATGTCTTTACACTTTCTTAACAAATATATTATACTAAAATTGTTCATCAACATTCTTCAATGAACTAATAATGCGCAGTCTATTGTTTTTAACTTGTTGGAAGCACTTCATCTCTGAAGGCAAGAGCAGAAACTACTTTTAGGTCTCCTTGATATTCTCTCTTCACAGTTCCTGTTGCTATATTCCATAATCTTGCAACACCATCCGACGCAGCAGTAAAAATGTATTGCGAATCAGCACTGAAAGCTACATCTCAAACCCATCGTTTAGCTTCGTGCTGTAGAACTTGTACCTCGGAAAAGTCTGTTGTTTTCCAAACTTTGGCAGTCTTATCTGCTGAAGTAGTAACAAGAAATGTACTATCAGGAATAAACTTACATCTAAGTGCATATGCTCTATGTGCATTTAACTTATGCCTAGGATTTAATTTTATAGGTTCTTCGCCGATACCACCGGTAAGTGTCCATATAAAACAATGACCTCTGTTGTTAACGGGGTGCCATAGTCAATATTTATCCTCCCTACCTTACCGGCAATCGTGATTATTAGTAATAAATTTGTGAATCAAACAGTATGTGAAAAAATAAGAGAAGAGGCACCTTCGTTTATTAATAATCTAACTACTGTGTGCTGAATTTCAGATTAAAATTATATTGCGTTTTTGAGAAAAGTCTTACCAAAAATGTGAACCTAACCTCAACGAGGTGAAAAGATTTGATATTTTTGCGGTAAGACTTTTCTCGAAAACGCAATAATATTTTAATCTAGAATTCAGCATACAGTTAGATTGTCAATAAACGAAGGCGCCTCTTCTCATATTTTTTCACATACTGTTCTACTTTTTTATTAATTAATCATCAAAAATTGAGTATGAAATCCCCTTAACAGCAGCCATACAAGTCCCATCTGCATCAACGTGTCTTGTTCTTAATTACTTGAGATTGTTCATCAATAAGTGTTCCTCTTTTAACAGATTGTCAGAAAGTTAGTGTGTTAAGTTATAATGTCGTCGAGTGACAATGCTTGTCTTAGCTGCTTAGCAAGAATACATCCCAGGAACATTCAATCACCTGTAAATAAAAATTATTGTAGTTACAAATAACTGCTTCTTTTTTTTACATTAAATTATTTACCTACCTCGAATAAAAAGTAATACTGCATTTGATGTACTAAATGTACCATACTACTAGTAATTAAATGAATGTGTTTCTGTATTGGTAAAATTTCAGGCATTTTCCTAAACATTTTTGCGGAAGTGATTTGTTGTTTCAATATTGCTTGATACGTTTGATGACTGGGCTCCAGAATCTAAATTTATAAATAAATAATTTTATTAACAAATACTTATATTATTTTTAACTTCTCTAAAATTTAATTTATTCAAATAATTAATAAACATTTCCTAAATTATTTTTACTATTTTTTATTCAAATCTTGATACTTACAAATGTAGTAAAAATAAAAAATTTAAATAATTATTACACTGTACCTGTGAAAACTGTAGTCCAAAACCAAGATTTTGACAAACTTTTAAATTATCAACATTAAACATAACCAATAATTGTCACTAACAGGTTCTGCTACGCGCACGTTTCTCGGCAAATTAGATGATTGACGACCGTGTAAGAAAAAAGATGACCGTTTAAGATAATAATGAAAAAATAACTAGATCACGCGTGTCTCACTTACTCGTTCGTTTTCCCCTATAGCTCTGTCTCAACTTTTTCGAGTAGACATATATATACTTATAGGAGACGAAAAGGATATCGAAAAATACATAGCCCAGTAAAAGAATTTGACATCTCAGATATATACATGAATTTTTATTTATTGTAACGGTCACGCTGGGGATTAGGGCGTGGCGTCAAAGGCGAATTAGACAATTGAAATATATAAAATAACAATAGTTTATTATAATATTAAATAACTAGTTTGGGCGCCAGTCGCGTACGATCGCGGCGAATTTATTCGGTCGATTGCTCTTTCTCGTGCACACACACACACTCGAAATCGATGTATTTGTCGGTCGCGAATCGGTTGGCCGATGCTGCCTCGATGGCGTCCCGATGAGCTCTCTCGAGCCCGACGTGCGCGCGCAGCTTCTCGCGTCGAGTCGCCCGTCGGCCGCCGTCGTCTCGCGCGCCTCGTGTAGTGAGTGCTCGCGGCCATGTTTATCAAGGCGGACGACGTTGCCGGGGCTGCTGCTTTCCACGGAGAGGACGATGTTCCCGGTGATGCTATAAACCAGGTAAGCCTTTATGATTGTTCCGTGATGTTGATTTATCGGCTAATAGGTCCACTCTGTTACAGGTGCAGACGGACGGCCGATCTTCGAGTCTTCTCTCACTCGCTCTCACGGTGGCTGCTCAGCTGGTGCGCGTCGGGTCAATGACTGCTGCTCTTCGTCGGTGCTGCGTTGCTGCGGGGATTCTGGCTGCTTCCTAGGTGAATATCTATCTCCCGAGGGAGTGCTGCGTATTATTTACTAATTATTAATTGAGAGTTATGGTAATGTTATGATTACCATAACCTCACTTCCAATCCTCTCCTAGCATGTAGCTGTCAGTTACTATGTGCACTACATGCGTCCTTGTTTCCTTCTAATTCGGATTATTATTAATTATCTAACTATTTTACAGCTTCCTGGATGTCTTGTTGCTGCTCGTGCTGCTCATCTGGCACCTTGGGTCATCGTAGGGTGCTTCATGGTCCTGGTGCGAAGCCTCCTGGAAGTTCTGTCGCCTCTCCTGACATGCTGCTTCCATGTGCTATGTGGAGGGAACCAAGAGGAGTATTGGGAGTTTGGGGAGCTTCGGGTAGGCTAGGTAGGCTTAGAGATGTGAGGGTAGGTAGGCTAGTTTGTATTGGGACTCGCTCCCTTATTATTGTGACAGGTATTACATACCTTGTCACATTATATAAAGAGTATTACTAAACAATCTATAAGTATTAATTTCCATATCATAAATTTATTTTTATTTAAACATTTACATATTTCAATAAATTGTTTATTTGTTATTAAATTTTTAACATTGAATTAGTGTCTCTGGAAAGCACTTTATAAAACACCTTCCACGAAGGTGTCAACGTTCGCAAGTATAGTTTCAAATTGCACTTTCAAAAATGTTATCTGATAACAAAAATCTTTAAACCTTACTCCCGTCTTTTATTACTCATTTTTATTTTAATTAGGCATTATATATATTTTGCTTAAACTCCAAAAATAGTTTCTGCAATAGAAACTATTGAAATCAAAACAACACAATCGATAAGTATTTATAACTGTATCATAAATTTGTTTTTAATTAAACATTTATATATTTTACTTAAACTCCATAAAAAGTTTATGCAATAGAAAGTACTAAAATCAAAGCGGAATAATCGACAAGTATTTTTTACCATACCGTAAAATTGTTATTTTAATTAATCATTTATATATTTTTTTGCGTTAACTTCATAAAAAGTTTCTGTAATTGAAAGTACTGAAATAAAATTGAATCAACAAGTATTTTGTCTTTACAAATACAAAAATTTATTAGTTCAATTGAATACAAACATTTGTTCGGAATAGTATTCTACAAATTTTGTCCACATAAACAGAAACTTCTAATTTATTTATTAGGGTTTCACTTTCAATAATTTATTTATTCGTTATTATTACATGTTTAATGTTCAATTTGTGTCTCTAGATAGTAATTTATAAAACACCTTCCACGAAGGTGTCAACATTCGCAAGTATGGTTTCTAATCACAGTTTAAAAAACTTTATCTGATAAAAGAAATCTTGAATTTCTACTCCCACTTTTTTCTACTTACTATTATTTCAATTTAACATTTTTTTATATACTTTGTACTGAAGCTTTATAAAAAGTTTATACAATACAAAGTACTGCATTCAGAGTGGAATAATCGATAAGTATTTTTGCTATACCATAAATTTGTTTTTAATTAATCATTTATATATTTTTTGCGTTAACTTCGTAGAAAGTTTCTGCAATTGAAAGTACTGAAATCAAATTGGTATCGACAAGTATTTTTTTCCATACAATAAATTTGTTTTTAATTAAACATTTATATACTTTCCTTAAACTCCATAAAAAGTTTCTGCAATTGAAAGTACTGAAATCAGAGTGTTATCGACAAGTATTTTTTACCATATCATAAATTTGTTTTTAATTAAACATTTATACCGTCACATACCCAATTGTTGATCAATTAAAGCAAATCTGTACGTTCATAGAATAATTTTATGTTAAAAAGGCTAATAATTGTATATATTTTGACGCATACATAAAGTATAAGTATTAAACATCCTTTTAGCAATCTCGGAAAAACAAAATAGATGCCATTTTTAAAGTAAGCAACAATCTAAGAAAAAAAATCGGGGTACCAATTTCTGATCAGTAAATTTTCGTTACATATACCACTTTCTATTTAAGTCTACTAACCAATTATTAATTGTTTAACCTTCAAATTGTGCGTAGCAACGTTTAGATTTATGTAAATCTTATTATTTTATTGAAATAATACACTGATCAGAAATTGGTTCATGATCAACAATTGGGTACTTTACTGTATACTTTTCTTTAACTCCATATAGAGTTTCTGCAATTGATTGTACTGAAATCAAAGTGATATTGATAAGTATTTTTTACCACACCATCAATTTGTTTTTAATTAAACATTTATATACTTTGCTTTAACTCCACAAAGAGTTTCTGCAATTGAAAGTACTGAAATATTTAAAAAAATAAAATATCTCTTTAATTGAATATTTTTTCAGAATTATATCCTACAAATTTACTTTTCGTTTCTATAGTCCTGACATGTCTTACAGCAAAAAAAAACAATTTTTTAATAATTTTATTAATTTTTGCAAAATTAATTTCTGTAAAACTATTGAACAGTAATTTTTCTCTTATTTATTCTCTTTCAGTAAACAATGTCTATTCTTGCCATGTCTTACTGCAATAGATAAACAATTTTATAAAATAATATAATAATATTCATTTGTCAAAATTATTTTCTGCAAAACTAATAAAAAAAATTTCTCTCTTTTTTATTCTCTTTAAATAAAATAATACTTGCACCACCGTTGGCTAAGTGTTCCATGAGATATTAAATCTGATTTACGAACATCCTCTTGTACACTGATGATAGTAGATTATCGTTTAAAAAATGTTGAAATAAAACATTATAATGTTTAAAACGTATTTCTGACTTATTTCTGATTTGTAATTGTACATATTTATTTAATTTCGTATCATAAAATTGTTATTAAGTGCTGGTACATAGTTTAACGGCAGAAACAAGTTATAATTAATCGTTGTTGTAATATATGTAGGCCTCATGAGAAACATTAAAAGCCATCATATAAATCTTACTTATTAAATCATACCGTAAAATATTTTGTAGCCCTTGATATAAACATGTATATGCAATATGTTATTCATTTAAATTAGTCATATTATTCAAAAGAACGATGGTAATCCAACGCGTGGTGCGAGTATTATTTTATTTAAAGAGAATAAAAAAAGAGAGAAATTTTTTTTATTAGTTTTGCAGAAATTAATTTTGACAAATGAATATTATTATATTATTGTATAAAATTGTTTATCTATTGCAGTAAGACATGGCAAGAATAGACATTGTTTACTGAAAGAGAATAAATACGAGAGAAATTACTGTTCAATAGTTTTACAGCAATTAATTTTGCAGAAATTAATAAAATTATTAAAAAATTGTTTTTTTTTTGCTGTAAGACATGTCAGGCGTAGGATATAATTCTGAAAAAATATTCAATTTAAGAGATATTTTATTTTTTTAAATATTTCAGTACTTTCAATTGCAGAAACTCTATGTTCAGTTAAAGCAAAGTATATAAATGTTTAATTAAAAACAAATTGATGGTATGGTAAAAAATACTTATCAATATCACTTTGATTTCAGTATACTATCAATTGCAGAAACTCTATATGGAGTTAAAGAAAAGTATATAAATGTTTAATTAAAAACAAATTTATGATATGGTAAAAAATACTTGTCGATAACATTCTGATTTCAGTACTTTCTATTGCAGAAACTTTTTATGGAGTTTAAGGAAGTATATAAATGTTTAATTAAAAACAAATTTATTGTATGAAAAAAATACTTGTCGATACCTATTTGATTTCAGTACTTTCAATTGCAGAAACTTTCTACGAAGTTAACACAAAAAATATATAAATGATTAATTAAAAACAAATTTATGGTATAGTAAAAATACTTATCGATTATTCCACTCTGAATGCAGTACTTTGTATTGTACAAACTTTTTATAGAGCTTCAGTACAAAGTATATAAAAAAATGTTAAATTGAAATAATAGTAAGTAGAAAAAAGTGGGAGTAGAAATTCAAGATTTCTTTTATCAGATAAAGTTTTTAAACTGTGATTAGAAACCATACTTGCGAATGTTGACACCTTCGTGGAAGGTGTTTTATAAATTACTATCTATAGACACAAATTAAACATAACATGTAATAATAACGATAAATTAAATTATTGAAAAATATATTTTATATGTACCTGATATGTACATTATGATGGTATGGTAAAAAATACTTATCAATATCACTTTGATTTCAGTATACTATCAATTGCAGAAACTCTATATGGAGTTAAAGAAAAGTATATAAATGTTTAATTAAAAACAAATTTATGATATGGTAAAAAATACTTGTCGATAACATTCTGATTTCAGTACTTTCTATTGCAGAAACTTTTTATGGAGTTTAAGGAAGTATATAAATGTTTAATTAAAAACAAATTTATTGTATGAAAAAAATACTTGTCGATACCTATTTGATTTCAGTACTTTCAATTGCAGAAACTTTCTACGAAGTTAACACAAAAAATATATAAATGATTAATTAAAAACAAATTTATGGTATAGTAAAAATACTTATCGATTATTCCACTCTGAATGCAGTACTTTGTATTGTACAAACTTTTTATAGAGCTTCAGTACAAAGTATATAAAAAAATGTTAAATTGAAATAATAGTAAGTAGAAAAAAGTGGGAGTAGAAATTCAAGATTTCTTTTATCAGATAAAGTTTTTTAAACTGTGATTAGAAACCATACTTGCGAATGTTGACACCTTCGTGGAAGGTGTTTTATAAATTACTATCTAGAGACACAAATTAAACATGAAACATGTAATAATAACGAATAAATAAATTATTGAAATATATTGTTCTTCTAATATGGTACCGATATGTACATTAAAATTTTAACTTGTATGAAATTGTCCATATTTTTAAAAATATGTTTTTTCCATTAAAATTAATACCATTAAAATAAATTCTTACTGGGCTATTTGAAATGTCTACAAATATGTTTTTATTATCTTTGTAACTGTTTGTGAATGTAGCATTGTGAATAGACTGAGAAATGATTGATCATGAAAGTTAAGCAGCATTGACCGCGGTTAATAAGTGTATGGGTGAATAACTACACTTTGACACTGTGTCTGAATTGATTGAATACTGAATTTTTAAGGGCACATTGCCCTTCTTCAATTGAATAATTTTAAAATTGATACAGTACTGATTCCGTAATGATAAAACATTGATTCATTACTGATTTTGTACTAATTCAGTAAGAAATCAGTTTTGCGTTTTGGTGAGAACTTACTACTGAGTCAGTATTGATTTTGATCAATATTAGTATTTAATTCCATAATGATTTCATCACAGAATCAATACTGAATCATTAGGAACTTTTTCAACGGGGAAGTAAATTTTCTCTGGCAAAATATAAGAATAAAGTTATATAATTAATAATGATATTCTAGGGGTTTTAACGAGGTGCCAAAGGCAAGTTTATTCTCCCTACCTTACTCACTTCGGAAGTCACATAAAATTAGTTATAATTAAAAAAGGAAGTCAATTTACGTAAATATAAGAGAGCAGTCCTTTTTCATTATTCATAATCTAGCTGTTTTTAAAATTTGAAGCAAACATATGGACTAGTTTACAAGAAAACCCTTACCAAAAATCTTAACATGCCTTTTAATTAGACGGGCGTGTAACCTCAAATTTCACGAAATTATCGTACGAAGTTTCGGTAAGGGATTTTTTGGGAAGGGGACTTCTCCTAGATTTACGTAAATTTACTTCCTTTTTTAATTATAACTAATTTTCTGTGTACCCCCTTAAAAATAATTATGTTATTTTTAGAAGTATAAAAAATTTATTTTCTCTGTTTTGTGACATAAGTTTGTACATTAGCAATGCAAACAATCAAAGTTCTATGATTTAGTTAGCACTACGACTAATGAATTCTTATTAGAAATATACGTGTTCCTAGTAAGCAATACCTTACGCAATATCAACTTTTTATTGTAATAATATCTTCCGTTTTATGTAAACTACGTCTATGAATCGTTGGTAATGAGCGTTGTACATATGAACATATTGTTAGGCATACAGTGATATTTCAACCATATTTAAAGATTATAGACTGCTAAAATTATTTTTAGCCCAGAGGCTTATGCTTGTGATGTAGATTGATTTTTACAGGTACTTTGCGACTAAAAGTCTCTCGTAGGGGTTGTAAGACCTTGCGAAGCTTAAGTCGGAGACGATTGGACTCTTCAGGAGTAATCCTTTAGGGAATTCGATTTCCTGTTTCTGAATGGATAGAGATGCTTAATTTCCAAGACTTGGGACTAATGGCGGTGAATCTTCTGACTGTAGCGGTTTGTGCATGGGTCTCGCCCACTTGTCTCGATCCCCTTAATAGGAGCTCTCTTGGACCGGCCCCAAAATTCTCTCTCTAACTTCGGAGGGCTGGGAGCGAAGGGGCAGGGGTCCTTTACCACTGCAGCCTGACCTTGCCCTCACCTAACCTCTTGACCCATTAGAGGGGGAGAGAATCCAATAAAATGCATGCCAGGGCTGAGTTGTCCCCCTTTCTTGAGGGATACAAGAAAAATTGGCCCCTAAGGGAAACTAGGGAACCTTGGGAATACCGGACGTCCTTACCAAGTATCTAGCCTTATCTGTCTTTGATGTAATACGGCATGCGGAGCTCTGCCAGGGTTGACCAAACTTTCTGTAGCTTCTTGTGAGAATAAAATGAAGAAATTTTTACGAAAACGAAAACATAACAAAGAAGCGGACCCGCTCGCAAAGGCAGCCGAAGCTCATGCCGAGGCAACCCCAAGGGAGGTACTCCAACTCCCCACTACAAGTTCACTGGTTCCAGAGCCTGGGAACCATGGTGCCTCGACTACATTATATATTTATATAAATACTACTAATATTTATATAAATTTCTTTAATTTCTTGTTTTTTTTTTCATAACTTTGCTCCAAATTGAGTAACTAAAGCTTCTTCCTTTTTAAACCATATCTACTCAACTGTCTTGTGGTTTTTGGTTTGAATGTCTATTTCTATTTGTTTCCGGGTTATAAGCAATCAAAGTATAAGTAGAGGCCTGCGATGGCTTGGTCGGTAGGGTGTCGGGCTCGTAATCTGGAGGTTCCAGGTTCGATTCCCGGCCACGGCCGATTGGTACAAGCTCCACTGGGGAATGTATTTTCAACAAGTGCTTTCTTCACCAAGACATCGTACGACGTCCGTCGCTGATTAGCAGCGATTTGGGAGCATAAAGAGTGACGTTAAAAAAAAAAAAGTATAAGTAATATTAATTGAAATTATGGCTAGATGTCGAATAACTTTCGTGATAGTGGTTATTGGCGAGTAATAACTTGGCTTTCTTCATATGTCTACATTATAAAAAACATACCAAAGTTAGAATAAGATCCATTTCCCGGAGGTCAAGTATTCTCCTTCGCAAATCGAATTTTGCGCACGGAGTTAGGAAAGCATTATTAATTATCAATATTGAATAACTTTTTTTAAATTTTAACACTGGCTAGTCCCATTAAGGAGCTATAAATTAATGAATATATCCAAACAGTGTAAAAATGGCTACATTTATTTAAGTTTCCACCAGTATGGCATGAAGTTGTATAAAAATCTGAAAAAATTCAAATAAGTTGTAGAAAATTATAGAATATGTAAAAAAAGTTTAGGGACGAAAAAAATGTTGATCATCTGATGTTTTAGAGAATCACCCACATATATGTTTATATTATATATTTCACAAGTTTAAACATAACTTTAAACATTCTATTAAAATAATTAGATTTGACATCCAAATAACCTTGAAGTTCAAGGTCAAGGTTAAATCCAAGGTCACCATCGTGTTGCCGGGTTCAAAGTACGTGAAGTTTATCTAAACAGTTCTTCAAAATATTGCATTTTAAGAAAAGTAAGTAATTTGACCTTCTGTTGATCTTGAGCTGTTACCTCATACTAAACAATGGTTTTGGAAGTACAATTCTCCGCTCTTTTCGAATCTGCAATATAAATATAGAGCGTCGCATTAAAAAACAAGGTTTACTTATTAATGACCTTGGATATGACCTTTAACGTCAAATCTAAGGTTACCATCGTGTTGCCCGTTTGAAAATATACAAATTTTACTTCGATAGTTTTTTTAAAATAATTTGTTTTGAAAAAATTGTTAATGTTCGTAATTTAAAATAGAATATTCTCTATATTTATAATAATAATTTAAATTAATTTAGTAACGCACGTGTTGCGATTTATATTTATTGGTTACAGTGAGCAAAACTTCGCATTTTATAAAAAGTAAATAATGCGTAAAATCCGATTTTATACATACGTTTAACAAAAAAAGGATTTTCCTTATTGTGTAAATCATGTTAGCAACTTTAATAATATTTATATTTTTCTTGTGTAGAAACTTAGATAGCAGCACAAAAGAGAAGCCTGATATTTCTAAACTTCGAGCATCAATCAGAGATGTAACACACCGAATGGATTTAGCATATGGTATGATGGGATCTTTGTTTCGAAGTGGTAGTAGGCAAACCTTTTTTAGTAGTCAAGTCGTAAGATACGCAGATCTTTATGCAGCAACATTTCTGAATCTAATGTATTATCCATTCTCATATATGTTCAGAGCTCCGGCCATGCTTGTGAGTATCTATAGATTTACTTACATAATTATATTTTTTGTAAGAAATGGTAATATTTATACCTCACATATAGATGCCTCATGAAAGTACTGTTGCACATGAACAAAGATTCGTAATAGAAAGTCCTACAATTAGCCGTTCTAGAATGCTAAGAATAAATAACACTCTTATAAATCGTACGCATGATGATTTTAATATTCAACTTGATCATACAATTGATATTCACAAAAATAATGAATATGGCGGTCATTTTAAGGTGAGTACTGGTATTTTCTATGCAAGAGTTTGTTACTTATAATATGAATTCTCTTTATACATTAATAAATCAAATGCCTTAGAAATTTGTCACGGATAAAGTTATTGGTGATCAAATTCCACATGTAAGACCAGAAACTCCAAAGAATGTTACACATACTCATGATGATGATTGCAGTGATGAAGAAGTCTATAACTAAAAGACTATAATAGCTTACACAAATACGAAATTCAGTAGTTTCACTTAATAAAGTATCTACTGACATGGTTATAATAAGAATACAGACAATTTAATAAGCAAACGAAAATTTAATAATCTTTTGCCAGTTTCGTTAGTCAAAATTATATAAAATTCTAATGAATATTTAATTTTATAGTACAGCCAGATAAGTAAGCTGAAAAGTTTTTGAAACACTGTCAAATAAATCCGGTATTACGGATAAAATTGATTTACGAAACTACAAAATGTGAGAAAATATTTGCTAGTATAAGAAATATCTAATATTGATTAAGTTAATACATACTAAATACTTTAAATTACCAAATTGTTATCGATATCTGCTTATATATTTTAATTTTCAGTTTACTGTAAAATATTATGAAACATTTTATGTATTATAAAATTAAATAAAAACAGATTTTTAAAAAATATCTAAATGTCTATTTTTACGTCTTCTTTTTATAAAATTTATTTCAATGTTTAAAAAGATTATTATGCATTAAATGTAATTTGCATAAATCTATTTAAAATATATGTTTGTACATTTTTGCCGAATCTTGTTTAGATTCAAGGAGTCGTTTACAATTGAGGAATTTGAAACAAGTAGATCTAAAACACAAATTAATAATATAGAATAGTGTACAGTGATAACTGTGGGTTAGTAGACCTGTAACATAATGTACAATGAAACAACTTATTTACTAATATCCAACGAATTATTAAAACTTAACTCAAAGGATTCCCTATGTGAGCGTATCGGTAAGAGGATATGGTTATGTGTGCTCGCAAAATAATGGTAAGGATACGGTAAGTGATATCATCACGTGAGGTAACGAGGTGATGTTCGGTGGCGATGTGATTTGCCAATGGATGTATGCTTATGAGTGACTATGGGTAACTAATTAACAATGCGATTACGAGCTACATAGACACATGCACACTATAAATTCCACAATCTCCGTCCGGCGGGTTATATAAACATCGATAAATATAATTAATTGAGCCCGTCGGGCTAACCGTAAATGAGACTCACCTAACTATAATACATGGCTGCTCCAACCTCACTCTACTCGACAACAACCCTGCTCTACTCTAATCTGCAAAATAGCTATACAGCCTAAATATTGATGTCTCTTGAAAACTAAACTAAACCAAAGAACGATTAGGCAGCGAATGAGCGAGACCGGATTCTTCATCCGGCTCGCGGTGTGGATAGGTCCTTCTGGAAAAAGATTCCTCCCCCCCCCTACTCTATCGCTGTCTTTATCTATCTACTGCTGTTATTATCTACCGGCGTTGATTTTGGTGGTTGATTGCGTGGTCGATACGCGTAGTCGGTCTTGATCTTATTTCCTTGAAGGTCGATTAACCAATAATAGTGGTTCACTTCACCACCATCCCATTAATTATTGACTCGATCACGCAACCAATTACCTTCGGCACTTATTGGAAGGTGCGCGTTACAAATATTAATCTACTATATCGGTAATTCAGTCGGTGCTGCCGCCCCGGGCCCACAGGCTATATTAACTCTATTAATTAATTCCGACACACTCATTCTATGATTAAAATTAATTGGCTCCGGTTATTTTCAATTATATACAACTTAAAACTAATTACGGCTTACCCCAAGATCTACCAATGCGTACGTATATTTTCAATTAAATAATTACCCGCGCAACCTAATTTAATAAATAACTTACCGCTCAATACTGCCGGAGTATACCCTCATCTCACGACGGGCAAGTATGTATACATGCAGGCGCTATACAGTAGTATATTCGCATATATATGTGTGCGTGCCGTAAATATATCTATTCTATATGCTGCCGTATACCTTAATACGCGTACATTAGTGGCTAGTTGCGCAAAATGTTTAAGCGCGCGCACCCTTGCGCCATGTACGCCGTCGTCATCTGCTGCGCACGTGTAACGGTTAAGGTTAGGACGCCGTCTAACCTTCCGTCGAATTTACATCGGCATCGGTTGCACCAGATACCGTGCGACGACCTGGGCCCGGTCCATGGCCCACGATACCTCTCGGCCGTTTTCTGGCACGTCTTGGTGCACATATTCGTCGGGTATTGGATGCGTGAGTTTACCGCTCTGATCGCGCCAAAACTTACCCGTACCGCGGGTATTAGTATTTATATAAGTGCACCAGTACTTTTCGGTCCGCCGATGAGAGATTCGCTACCTGCAACGCGATCGCGAGCTAATCGTTTACAGTGATGTATGCACATGACTTGTAAATACAGTCATGTGCATATCTTGTGCATTGTACATGTTTACAACGTCACACGTAATATCCTTGACGAGTGCTATTGAGGAAACAGTTGTACGGTATTATCCAGGCAAGTATGCTCACGAAGACACTAGGCAAGTATTCTCCACGTGTACTCTCGAAGAGAACGAATGATTTGGGTATGGTACAGTACGGTGCCGATACGGTTATGGAGGATTGGATTCGGTTGTATACTGGATAGTCGTATCGACAGAGGCTGCTTTATGAAAGAAAAGCCTGGGAAAGATGATCCATCATTTTAAATCTAACAGATAGTGCACGAGCCTACTAGATCTCTCAACTGGTGATAGAATAACTTATCTATTAGCAACATGTTAAAAAAAATTTGCAGATTCTTCACTAATTGTTAATATTAATGATCCTTTATCCATGTTGCACGTATCTTCAGTCCGTATACTTCAATTTTTAATGCAATACTTATATCTTACAGATTACAGATGTTGCTCCATGTTCAGCCCGGGTTTTAATAGTTATCCCGTCATTTACGTAATTTTTTGATATTGTTACTTTGTTATTAATAACTCTTAAATTTTTTTCTTTGTAGGCCTTGTCATGGGGCTTTAAGACTTTTACCTCACTATCTTTGCTCCCTTCTTCAAATCATATTTTACGGTTGCGGTCGTCCGTTTTATCTTATAGGGTTCGACGAATTTTGGAGCTAGTTTAGCATGAAATGTATCAACCCTGTTAAATAATTTATGTTGTTCCATCGGTAACATATCTCCTACATTAGATTTTTATGATCTTTGTCGAATATTATAACGTTTCTACGGTCACTGAAAGATTTGCGCTAAATTTACACAGGCAAATTTAATCACGTTGACAATTATTTAAATCCGGATTTCGGTATTGCAAATATATCTAGTAGTCGATTGTTGGATTGTACATTCTGTAGGCGGTAATGTAGCAGTTTTGTTTATATATTTGTCTCATTTTGTTCGGTTTCTTTTCGACATACAATGGTGGTTTGCTTGGGTAAGTGATTCCATGACTATATATCTACTTCCTTGTTAATAAACTGTTTACCGTTATCGCTAACAATAGTTCTTGAATAATTTGTTCTTTAACAGAACCTGCAATAGCTTATCCAGTAGCTTTGCTTAGTGCCCTCAACTCTACCCTCTTGAAAAAACGATCTTGCATAACTTTTGGTTGCTGTACATCTCTTGAGTACATTAGTCTAGCACGAGTTTGATGTTGATGATCAGTGAGATCAAATGTCGCATTTTATTATAGGCTATAACTTGCACTTGTCCATCAACTTCTTCTGTTAAAACTGTTCGTAATCCGTCGTTGTTTTTATATGTTTGAAGACACTTAATTCTCTTAAAATATGGATAAGTAAATATTAGCGGTTTACTTAAGTGTGCTAGAAGGTCAATATGTTGCCTGACGCTGAAGCGAACCCTATATATATATTAAACCTTCTGTGGCCTGCGATGGCTCGGTCGGTAAGGCGTCGGGATCGTAATCTGGAGGTCCCAGGTTCGATTCCCGGCCCCAGCCGATTAATACAAGCACCACTGGGGAATATATTTTCAACAAATGCTTTCTTATCAATGACATCGTATGACCTCCGTCACTTATTAACGCCGATTTGGGAACGTACAAAGAGGGACGTTAAAATAAAAAAATATTAAACCGCATTCCCTTCCCATCGAGCACACATCTAGAACCAAGAAAGTCTTCTTCATTAAGCAATCTGAAAGAAACAAAGAGAGAAGGAGATACTGGATTGCCACACAGTCTCGACATGGCATATAAAAAAGTACCAGAAGCAAAACTTGAATAAAAGAGATTTTGCCTATTTTTTTCTTATGTAACTTAATATTTTCATGTTTGAAAGCACCTAAAAACCCTGATTTTGATTAGTCTTATTGTTAATAAATGTTGGGAGTTCTATCCCTCTATTAATGGGTAAAAGCAATAATTTTGCACTACCAAAGTCATTTTTGCTTCTCTAAATGAGAAAAATCAAAATACACTGTTTAATTCGTATATTTTGTGTGCACGCGTATGTGTGTGCGCGTTTGTGTGACTCTGTATATATATATGACTGTGCCTATGTGCGTGTTTATGTATGTGTTATTTTTTAATTCACCTTTGAATGCGCTCAAGTGCGAATTTGGTCCGACAAATTAAATTATTACTAAAATTTCTTTCAGTTTTTATATTGTACAATAGCAGTTACATATCAATTATTGACTACGAAACAAAAAAAACATTGTTTGCAACGTATTTATGAATTTGTAATCGGTATTTCCGAACTAAATTGCGTTACTTAATATTTTCTCCAATATCGCGCAAACCCCTCTTTTTATCAGCTTACTTGCATATCGCTGAGTCTTAAATATTACCAGAGATATTAGACAATTAATTAAAGAAAGATCGAGAAAAAAAAAATATTAACGTCCCCGGGTCGAGATGGAACCGACGGTCTTCTGCTTACCGGGCACGTCGAAAATACCGATTAAAAATTCATATATACTTTGTATAAATACATGCATCAACAATTCAGAGTCAAAATAAAAAGAAAAAAATTTTTAAGCTTTTTTAATCTGCATCTACATTATATTAAAATTATATATGTCCGTCCGTCCGTCCATTCATATATTCATTCGTTCGTACGTTTGTTAAGAGTAAAAAAGGATTACTGATGAAGTAAAAAATAACAAAAATGACGCAGGACTCAACCCATACGGTCAAGTGTATTGCACCTGACCGAGGGGAATCCACAGTGAGTGTCGGTAAGGGCATACACAAAAATGAAATGTTGCTACCGAATTCAACCCATAGTCAGGTTTACTGCACCAGAAAAAATGCTTCTCGATGTGACAAAAAATTTTTAAAAACTAACATGGTAATTCCCATTTGAACTTCTAAAAAAATTTCGGGTTTCTTTAAACTATCATAAGTTTTTACAGAATTGGAGGTAATTAATAAGCTCTAGACCATTCAAAAGATATTGCTTCAAGCTTTTTTTAGACTTCTGAATGAAAAATCAATTGCAGCGTATTTACACTTTTTTTAAGTTGAATATTGACATCTAATTTATCTGACATTGACCTTGAGATTAGAAATTTTAACCCAGAAAGATAAATTCTAGAGAAAAATAGCAATCAATATTACATGTAATGTTCTCTAATAAAAGTTGATAGATTTTGAGTTAAATAACGATTAACACATCTAATGTTGAAAAAAACTTGGAAAAACTCACTTTTTGAGGTTAGAATAACTTTTGAACAAATAGTTTCCAGTATCTAAAAATTTTTTCTGTTTTCTGAAAAACATTAACACTGTGTAGCTTTGAGCTTCGGACACAGTGTTTCTCAAGCATGTAAAAGTGGTCCGAAAATGGATCCAGAAACAGCTAATGCAGAAAGTTTCTATATTGTTTTTAGATGAAAAAAATGTAAAATTGAAAATCCTAAGTGATCGGCTTCCCAGGTTATGGACGCTTTTGTGTTACGCTAAGCGCATTCATGAATAGCCAAGTAGTGCATTTGTGTACACACGCATAATTCTTTCAGTAATTCCGTTTAAAAGAAATTGAGTATGTATTGATCATTTATTGTTGATATTATTATTGCTAAATATTTTGTCGATTGAAAAATTGAATGGAATCAATTAAAAATCATAATTTCCAGAACAAGCTTACTGAAACCACTTTTAGCGTAACCCATGATCAACAACGAGGGCGTAGTGGTTAACTGATCACATTTTTGTTTTTTTTTGTATTTTTTTTGTTTTTTCTTCTGTTTTTTGTCGGTTTTTTATTTTTTTTTTATTATTTTCAGCATATTATATAAAATATTGTTCAATAACGATAAGATACTGTTAAGAGTTAAAGGTGTAGCGATGAGAATTCTACGACAGCTTTCTGTAAATTTGGTAAATAAGTCTCACGATGATAACCGTTTATTTTATAACGTTCCCAAAACTTCAAGAAATCACGATGAATTGATTCACCACTCTGCTCTGACCAAAAACCTAAGCCATTATTTCTTTTAAAGAACTGAAAACCTTCTTGTGCATGTGAAAGAATTACGTGGATTTTCAGTGTTTCTGAAAGTTTTTCAAGACTTTCCAAAGCTGCTTTCAGTTCTTTAATATAATTATCAAGTGAAGTTCCTACTTTTCCAGAGGTGAAACAACTATTTACCACCTTATCCATAGCTTTGAAAGCTGCAATGTACGGTATAACTTTAAAAATACCTACATCTTTATATATTTCTGAATCTTTTAGCTTATCTGACTCTTTCAGCAATTTCCTACACGCATTGCCTTCAAAAGCATCACCATGATAGTTTTTCGAAACTAAATTGAGCTTGCGTGGCTACAATATAGCTTTCTCTAGATCTAATATGGGAACCAAGCCGTGCCAAAATACATGATTTACAAAGCCTTGCAGGATATGTAATTCAGGTATCACACATTTCTGTAAAACAGAGACATCATCATCTTCATCGAAAATAGGAAGATTGATAGTGCTATGACACTTTCTACTACATCTCTTCTCTTCTCCTTGGTTCCTTAGGAGGCGGTATCTTTCATAATCTCTTCTCAAGTCGCCATAAGTTTTCAAATTTGTACAATTTTCCATTTCTTCACTATCAGATACCCTTGTAGTAGCATTATCATTCGAACTGGTTTTTTAAGTCAATTTGTGTCTTAAATCACTTAAGGAGACAAAATAATATGGACAAGGAAATGCTGATGTTGCGGTTTGTTGTCCATTAACTATCAGCAAAAGCTTGAAGTCTGCAACAAATTTGAAAGAGATATTATTGAGTTGGGTCAAGTCAAATAAAAGCTTAATATTTGCGTGAGTTTCTTTTATTCCAGGAACCACACACAACAATAGCAACCTATTTACACTCGATAGCTTACCTTTTTTGCTTAGACGACCTCCTTCAGAGTAGAGTATTCTCTTCTTGGAATTATTACAGTTAACGAAATCTTCCAGATCTTTTTCAGTATCATAATTTTCCTGCATGGAATTTTCTTCTTGTTTGGGTGAATAATTATCCGGCGTAATACACAAACTAATTTTAAAAAAATGTTGCCCTCCATCAGCCATAACTTTGATGCAACAGTCGCCTACTAAATTTCTACTTTCGATAACTTGTTCTACAAGTTCTTTAGCATTGGCATAGACGACAGGACGTAACTGCTTTTTTGCATCTGTTGCGCTTTCACAGTCGAATTCATAAACACCCGTTTTGTAAACATCTGTCAATTCTTTCGACTTTTTCGACATATGCTCTCGATAATTTTTAGGGATAGACATTTTACCAACATTACACCTTATAAAATTAATAATTTTTCTCATCTCATTTTGTGAATCGCCTAGTTGAACTCGAAAATTATCTAAATTATTTACGTCAAAGGCCACGTTCTTGTCAACTTTATTTATTGTGATCTTTTTACTCCGCCCAGCAGTGCTCATATTTAAATCAATATTGGCCCGCCTGCCACTTTCATCCTGATTGGATTCTACATTGCATTTTATAACATGAGTTGCAATTTGCTGTTGGATTTTCTGAGGAAGTTTTTTAACTATTTTTATGGCATTATCCCTGATATTTTTGCATTCATGAACTTTACCTTTACCAATTTCTTGAAAACATTTAATGCAATATTTTATTGAATCAACAGAATCATAACTTTTATTTAGTTCGAGCTTTTCTGATTTATGTGATTCATAATATCCAGTAGAAATGTCAATTTCTTTATTTATATCCCTAAAGTTTCCTCTGCCTTTTTTAACTTTTATGTGTCCTTTGGACTGAGCAGTCAAACATACGTAACGATTACAAGCGTTATTTAAACGAGTTTCTTTTGCCACTACTATCTCTTTGTAGTTAGGCATAGTTGGTACTTGCCGATTGAAAATTTCTTTTTCAATATCCAGTAATGTCAAATAACAAGTCCTACATATGCTCACAGGATATCTTTCATCGTTTAAATCGAAATCCATAGATATAAACTTCTTTATGAGTTTTTCAGTAGATTTACTTATTAAAAATTTATCTTGTTTTTTTTTCCAAAAACAATTTTACGGCCACAAGCTCCACATACTTTCTTTCTATTATCATGATGAGAATACCGAGGAGGCATTTTAAAAACGTAAGTTTAAAAAATGCAACTGCATAATTTATAATTAAGAACGCGACCGTTAAGTTAAAACAAAATAAATAGGTATTTATTCTGAAAGATTACACGAAGGTGCCCGACAATGTATAACGGGGCGTTCTCCCGGTCGCGTGGTATATACGCGGCAAGCAGGGGCTGCCCCGCGCTCGCCCCGCGCAATAGCCACTCGGTTTCGGTAGCACTGGTGTGCTACTGAACAAACATACGTGCATACTCACTCAACACATTCTAAAATATACCGACTGACGTCGCGTACTTACCGGGCTGGCTTGTCCATTGGCCCGGGTGTGCGTCGGCGCCCTGACGTCTGCTGGCCGGTGGAGTCGGCCCGGTTTCCCGTCGTCCTCGACGGTAGCCTGCAGGTGCGGCCTGATGTCGCGGCGATTCGCCTACCTCGGGGAACATTCAACCCGAGGTATCTGGTCCTTCGCACTGCACTTACACGAACTCACTACACTCACGTACTGCTTCCCGGTGCACGGACGAACCGGTCCGGTACTTCCCGTGGTGCGCGTGACGATTTTTAAAGAAGATGCTATCGCGGTCAAGACCGGCAGCGTACAGAGCTTTTTGGGAATTGTCGTATTCCCGAAAAGTACCTAACAAACATACACAATAACAATTGAATATACGGATGCTCGCACACATCCTCGGTCGTCGACATAAACACGCGTGTTTCGTGGCCTTAAAGAGGCAACGCACGAAACAATAACAACGTGCGAGATTTTAAGATATAATACTTTACATACATACGAAATAATATAATACACTAAGTACTATTTATTTCATTGCAACGACGTCTCGTCGCAAGTTATCCAATTCGGTGACAAATAATCCAAATAATCTTTGGCATATCAATGTTTTAGATGCTACGAGAATCTTCTGTACTCGATATCATTCTATAACGAAAGGTTGAAGTGCATTGTCGTCTAAACTATGGCATGCACTAACTGTTAATATTGTATTGTGCATAGATTTACACGGAGTCGGTCACAAATGTGAATTATAATCGTAACTTGCTTAAGCTTATGTAACCATATCAATCCAAGGTCCTACAGCCATCCTATTCGGTTACAAATGTATACTATAATTGAAATATGCTTAGGCGTAGGTAATCATGTCGATTCAAGGTTTACAGCCAACCCGATCAATTACAAATGTGAATTATAATTCTAATTTTTTTTTGCTTCTCAATGATTTAGTTGCTGCGAGAATCTACTGGTCTCGACGTCATTCTATAACGAAAAGTTGAAGAGCATCGTCCGTTAAGGTTTGACATGCTCTAACTGTTAATATTGTATTCTGTATAGACTTACATGGAATCGGCAACAAATGAGAATTACCTGCAAAATATGCTTATGGACTTCTGGCACTTAATACTAGAGTCTGCTAAGGCAAGCTACAGTTCTTTTGGATACTGGAAGACCGAAAGCATACCGTAGCATACCTGGGGGAATTATGCCGATCCTTGGTAACGCCTGCTGATAATAGTTAAAGTTCTTTTGGACATTGGAAGACTCAAATTATGCTGTAAGTATACATCCACACATATTCCCCATCGTGTTACGGGACCGCATACATAATACACCCACACATATTCTCTAGGTTGCTGGGGGAATTATGCCACTCCTTACTAGAATCTGCTTAGCCTCAGTAATGCCTGCAAAGCCAAGTTAAAGATTCTTGGATATTGGACGATTTAAAGCACAGAGTAAGAAGCCACCGTAGAATAAATCTATAAATTTATTCATATTCCCTAGCGTACTGGTTGTTTTTTTTGCCACTTCTCTGTCACGTCCAGACTTGCACCAACTACTATAAAATTATTACAAGAAGGCAAATGTTTAGTAAACCATTCGCGTTCCTTTCGCTCTTGTTTGACTACGACTAGCCTTACGTCTGTGGGAGGAGCGAGCCAAGTTACTTTGAGAGTAGAGATGCAGGATATAGTGTGGGATAATAAAATAGTATATTTTTTTTATTCGTATTAATCATGCATTATTTATTTAAATTTGTTAACATAATTATATAATGTCTTTTTTTTACATAAACATATGTAACTAAATTCTTTTAGCTTCTTAATGGACAAAAACACACATAAAACTACAATATTTTATAAACAATTACATAAAATTATTCAAGTTCAATAACAATTTTAATTTTGATTATATAAACAATTGCACGGGGAACACGTTAACAAATTGTCTTATATGATAAATGAATTTATTAATCTCCACAAGCCAAAGACTTTTCCTCACAACTCAGTAAGGCGGACTGTATTAATACCAGCCACTTTAGAAACCTCACAGGATGAGTGTTTGGAGAAAGACCAAGACAAGCTAAGTCAGAATAAAAAATTTAATAGATTGAAGGATAAAATTAAAAAAACTAAAAAAACGGAAAAAAAAAGAAAGAAAGAAAAAGAAAATTTATTGTATTTCGTCCTGAATATGCCTGGTGGGCTCATCAGTAGAGTCCAGGCATCTGGTCTCTAGATACAAATGAATGATATAATATAAAAATTTTGAAAACCAGCTCTATCCCGACAAGAAAGACATCGGGTATATATGCCCTACCGATAGCAAACTTTAGTAAGTGCCACATATTAACAAGTAGCCCAAAAAAAAAAAAAAAAAAATTTATTCTGACTTAGCTTGTCATGTTCTTTTTCCAAACACAAATCCTGTGAGGTTTGTAAAGTGGCTGGTATTAATTGTGACAATGTGCTTTGCACATGTGAAGTAACGAGCTATCGAACCCATAACGAACACCTACCTACCCATATATAATTCCCTACACCTACCTACCCGCACAGTAAATAAGCCCTACCTACCCTCACAGACTAAAACCCTATCCCAAGCACAGCACACATAAGCATCCGAAGCACTAGGATGGTCCTGGCGTTGAAGGCCCTGGACGAGCTCGGTCAGCATCAGGTAGGCTCCTCCGGGTTTAACACCGTCAAGCAGATGAAACAAGGAGGCTATAAATAAGGAAGCCTCGAGGACCCTCCTTAGCTCCACAGAACAGCAGACTAGGCGAAGAGGCACCATCCGGGAGGAAGGCTATGGAACCTCCAACGCCAACCAATATACAGCTGTAAAAGAGCCACGTAATCAATACCAGTACGCATTAAGAGGACGAGGAGCAAGTAAGAAGATATACAGCTGTATGTAAACACTAGGTCAACATACACTTACAGCACATGTGCACCGCTACAGCCTGAATACAGCGGTAATCGACTCGCTCGCTTGATGCGAGATCGATGTACCGCGTACAAGTACGTACTGCGCAGGCGTGCGGTACGATCGCAGCTCTCGAGCACGCCGAGAGTCAGAGCTCTACGGTCCGCCGTCCTGAACGGATTATTGTTCGTAGTGAGAAGCCGCGGAATACCTGATAGCGAAAGAGAGAGAGAGAGAGAGAGAGAGAGAGAGAGAGAGAGAGAGTGATATTGCCATTGAGGGACGATTGCCAACTTTCTCGATAAAGGTTGGTGAATAATTCACTCTCGCTGCGTACGGTACCGCCGAGTATCCCTAATAGTCTGTGCGAGATCCTAGTCCCCTCCTTCCCCTTCCCCTCCCTTAAAGCGAACCGATAACTGTACCACAGAGCAATTTTCTAAGTTACGATAACCCGCGAGTTATCGCTTACTCGTCGCGAATCAACGTGGCTGGCGCCCACCTTGTCATAATATCTTGTAGTATAGTTGTAATAAATATTTTACTTAACGTATCTGTAATTATTAACCTGCATCCTGATCCCCAGTGCAGCGTTACATTGGCGTCCAACGTGGCTTGTTTTAAGGGATCTATTTATTAAAGTAATTAAGTGGCGTACATCATTATTGTTTTTTTTGTTTTCTTAGTAGTTTAAAAGCGAGCGGAAATAAAAATATTGTAAGCGTCGAAGCGCCACGCAAAGGCGGCCATATTGTCCTTCCTTTCCTTAAGCAAAGCTCGCACACACACCGGAAGAAGCCGGTCGGCCATTTTGAGTGCCATTTTCAGCAAGTAAATTAGTTATCATAATTTATTTGCACTGCTTTTGAAATATTGGTTATGAATAGATGTTGTTTTTTTAGTACGCTGGTTAATATAATATAAAAATAATTCATTTACCCTCTCCTTCTAACCCATACAGCTGTAATAACCAATTATTTTTAAATTCTTTTTTTTTGTAGGTTTCTATAAGAGAATATTATTTTTTTTTTAATGGTAATACATATAAATTGATAACAAATTCGCATTTTACAGTTATATTAATAACTCAAAGCTGCTTTAATCATTATTTATTGTTTTTTTTCTCATAAGCATATTAATTTCCTTTGGCTATATATTACACATTAATGCTATTTAATATTCCCCTTGCTGTTATCACGTTTGGTTAAATTGTGTTTTTGCTATATTAAACAATTAAGGCTTATTGAATTAACAAACACATTTTGCTTGAATTATTTATTGATAGCCTAATAAATAATAATTATTTGAATTTTGCTTATCCTAAATACCAATTGCAACAAAAATCTAATTTATCCATTACTGCTTCCCGAGAATAATATTTAGTGTATATAAAATATACTGCATAATTTTTGTTTGTGTTGTTTTGCTGCCTGCCTAACCCAGCTTATATTTTATTTATATAAGCACAATTTACACGTCCCTTGCACATATACCCCAATAATTGTTGATTTTAATATTAATAACATTAAAAATCTAATGAATATTGTGGTGTGTATATTAGGCTGTATATATCTTTTCCCAGAATAATAACGCTGCGCATAACATACAATAATAATTAATAATAAAAACATAAATACATATTTTCTCGCTGTATTTATTCCCGTACTGCCCAGCTGATAATAAAGCAAGCTTGACTATTTTTTTTGTTTGTGGATTGCTTAGTGAAAAGTGAATCTGATTTAATTAGCTTAGCTTAGCTTGATTCTTTTTTTTTTCTTTTCATTGGTATTTTTTGATTTTTGGTTGGTGTGTTTAATTTACTTTAGATATAGTTAAACAAGAGCTAAGAAATTTCACTGCAATCGAGCTAGTAAGAGCTATTAATAATAATATTTAATTAATTATTAAGATAAAATAAGCTACAGTAAATTAATCAAAATGTCTCACAACGATGATGACCTTGATTTAATTTTGGGAGAAGACTTATTGGTG
This sequence comes from Theocolax elegans, assembly GCA_026168455.1. Classification (NCBI taxonomy): domain Eukaryota; kingdom Metazoa; phylum Arthropoda; class Insecta; order Hymenoptera; family Cerocephalidae; genus Theocolax; species Theocolax elegans. The sequence continues at coordinate 18,912,244 of CM047431.1, forward strand.
TTACAACCAGTAGTAGGTGCCGGTGTAATAAGACGCAGCATAAATAATACCAGTGACGGTAGAATCACGGTATACGCGAGCAAAGTCGGAATAAATATAGATGCGGATTGCAAAATTATTAGAGATAGGTTAGCTAGGTACGAAATTAGACGTAATTTCGGACCATTGACTGCTGACTGGAATGCAGCAGTAGACGAGGCCAACCCAATTATAGAAACAGATTTATCCCTAACGCAGTTAGAACGAGAAAATATCCCCAATATTGCAATAGATACAGCTCCAGCAAGAAGTAGTAAAGCAAAACGAATGCTTTATATTCAATTGCCAACCGGTCAATCAAGAGGACGCTACCGAGATCCAATCTCCATAAGTAATGAGAATTTGTTGTCATTACCGGAAATGGATTGCGGATCGGAAATGCAATCGGCTGTAAGGGAAAACAGCAACGCGATGGAAAATATGCAGCGATTAAATATTGAAAATTTAAGGATAAACAGCGCAGTTAATCGTCCTCAAGCACAATCTACAGCATATAGATTGACTCCACCGTCACCAGTCTGCGATAATTCGATGATGGAATTAACGCACACAATACCGAGCTTAACAACGACACAGTTAAGCATAAATTCGACTTCGTATTATCCCATCCACACATTAGCCCCTTCATCTCCCACAAATCCAGACCTCATAGATAATCCATTCACCCAATATACAGCTCCAGTTACCACATACAGTACCAATATTTATACAGACACCCGTCCAAGATCTACCCAATCAATCCAACCCTCAGCTTTTCGTCCAATAAGCACAAGCCCTTTTCCCCTATTGCACTTGTACCTAGACCGGTAAGCCGAGCAAATACGCCACCGCACAGCAATGCAGAACCTGAAATAGCGACCCAGGAGACAAGAGTCAGCCAGGCACACGAAAATAGACATAACTCCACAAGCAGCACACTGTTGAGCAGCGTACATAGGAATGTACCGAGTGTCCATTGGGAAGACGATGGAGTTACAGAACCCAACCTCCCAAAAGAGAAGACGCAAAATAATGACAAAGAGCTCGAAAATAAAAATAATGAACAATTCAGGCGATTAGAGCAGCAAATACAGCAAATGCAGCAGTTATACAGCAAACTAATCGAAATACACAGCACTCAGCAAAGTAGCCAGCAACAATTAGACAGCATAATAGCAGATCACCAGTGCACCAGGAAAACAATGAAACGTACTCAATCCCAACTAACCCACACATACAGCCACAGCAAAGTACGTTTAACCCAGCATTCAGGTATAGCCGTTCGTATGAAACATGCTTAGCAGATGCTACCTTTATAAGGGAGAAAAGGACAGCACAGATATTCTCACGTCACCATATCCAATTCAAAGGAGCGAAAAAGAATGATCCCGAGATATTCTTATCAAATCTTGAGGAATGTAGAGAAAGTTATGGTCTCTCCACTTAGGATATATTTAAACGGTGTGGTGAGGTACTGGGAGTAAACACGACCACAACTGCAATCCCTTATGTTCCTGTTTCGGTGGCTGCAACATCATGCACAACCACTACGTCGACGGTTACGACCGTGACGATTGCTCGACTCGGAGGTTTTTATGCACCCGCACATTACCTTCCAATTGAAGAGCAGAGAAACAGCGGACATCTTGGCACAAGAGAGAGTGAAGTGCCAACACAACATTTTGACTTGGGTTCGCAGACGGAAGTCGACCGTCGTACGTCACGAGGATACACCTCTAGACAATACGACAACAGGCAACCCGAGGCTAATACAACCGAACGTCAATTTGTTGATGATAGGAATGGATATGACCTTCCTAATGACATCAGTGTTCAATCTTACGAAAAACCGAGGTTTGAACAGAGACGTCGTGAGACCTCTTCTAAGACTTGTGAGGGACAAGATAGAAGAGAGAGGCGTGAGTACACGGCTCCAAACAGAAATTCACGACACCATCGTTCTGTGAGTAGAGCCTCAAGCAGCGATGAATGTCGTGAAAGCTGTACGGAGAGACGTACTCATAAACGTCAGTCCAACCGTAAACTCGACGACCGAGCACAGCCGGAAATTCCGAAGCAAGGTCACAGAGAGAGGTCGGACAGACGTAGATAAACGCCTCGAGAGAGACGTGCGGTGGCCACTTGCGATCAGAGTACTCAGACGGATTCGTCCGATGGATATCAGTCTGATCGCGAACCTGCTCGTAGGAGATCCGATTCTCGTAGGGCGGCTGAAGGCCGACAAGAGAATAGGAATCCTTCTACCAGTAGGCGTAGGAGTTCCCGGACGGATAATAGAGATGACCGTCGGGAAAGAGAGTCCTACGAAGCCAGGCCAAGGTATCGTGAAGACGATAACCGAACGCACGATCGGACAGGGTGCGCACGAGAGCTGCGTATCTGGAACATGTCCTTTGATGGTGAGACCAAAAAGGACGCGGAAGAGTTTCTGAACCGTTTGTACGACTTCAGAAATGACAACGAGTTCTCAGATCGCAGGATGTTCAGTGCCCTGCCCAATGTGTTCTCAAAATCAGCACTGTTCTGGTATAGAACAGTTCAGCCATCTCTTCGAGATTGGCGTGATTTTGAGATCGAGTTCCTAAATGAGTATGGCCGTATAATAAATGACGAAGATTTACTCATGGAACTTCGATCAAGAACACAAAATGAGGGAGAAAAGGCTACGACGTTCTTGAACTGTTTCAGAGCGATCGTAAATAAGTTCAAATGCCCTCCCTCATTAGAACAACAGGTGAAGATGGCCTACTCGCAGATGAGGCCAGATTACCGTAGGTACATACCAGTACGACAAATCAGGAATTTCTCTGATTTGACAAGCTACGGTAAAGAGTACGAGCAGCATTTAACATGGGACACGAAATTTTCCAGTTCCAACGTTAAGCGCGAGAAGCTTGTACCAGAAGCTTTCCCGAAACAGAGTGGTGGAGCACGAGTTTCGGGTAAAGTGGCGACTGTTACCGAAAAGAGTAAGGATGAGTCTTCTCATGCGGATAAACAGTCGTCTAAAAAAACAATTAAGAAGAAGAGCAAGAAAAGTGCGAAAAACTCGCCAAACTCTTCTTCAAGCAAATACGAAGCAGCCGCTGAGTACGGTACTTCCAACGTCGTTAATAGTTTTCAGAAACGATACGGCAAATCGAATAATGGAGTGAGTGCCCCCAATTCGAAATCCGTATCGTACGTGCCTGTTTCTCAACAGTCACCTGGGCAACAAAAACAGAGCTCGGGCAAAAGAGAAAGACGTGTTTTGACGAATTCTCAACTGCCCCAGCAAAATGTTTTTGTCCCACAAATGGCACAAAACCTGGTGAGGTATGTGCAACCACAGGCGACGGCAGTAAATCCAACGAACCTGAGCACCAACTTTGTCGGCGTGTGTTTCACATACCAAAAAGTCGGTCATAGGTCGTCGGATTGCCCGAGCCGAACATGCTACCGATGCGGAAACATTGGGCACTCCGCTGAGCAGTGCTCTACCGAATTGGTAGCAAAGGAGTGCCAGCTGTGTGGAACTAGTGGCGTTATTCCTCCAAAACGTGGGATACCTGAACGCAGGGCACCCGAGCTGCCCCGGGCGACCTGCACTGCAGTAAGTAAACCGCATGGTTTACAAGGGCAAGAGTTTAAGGTTGGAGAACCCTACGAGCAGCATTTAACATGGGAACACGAATTGTTTCCAGTTCCAACGTTAAGCGCTGAGAAGCTCTGTACCAGAAGACTTTCCCCCGAACAGGTGGTTGGAGCCCACGAGTTTCGGGTAAAGTGGCGACTGTTACCGAAAAGAGTAAGGATGAGTCTTCTCATGCGGATAAACAGTCGTCTAAAAAACCAATAAGAAGAAGAGCAAGAAAAGTGCGAAAAACTCGCCAACTCTTCTTCAAGCAAATACGAAGCAGCCGCTGAGTACGGTACTTCCAACGTCGTTAATAGTTTTCAGAAACGATACGGCAAATCGAATAATGGAGTGAGTGCCCCCAATTCGAAATCCGTATCGTCCGTGCCTGTTTCTCAACAGTCACCTGCGGCAACAAAAACAGAGCTCGGGCCAAAAGAGAAGACGTGTTTTGACGAATTCTCAACTGCCCCAGCAAATGTTTTTGTCCCACAAATGGCACAAAACCTGGTGAGGTATGTGCAACCACAGGCGACGGCAGTAAATCCAACGAACCTGAGCACCAACTTTGTCGGCGTGTGTTTCACATACCAAAAAGTCGGTCATAGGTCGTCGGATTGCCCGAGCCGAACATGCTACCGATGCGGAAACATTGGGCACTCCGCTGAGCAGTGCTCTACCGAATTGGTAGCAAAGGAGTGCCAGCTGTGTGGAACTAGTGGCGTTATTCCTCCAAAACGTGGGATACCTGAACGCAGGGCACCCGAGCTGCCCCGGGCGACCTGCACTGCAGTAAGTAAACCGCATGGTTTACAAGGGCAAGAGTTTAAGGTTGGAGAACCCTCTAAACTCTTTAAGAAGTCTAGCAAATCATATGCTGACTTCTCTAAAGTCCTTAACGGAGATCAAATTCCCTCTCAGACCGAAGTTGGTGTTGAAAGTAAGTCTGAGTGTAAGGATCCTAAACGTTCTGGGGATCCGACAGATGGAAAAGTTCTTAGAACACAACCTGTCAATCCCACCCGAGCTTTGCAAGGTAAAACAGAACAAGGAACCTTATTAGACCAACAAAAGCGTGAGGCTAAAGATTCGTCTAAGGAACTCCAATGGCAAATATACTCTGATAGCAGAGATATTATTGGTGAAGAAAGCGTAAAGAGATCGTTATCTCAGCCGCTTAGCACCATCGGAGTGAACGACCTTGGTTGTTGCTCATCGTCACCCCGTTGTGACACACCTAGTAATGAGGACAAGAAGCCCTTGGTGGAGAAGGAAATTGTCCTCAACAACGAGACCTTGGTGGAGAAGGTAGTTGTCGATGGTGTGCATAACATGAACCGTACAAACTCGTTGCCGAGAAGTACAGTTCAGGGGGGGGCAGATGCCGTACCAAGTACGTCTAAAATGACGCACACGGCATCGACTCCTAACGACGATAGTCAAACCGATCAGATAATTGCTGGAATCCAATCGGATAACCGGCTATTCTTTTTGGTACGACTCGGTGGAAAGGACTTTAAAGCACTTTTCGATCCTGGCGCCATGGTCTCTCTTGTACGATCAGATGTTGTCGAACAGTACAAGTTTAAATGGAGACCTGTCAAGGTTATCGTGAAAGGTGTGGCTGGACCAGCTCTTAAAGTCCTTGGCCTAATTGACATCCTATTCTGTGTAGAAGGCCTTGATGGCAATATCCAACTGAGAATTGTAGAGAATATTGAGCATTCCATCATTCTCGGTATGGATTTTCTACAACATTGGAATATGGAAGTCAAATTAGGCGAAGCTATTTGGCGTATTGGCGAGAGTGATTGGAGACACTTCGTCAGAGATACATCTCATGACATCGATTCGAGGATTTCCGCTGAATGTGCTGGTATAATTGAGATACAAGACGACCAGCGGAAACAAGTCAAAGAGTTAGTTGAAAGCCTACTCTTGCCCTCGGGAGACGTCCACGGCTTTACGACGTTAACGGAGCACCACATAGAGGTTGAACCTGGTGCAAGACCGGTCCGTCATAAGCCAAGACGTATGTCTCCCAAGGTCCTCGAATTTGCCCAGAGTGAGGTCAAAAAGATGTTTGACAAGGGCATTATTGAACCGAGTGCGAGTGATTGGTCAGCTGCTCCGGTCATCGTCCGCAAGGACGAAGGAAGTTATCGCTTCTGTATCGATTTTCGAGACCTTTATGCAGTCACAAAACGTGATTCTTATCCAATTCCTAATATGGATACAATATTGGATAAGCTGCATAATGCAAGGTATATATCGAAAATTGATCTTAAGAAAGCGTACTTCCAAATATTAATGGCCGAGGCGAGCCGGCATTATACTGCATTTGCTGTACCAGGGTCGGGGCTGTGGCAGTTCACGAGAATGCCTTTTGGCCTCATGAATGCTCCTATGACCTTTGCATGGCATATAGATGCAATCTTCGGGCCTAAGGTGGAACCTCATGTGTTTGGTTATTTAGACGACTTGATCGTCATTACCGAAACTTTTGAGGACCATCTAAAATGGCTCGAATACGTACTAAGGACATTGAATGACGCTGGGCTCGAAGTGAATCGAGTGAAGTGTGAGTTCTGTTGTTCCAGCGTAACGTTCCTTGGGTACAAATTGGACGCGGACGGCTTGAGGCCTGACGAGGAACGAGTCGCTCCAGTCCTTAATTACCCTACTCCTCGTAATGTCAAACAGCTGAGATCCTTTCTCGGTATGGTAGGCTGGTACTCTCGATTCATTAATCGAGAAGCTGACATTAAAGCTCCCCTTACCAAGTTGCTGCATAAAGACCAGGCTTGGGATTGGGGCGAGGAGCAGGAGGAGGCGTTTCGTCAGCTTAGAGTTGCGTTAGCTGAAGCGCCTGTATTAGCCCGTCCAGACTTTTCTAAGCCATTTACCGTCCAAAGTGACGCTAGTGACTTAGCAATAGGTGCGGTGTTGACGGAACTGGACGACGAGGGTTTCGAGCATCCGATTGTCTACGTCAGTCGATTATTAAATCGCGCTGAACGTAATTACATGACAACGGAAAAATAATGCTTGGCTCTCATATGGGCTATTAAGAGATTGAGACCATATATTGAGGCCTATCGATTCACGGCTTTGACCGACCATAGTGCTCTCAAATGGCTCAAAAATCTCAGAGAGCCGTCGGGTAGGTTGGCACGATGGATACTTGAAATGCAGCAATGGGACTTTGAAATAGTGCATAAGAAAGGAGCCTTGCACTATGTCCCGGACGCGCTTTCTCGTGCCGTCAACCCAGACCCCGACGAAGAAGAGATTGCCTCGTTCGAAGTAATTACAGACCCATGGTATATTGCTAGATTAAACGATGTACGCTCATGCCCTCAGAAATTTCCGGAGTGGAAAATTGAGGATGATATGCTATATCGTTTTACAAGTGATAAACTCTTGGACTCTGTAACAGAACGAGAAGAAGGCGGGCGCCTTGTTCTACCCTTAGAGCAGAGGAACCGAGTCTTAGTAGATTCTCATTTCCACCCATCCATGGGTCATATGGGAGTCGAAAAGACTTACGAACGTGTTGCAAGAGACTATTATTGGCCAGGTATCTACCACGATACCCGCCAATTTGTTTTACAGTGTCTGATCTGTCAGAGCTATAAGACGTCTCAAGCAGGTCCTCAAGGCTTGATGGGTAAACGTAACATTGAGAGACCCTGGGCTGTTGTGGCAGCAGACGTAATGGAGCTTCCACGTAGTAAAAGTCAATACAAATACATCATAGTATTTCAAGACTTGTTTACAAGGTGGATAGAGCTCAAACCATTACGTACGGCGACCGGTAATTCGGTGTCGAAAGCATTCGAGGAACTCGTAGTCTTCCGTTGGGAAACGCCAGATTTCCTAATAACAGATAATGGGACGGAGTTCATCAACGGCATCATGTCGCGAATGCTGGAGGAGTATGGCATAAAACATGTCAGAACCCCTCCTTACCGACCACAAGCCAACCCGGTGGAGAGAACAAATAGAACGTTAAAAACGATGATTGCGACGTTTGTGGATTCGGATCATCGTGGGTGGGACACACACTTGCACGAATTTCGTCATGCAATAAACACGGCAATGCAGTCGAGTACCAAAGTCTCACCCGCGTTCTTAAACTTCGGGCGTCATCCACAACCTGCGAAGAGTCTCCGCAGGGAAGTGGAAAAACAGGAATTTAAGATCCTGGACAATCCCGAAGTATGGCTAGATCGTCTTAAAAGACTTGATGCTCTACGCGACTTGGTCAAGAAATACATTGACGAAGAGCAAAGACGTCAAGAAAAGACCTACAACAGAAACAGACGTATTGCCTCGTTTCAGGTAGGAGATCTAGTCACGAGGAAGTGCCGAACGCTTTCCCAAGGTGCGAAGGGCATATCTGCTAAACTGGCACCAAAGTATGACGGACCCTTTGAAGTTAAAGAAGTACTATCTCCAGTAATTCTGAGACTAGAAGAGTCCGGTCGGAAACGGACCGAGGTACACATATCTGATGTAAAAAGATATGTACCACCTCGGATTGTCAAGTAAAGCAGTAAGGGTTGCGTATCGGTTCGCATGAGAACAGTTATCGAAGGTTGGGCCTGGTAACTGTATGCCATGCATTGAGAGAGTGATATTTAAGAATGCTTGTGTGTGAGTGAATGGGCAATCCTCCCTTATTCGTAATTTACTTTTAATTATGACTAATTAACCTTTTGTTTTCTTTCAGCTCCCCGATGGACCAGAACCGAGACCTGGAGGCAGGAGACGGTGTTGATCCATCGTCACCTCCGATCAATCTGCTGGGGAAAGACACTCCGACGTCGGGTGTTGCCGAAGAGGTCGTCGGAGTGGCCTCCGACTGTCTCGAGGTGCCCGTTGATGACCCACTCGCTGGATGTGACCAGTCCGTGCGGGAAATCGACGAAGTACTCATCGAGATGGAAGGACCACCCCGAACCTCGACGATTGATATCCCGTCATCGGGTGATACGACCCAGGTGGAGCAGATGGAGGTGGACGTACCTGCGGTGTTAGCACTGGGGTCGTCCACCAATATCTACCCCGCCGACTACGTAGTAGATCTACGCGAGGCAGAACGGGAGCGGCAAAAGTCCGCCGCCGATAATCGCCCACGCCGCAAGAAGAAGAAGAGCAGCGGCAGACGGCAGTTGACGATGGATGACTATGAGTCAGGAGTCCCAGCCAAATCCCAAGTGACGGAGAGTCCGTGCTTGAGGGCGGGAGCTGTGTCCGTCATAGTCCCATCAACCGCAGGGGAACTCGATGTTGGGGTCGAGACCCTGACGGAACAAGCCAAGGCTGGGCCATCGTCATCCGGCCCAGTCATTACTAGGGGGATCGTCCTCCGTCGATTGGTTCCTCTACCTTTCGATAGGTCGGTAGATCCGCCTAAAATGGCTTGTTTTAACTGCTTGGGCGATGGACCACAGCCACCGGGAGTGCGCGGCACCGCAATCGATACACTGCTTCAATTGCGGCCGCCGAGGGGTGGCAGTCAGTGACTGTCCAAGATGCTCTCGATCCTATGCCATCTGGATCCAAGAGCGGGGATACTCGCCGTTCTCGACGGTTGCTTCCCAGGTTTCGGTTGCCAAGGTTCCTGCACCTCAGCAGAGACCGAAGCGGTCGAAGCAACGGGACAGCCAGAACGAGTCCAAGAAGCGGCGGAGGGAGACGCCCACCCGCAGGGAGGGACCCAAGAAGGGCTCGTTTGTGAAGCCTTCTGGGCCCAAGCCCTCCTATGCGGAAGTGGTGGTGGGTCGCCGAGTAGAAGAGGCGACTCGCCGCCAGGCTGCTGCCTTCGGCTTAGACAGCACGGGGCCCTTCGAACAGGTGAAGGTTGCCCTCAGTGCTGTCGTCCAAGCTAAGGCAGACCAGAAGTTGAGGGAGTACCAAGAGAAGCAAACTACTCCCTCAGCCAACCAGTCAGCAGCCGAATCATCACGGCAGGGACGAGAAGAGAGCAGCGCTCAGCCAGTCCCTGCCCAACCACCAGTCGGGGAGGAAGGTATGGACACCCCGTCCCCAAAACCTCGTAAGAAGCAATCACCGAAGGCTGGGCCTAGTGGCTTGCGACGACCCAACCCGATGGACGTTGAGGCCTCTACGAGCGTGGTTAAACCACCTCGCAAGCCGACACAGAAACGGGGGGTTGGGTCCGAACACCGTACTGTCCAAGAAGTACGGGCTTCATCGGCTGGGTCACCGACGACGGCCGACCAATCCAGAAACGAGACGGACATTCTCAGGGAATGTCGTCTGTTGCTGGAGGCCGCCGCCAACCTCCCTTCCGACATTGCACGATAGATAGGGCAGGAGGTGGTCCGGATCCTTAGGGATCGTATTCCCGACATTAAGAAGAGAAACGTACAGCGCGCAGTCGTGGATAGATTGTGCCTTTCTTTCGACTCGGCCTTCCCGAGGGAAGTGGAGTCTAGGGGGGGGGGCTTTGTGACGGAAATCGTCACACAATCTATTCACGACGAATAGAGTACTTAAATTCGCGAATTGTAAGTCGTCGGAGCCTTTCGTATGTCAAGGCCAACCGACGACACTTGTTTACTTTTCTACGAGTGTACAATTACGCGCGCGACTATACGTAGGGATGGGAGCGCGAAAGAGTGTGTGAGTTTCCCCACTCCCATCCCTTTTTCGGGAAATTAGGCGATCGCCTAAGCAGTGTGTAATGATCCGTCGATCAAGACGGATTATTGTTTTGACCGTGATCGCGTACTACTTGTGAAAGCCGAGAGTGCGCCCCACCCCCCTCCTGCATCGAGCTCTGTGAACGGTTGTTCCGGAGCAGAGCTAAGTGCGGAGACCCGGGTGGACACACGCGTGTCCCGTACCGTTTGGTGTGTGTTTGTGTGAGTGTGTGAATCAAGGACGGAGTCGTGCGCGAGTGATACCGCGGATCGCGACTCGCTCGCCGCGGCAAGGGCCGCCTTCACCACCTCAACCACCGGTCGTCCCCTTGTCAAGGAGGTCGACCAGTCGCCGAGGATCGGCTGGGCCATCCCCGAGGAGCGTCACCGGTAAGTGACAATTTATTATCGGGACCCTCCCCCTCCCTTGTGTGTGTGTACCACGGGAGTGTGTTCGAGTACAACGGTACTCGAACAGCGGTTCCCGGGAGTGAAACCTGTCGCAGGCGAGGATCTCGATCCGGCAGGTTTCCCGGGACTTCCGCCCGCGCGTATTCTGTATTGTCGCGGCACACGGCCTGAGTGGCCATTTTGTTAATTATATTATTAAAATAAACCTTTCTTTTATTTTATTTTTAATTAATTGTGTTTTTGTTATTTCTCCCCGCTCCCGCCGACATTCGTTAATTTTTATATCGGGTCGAGGCAAGGAGGATTGCCCGAATCCTCCATACCGATCGTCCCAGCAAACTCACGTTCCTGGCGACAGCCGCAGTTCGGTAAACAAAATAAATAATTGTGTGCGCGGTATTGGGCAACGCGGCCCAACGGTTAATATTAATTATTAAAACTAATTACTCATACCGGGTCCGCGAATACCACGTCACAAGTGTTATATCCCTCCTAGAAACATTATCCCACCTAAAATTCATTCTTCCCCTTCGCAGCGCCCAATAGCACAAAAGATACAGCAAAACAACCCAAGTAGTAATAACCCACCTCGAAAACGAGGTAGACCCAGAAAGATCAAATAATTTCTTTTTCTGTTTCCCTTTTCCCCGTTACATTGTTAAGTCAAAGTTTAAGTGTTATGAACCCATATTTGCAATATTCCCAAACAAATAAAGGTGGTGATCATAAAGCAGAGCAAATAAGCAAATAATTTAAACTATATGTAATTATTCAATGAAACGGTAATTGCAACAAGAAGAGTTCAAAATGAGGAACTCACAAGCAGCAGAAGGCAATAATTCACCACACCTTATTAAATTACTTTTCTTACTTTATATTATTTCATGTTTTAATTAATTTGCTATTTTTCTTTATTCCCTAAATTTATATATTAATTTGTATAACAGTATGAGTATGATTGCCATCATGTAAGTATGAGGTATGAGAGTATCGCGAGTAGGGATAGAGCTCTCATACAAATGCGAATATTTTACATTATTATGTTATATTTTATGTATTGGGGCTAGTCGTCGTTATATTAATATTAATTTTATTTTATTTCAAAGCAGCTAAATTAATTAAACACAATACAGCGCGTACACAGTACACAGATTTGCAGCCAAGCAGCTAGTCAAGGTGAATACACACTAAAACACCGCATTATTAGCGCCGCCTAATAAAATAGAAATGTAAATAAGCGAGCTACAGCGTAATTACCCACACCAACTTTAGCATTATTATAAGCATATGAAATTTTAATCAAAATAGTAAATAGCAGCATTTATTATTTTTTTTAACTTAGCATTACTGTTATCATTTTATTGAAATTACGACTTCCGCGTAATTTCGGTTTGGGGGGGGGAGTTGTGACAATATGCTTTGCACATGTGAAGTAACGAGCTATCGAACTCACAATTAACATCTACCTACCCATATATAATTCCCTACACCTACCTACCCGCACAGTAAATAAGCCCTACCTACCCTCACAGACTAAAACCCTATCCCAAGCACAGCACACATAAGCATCCGAAGCACTAGGATGGTCCTGGTGTTGAAGGCCCTGGACGAGCTCGGTCAGCATCAGGTAGGCTCCTCCGGGTTTAACACCGTCAAGCAGATGAAGCAAGGAAGCTATAAATAAGGAAGCCTCGAGGACCCTCCTTAGCTCCACAGAACAGCAGACTTGGCGAAGAGGCACTTTCCGGGAGGAAGGCTATGGAACCTCCAACGCCAACCAATATACAGCTGTAAAAGAGCCACGTAATCAATACAAGTACGCATTAAGAGGACGAGCAGCAAACAAGAAGATATACAGCTGTATGTAAACACTACAGCTGTACAAGGAACAGTATAGAGCAGAATGAGGTTAGGTTGTTATACGTTAACAACGTATATAGCAGACCTCTTTCACAGTACATAAAATAAATACGCATACTTGCGTAATCCCCACGACAAAGTATTTACCTGGAGCTGTAGACAGAGAGGCTATCAGTCACCGAGGTTCACGTCGTCGAGGAGAGGGGTGAATCGGCCCCGAGCAGCGATGCGGCGGCGGGTGAGTTCGTACCTGAAACTCACACCGTACAACTTAGTGAATAACGCTAGAAGGAACGAGGTAATAGTTACCTAGGAAGAAGTATACAGCATCTCCGAGACATGAACTGCACTAGGTCAACATACACTTACAGCACATGTGCACCGCTGCCGAATGCTGGGTCTCCTAAATATTAAATACAGGACGATGTAACTGCTATACGATCGAATACTCGTTCGATTGCCGTAAATGGCGACGACCGGCCACGTGTGCGGATACGCGTGAAAGGGGTAATAGCGGCACACACACACACACTATGAGGAGAGAAACACGGGTATTAGATGTAGCACGTTTGTACAAACCTTGCACGGCGATTACTCTCTCCAGATTACACTCAGATGCACGCTTCGAAAATATCTCTTTTTGGCGACGGAAATCGGCAAAAACGTCTCTCGACTCCTTGTCACGATCGTATTCCCGAGCTCTCTGACTTCGTTCCGCGAGAGTGCAGCGCGCATGCGTCGCGACAATCTCCGTGCAGTGCGAACGCGGCCTTATGGCGAGTGCGGCTTGATGTTATTGTCGGCGTTCTGCTATACTGTTCGGTCGAGGCAACGACGATGACTACGAGTTGGCGATGACGAGGCTTGCTGCTGTTGGTAATTATTACTTCGTTTCCTTTAGCTTTGTCGGCTAATATGTCGCCGAGTTGGTTTCAGGTGGAAATCGAACAATACTGCCGTGACTGACGGGTCTTGGCTGCTCGGCGTATACAAGTGCATATCGCTTTCTTTCTCTCTCTCTCTCTCTCTCTCTCTCTCTCTCTCTCTCTCTCTCTCTCTCTCTCTCTCTCTCTCTCTCTCTCTCTCTCTCTTGGCTTTTTTGCTGCTGTGGCGTCAATTCACGACGTTGGCTCCGAATGTTGCTCCTCAGGACTACTGTGCGGATACTTTTACACGGTAAAGAGTAACTTGGCAGGCGCCTTAATACTTAGTATATGTGAGCAATGTTTATGCTCACATAACCTCTAACCCTGGCTCCTATACACCTCTAATTCTGCACACAGTCTTGTGTACTCCTATTTGCTTCTTAGTGTTGGAAAACATACTTATTAGCATGATTTACAGGGTGATCTTCATTGTACGAGTTTGTTGCTGCTGTGTGGCTTCTTCAGTACTGGAGCTACTCCGGATATGCTGCTGTAACTGTTACAAGAGCAGTCTTCCCTGGCTTTGGACATCAGTGCCCTGTTTGTGCTCCTGCGCTGACTTCCCACTCAGCTGATGTCCCCAGGACTCTCCGAGTGCTGTTCGCCCTGAATGTGGCCTCCAGATGGCTAGGTGGTCTCCTCGACTCCTGGCTGACTGCTAGCTCCGCTTCAGTTCAAGCGTGTACCATGTTGTGCTCGGTGTTAGGACTGCTTTTATGGGATTTAGGGAAATATATATATAGGGTAACAGGTAGGTGGGAAATGTGTGTGCTCACTTAAGTAGGTTCTTGTAGCTACTCTCTATAGAGGTGCTTGTTTCGCACCATGACAAGCACACTTGCCTTGTCACAGCATATTGGCTTTGACTAATATTTCAAACTCTACTTATCGGTCTCTTTCTCACTTGAAACGTTCGTAAATTAACCTGTCCCTTAGTTTTATAAATTAGGCTTTATATTACTGCATTTACTTAGAATCATTCTGTATCAACCTTATTTCGTTCGTATTTTACGTCGTAATTTTATTCTATACTACGAAGTACTTTATACGAAAAATAATAATATAATTTTCGTCGGGACGCGACAACTCCCCTCCTTTTTAAAAACGACGCCCACGTCGTTGATCAATATTATTATTATATTATTATTTCTCTTAACATTAGATATCATGCTTAATTTTAAAATATAAACATTATTTCGATTAATGTTTCTTTATTTCTTATGGTGAATTTTATAAACCATATTACAATTATTGTTTCGTAGTACAATTTCGTTTGTTATTATTTTACATTATTCTATTACATTATTTCAAACAGTTTAACGGTATTGATATAATTTATCTATAAAAATAGATACTTAATAAAAAAAGGTTTTGAAATAAAATGGATCTATCGTTCGTATATCCACATTATATTAAAATTTTATACTGTCAAAATGACGATTTAAGTATAAATTATGTTATATTTTTTTAAATAGTTTGTAAAATTTATTTTTTTTTAATTCAATATGATCGCGGCACCCAAAGGAATAATTAGACATAGTGTTTGACTTTTTTATAGGTATTTAATTAATTTTTTATTGGTTTTAAAATTTAAATGGTAAATGAATTTATTGATCTCCACAAGCCAAAGAAATATTCCTCACAACTCAAGTAATGTCAAGTATGTAAGTGCGTTAGGGGGCTACCTGTTAATATGTGGCACTTAAGAAAGTTTGCTATTGGTAGGATATATATACCCCATGTCTTCCTCGTCGGGATAGAGCTGACTTTCAAAAATTTTTATATCTTTCATCTGTATCTAGAGACGAGATGCCTGGACTCTACTGATGAGCCCACCAGGCATACTCGGGGCAAAATACAATAAATTTTCTTTTCTTTTCTTATTTTTTTTCCTTCTTTTTAAGATTTTATTAATTTTATATTACAATCAATTAAATTTTATATATTTTTTTTGACTTAGCTTGTCTTAGTTTTCTTTCAAACACTCATCCTGTAAGGTTTCTATAGTGGCTGGTATTAATACAGTCCGCCTTACTTGAGTTGTGAGGAATATTTCTTTGGCTTGTGGAGATCCATAAATTCATTTACCATATAACTTATAATATAATCAAGCAATAAATTCACGAATTTTCAAATTTTAAAATTTAAGTCTGAGCGTACGTCCGTACGTCCGTACAACCGTACAGGCGGCTTTTTATTTTTTAACTCTTCTTATATCTCTCTTGGATTTTCGAAAAAAAGAATTTTTTTTAATGAAAGTGATCGCGGAACCACACAGATTAATTAGAAATAGTGTTAAACTTTTTTATGGGTGTTTAATTACTTTTTTATTTACTTTTTTTACTTTTTTATAGTCGATTAGTTATAAGTGAAGATAACATTAAGGATGGACATCATCAACAAATATATGGGAATATTTAATATATAAGGGAATTTTTTTTTTAATTTCGAAATATGGGTTCCAGTAGAATGATGCCCCGTCGACCTATGGGTAACAGTAGGGACTTAGACATCTTCTACAGGAAGAAAAATTTTTTTTTTTTTTACGTAATAGGTCTTTCAGTAGATATTTTCCCGATGACCTGGAGGGAACATTACCGACCTGGACATCTTCTACAGGAAGAAAATTTTTTCTTTTATTTCGTAATAAGTCTTTCTCTAAATGTTGCCCCGATGACCCGCAGGTAACATTACCGACCTCGACATCTTCTACAGGAAGAAAAATTTTTTTTTTTGGTTTCGTAATAGGCCTTCCAGTAGATGATGACCCGTCGACCTATGGGTAACAGTAGGGACCTAAACATCTTCTACAGGAAGAAAATTTTTTTTTTTACGTAATAGGTCTTTCAGTAGATATTTCCCCGATGACCTGGAGGTGACATTATCGACCTGGACATCTTCTACAGGAAGAAAAATTTTTTTTTTGGTTTCG
Organism: Theocolax elegans; assembly: GCA_026168455.1. Taxonomy (NCBI): domain Eukaryota; kingdom Metazoa; phylum Arthropoda; class Insecta; order Hymenoptera; family Cerocephalidae; genus Theocolax; species Theocolax elegans. The sequence continues at coordinate 18,928,702 of CM047431.1, forward strand.
TAATAGGCCTTCCAGTAGATGATGCTTCGTCGACCTATGGGTAACAGTAGGGACCTAAACATCTTCTACAGGAAGAAATTTTTTTTTTTTTTTATAATGAACCTTCCAGTAGATGATGTCTCGATGACCTGGAGGTAACAGTAGGGACCTGGACATCATCTACAGGAAAAATTTTTTTTTTGGTTTCGTAATAGGCTTTCCAGTAGATGTTATCCCGTTAACTTGGAGGTAACATTAGGGACCTGGACATCATCTACAGGAAGAAATTTTTTTTTTTTTTATAATGAACCTTCCAGTAGATGATGTTTCGATGACCTGGAGGTAACATTAGGGACCTGGATATCTACTACAGGAAGAAAATTTTTTTTTTTTGATTCCGCAATAGGCCTTTCAGTAAATGTTGCCCCGATAACCTGGAGGTAACATTAGGGACCTGGAAATCATCTCCAGAAAGAAATTATTTTTTTTAAATCGTAATGGACCTTCCAAGATATATAGTAATTATTATAAATTTATGATAATTTTGTTAATAAACTAAGAGATATTAACAACATTACTAGAATGTAGGATGTAAGTAGTAGATCAATTCTCAGAAATTCAGGAAAATTCAATTGATTATGTAGATATTAAATGATATTATCCACATCCACATCCATCCACATTATATTAAAATTTTATACTGTCTAAATGACGAATTAAGTATTAATTATGTTATATTTTTTTAAATAGTTTATAAAAATTAATTTTTTTTAATTCAATATGATCGCGGCACCCAAAGGAATAATTAGACATAGTGTTTGAATTTTTTAAAGGTATTTAATTAATTTTTTAATGGTTTAAAAGTTTAAGTCTGAGCGTACGTTCGTACGTCCGTACAGACAGACTTTTTATTTTTTAACTCTTCTTATCTCTCTTGAATTTTCGAAAAAATGAATTTTTTTTAATGAAAGTGATCGCGGAACCACACGGATTAATTAGAAATAATGCTTAACTTTTTTATAAAAAAACCTCGATTATTTAACTTGATTATTTATTTGCTTATATCGATCAGTTATAACTAAAAGTAACATGAAGGACTGGATATCATCAACAGGAAGGGAATATGTTTTTTTTTAATTTTGTAATGTTTGTTCCAGTAGATGATGCCGCGATGATCTGGAGGTAACATAATGGACCTGGATATCATCTACAGGAAGAAATTAATTGTTTTTTAAATTTCGTAATGTGTGTTCCAGTAGATGATGCCACGATGACCTGGAGGTAACATAAGGGACCTGGACATAATCTACAGGAAGGAATTAATTTTTTTTTTAATTTCGTAATGTGCGTTCCAGTAGATAATAATAAAAATAATAATAAATAGTAATAAAATAATATAAATAACATAAATACCATAAATACTATAAGAACCATAATACATAATAACATAAACTAACTAATACAAAATTTTATCGTTCGGTAATATGTATATGTATATAATAATATCGGTCTCACCGAACTAAATGCTTTACTTTTAGAATAAAGCAGGCCTATCGTACTCTTTGTCCACTATGGTTGGTGGAATTTCCCAGAGCACGGCCTTTTAAAATAATTAAAGGCGTTTCGTCCTCGATCTCCAGCTTGGACTCCTCAGTAAGGAACTGGAGATCTTACCTTAGACGCCTGTCGCAAGATGATATGCGACGCCAGCAAGATGTTCTGCGGCTATATATATAGAAAATAGACGACGATCTCTCCAACGAGTGTAGAGAGATAGTCGTCTCCATCTGGTGGTGGGAAAAGCCACCAGCCAGAGCGCGAATTTTTAGACCGTATCGTGAGTTATTTGATACAAAATTTTATCGTTCGGTAATATGTATATGTATATAATAATATCGGTCTCACCGAACTAAATGCTTTACTTTTAGAATAAAGCAGGCCTATCGTACTCTTTGTCCACTATGGTTGGTGGAATTTCCCAGAGCACGGCCTTTTAAAATAATTAAAGGCGTTTCGTCCTCGATCTCCAGCTTGGACTCCTCAGTAAGGAACTGGAGATCTTACCTTAGACGCCTGTCGCAAGATGATATGCGACGCCAGCAAGATGTTCTGCGGCTATATATATAGAAAATAGACGACGATCTCTCCAACGAGTGTAGAGAGATAGTCGTCTCCATCTGGTGGTGGGAAAAGCCACCAGCCAGAGCGCGAATTTTTAGACCGTATCGTGAGTTATTTGATACAAAATTTTATCGTTCGGTAATATGTATATGTATATAATAATATCGGTCTCACCGAACTAAATGCTTTACTTTTAGAATAAAGCAGGCCTATCGTACTCTTTGTCCACTATGGTTGGTGGAATTTCCCAGAGCACGGCCTTTTAAAATAATTAAAGGCGTTTCGTCCTCGATCTCCAGCTTGGACTCCTCAGTAAGGAACTGGAGATCTTACCTTAGACGCCTGTCGCAAGATGATATGCGACGCCAGCAAGATGTTCTGCGGCTATATATATAGAAAATAGACGACGATCTCTCCAACGAGTGTAGAGAGATAGTCGTCTCCATCTGGTGGTGGGAAAAGCCACCAGCCAGAGCGCGAATTTTTAGACCGTATCGTGAGTTATTTGATACAAATTTTATCGTTCGGTAATATGTATATGTATATAATAATATCGGTCTCACCGAACTAAATGCTTTACTTTTAGAATAAAGCAGGCCTATCGTACTCTTTGTCCACTATGGTTGGTGGAATTTCCCAGAGCACGGCCTTTTAAAATAATTAAAGGCGTTTCGTCCTCGATCTCCAGCTTGGACTCCTCAGTAAGGAACTGGAGATCTTACCTTAGACGCCTGTCGCAAGATGATATGCGACGCCAGCAAGATGTTCTGCGGCTATATATATAGAAAATAGACGACGATCTCTCCAACGAGTGTAGAGAGATAGTCGTCTCCATCTGGTGGTGGGAAAAGCCACCAGCCAGAGCGCGAATTTTTAGACCGTATCGTGAGTTATTTGATACAAATTTTATCGTTCGGTAATATGTATATGTATATAATAATATCGGTCTCACCGAACTAAATGCTTTACTTTTAGAATAAAGCAGGCCTATCGTACTCTTTGTCCACTATGGTTGGTGGAATTTCCCAGAGCACGGCCTTTTAAAATAATTAAAGGCGTTTCGTCCTCGATCTCCAGCTTGGACTCCTCAGTAAGGAACTGGAGATCTTACCTTAGACGCCTGTCGCAAGATGATATGCGACGCCAGCAAGATGTTCTGCGGCTATATATATAGAAAATAGACGACGATCTCTCCAACGAGTGTAGAGAGATAGTCGTCTCCATCTGGTGGTGGGAAAAGCCACCAGCCAGAGCGCGAATTTTTAGACCGTATCGTGAGTTATTTGATACAAAATTTTATCGTTCGGTAATATGTATATGTATATAATAATATCGGTCTCACCGAACTAAATGCTTTACTTTTAGAATAAAGCAGGCCTATCGTACTCTTTGTCCACTATGGTTGGTGGAATTTCCCAGAGCACGGCCTTTTAAAATAATTAAAGGCGTTTCGTCCTCGATCTCCAGCTTGGACTCCTCAGTAAGGAACTGGAGATCTTACCTTAGACGCCTGTCGCAAGATGATATGCGACGCCAGCAAGATGTTCTGCGGCTATATATATAGAAAATAGACGACGATCTCTCCAACGAGTGTAGAGAGATAGTCGTCTCCATCTGGTGGTGGGAAAAGCCACCAGCCAGAGCGCGAATTTTTAGACCGTATCGTGAGTTATTTGATACAAAATTTTATCGTTCGGTAATATGTATATGTATATAATAATATCGGTCTCACCGAACTAAATGCTTTACTTTTAGAATAAAGCAGGCCTATCGTACTCTTTGTCCACTATGGTTGGTGGAATTTCCCAGAGCACGGCCTTTTAAAATAATTAAAGGCGTTTCGTCCTCGATCTCCAGCTTGGACTCCTCAGTAAGGAACTGGAGATCTTACCTTAGACGCCTGTCGCAAGATGATATGCGACGCCAGCAAGATGTTCTGCGGCTATATATATAGAAAATAGACGACGATCTCTCCAACGAGTGTAGAGAGATAGTCGTCTCCATCTGGTGGTGGGAAAAGCCACCAGCCAGAGCGCGAATTTTTAGACCGTATCGTGAGTTATTTGATACAAAATTTTATCGTTCGGTAATATGTATATGTATATAATAATATCGGTCTCACCGAACTAAATGCTTTACTTTTAGAATAAAGCAGGCCTATCGTACTCTTTGTCCACTATGGTTGGTGGAATTTCCCAGAGCACGGCCTTTTAAAATAATTAAAGGCGTTTCGTCCTCGATCTCCAGCTTGGACTCCTCAGTAAGGAACTGGAGATCTTACCCTTAGACGCCTGTCGCAAGATGATATGCGACGCCAGCAAGATGTTCTGCGGCTATATATATAGAAAATAGACGACGATCTCTCCAACGAGTGTAGAGAGATAGTCGTCTCCATCTGGTGGTGGGAAAAGCCACCAGCCAGAGCGCGAATTTTTAGACCGTATCGTGAGTTATTTGATACAAAATTTTATCGTTCGGTAATATGTATATGTATATAATAATATCGGTCTCACCGAACTAAATGCTTACTTTTAGAATAAAGCAGGCCTATCGTACTCTTTGTCCACTATGGTTGGTGGAATTTCCCAGAGCACGGCCTTTTAAAATAATTAAAGGCGTTTCGTCCTCGATCTCCAGCTTGGACTCCTCAGTAAGGAACTGGAGATCTTACCTTAGACGCCTGTCGCAAGATGATATGCGACGCCAGCAAGATGTTCTGCGGCTATATATATAGAAAATAGACGACGATCTCTCCAACGAGTGTAGAGAGATAGTCGTCTCCATCTGGTGGTGGGAAAAGCCACCAGCCAGAGCGCGAATTTTTAGACCGTATCGTGAGTTATTTGATACAAAATTTTATCGTTCGGTAATATGTATATGTATATAATAATATCGGTCTCACCGAACTAAATGCTTTACTTTTAGAATAAAGCAGGCCTATCGTACTCTTTGTCCACTATGGTTGGTGGAATTTCCCAGAGCACGGCCTTTTAAAATAATTAAAGGCGTTTCGTCCTCGATCTCCAGCTTGGACTCCTCAGTAAGGAACTGGAGATCTTACCTTAGACGCCTGTCGCAAGATGATATGCGACGCCAGCAAGATGTTCTGCGGCTATATATATAGAAAATAGACGACGATCTCTCCAACGAGTGTAGCCGACGATAAAATTTTGTATCAAATAACTCACGAATACGGTCTAAAAATTCGCGCTCTGGCTGGTGGGCTTTTCCCACCCCGAATGGGAGACGACTATCTCTCTACACTCGTTGGAGAGATCGTCGTCTATTTTCTATATATATAGCCGCAGAACATCTTGCTGGCGTCGCATATCATCTTGCGACAGGCGTCTAAGGTAAGATCTCCAGTTCCTTACTGAGGAGTCCAAGCTGGAGATCGAGGACGAAACGCCTTTAATTATTTAAAAGGCCGTGCTCTGGGAAATTCCACCAACCATAGTGGACAAAGAGTACGATAGGCCTGCTTTATTCTAAAGTAAAGCATTAGTTCGGTGAGACCGATATTATTATATACATATACATATTACCGAACGATAAAATTTTGTATCAAATAACTCACGATACGTCTAAAAATTCGCGCTCTGGCTGGTGGCTTTTCCCACCACCAGATGGAGACGACTATCTCTCTACACTCGTTGGAGAGATCGTCGTCTATTTTCTATATATATAGCCGCAGAACATCTTGCTGGCGTCGCATATCATCTTGCGACAGGCGTCTAAGGTAAGATCTCCAGTTCCTTACTGAGGAGTCCAGCTGGAGATCGAGGACGAAACGCCTTTAATTATTTTAAAAGGCCGTGCTCTGGGAAATTCCACCAACCATAGTGGACAAAGAGTACGATAGGCCTGCTTTATTCTAAAAGTAAAGCATTTAGTTCGGTGAGACCGATATTATTATATACATATACATATTACCGAAACGATAAAATTTTGTATCAAATAACTCACGATACGGTCTAAAAATTCGCGCTCTGGCTGGTGGCTTTTCCCACCACCAGATGGAGACGACTATCTCTCTACACTCGTTGGAGAGATCGTCGTCTATTTTCTATATATATAGCCGCAGAACATCTTGCTGGCGTCGCATATCATCTTGCGACAGGCGTCTAAGGTAAGATCTCCAGTTCCTTACTGAGGAGTCCAAGCTGGAGATCGAGGACGAAACGCCTTTAATTATTTAAAAGGCCGTGCTCTGGGAAATTCCACCAACCATAGTGGACAAAGAGTACGATAGGCCTGCTTTATTCTAAAAGTAAAGCATTTAGTTCGGTGAGACCGATATTATTATATACATATACATATTACCGAACGATAAAATTTTGTATCAAATAACTCACGATACGGTCTAAAAATTCGCGCTCTGGCTGGTGGCTTTTCCCACCACCAGATGGAGACGACTATCTCTCTACACTCGTTGGAGAGATCGTCGTCTATTTTCTATATATATAGCCGCAGAACATCTTGCTGGCGTCGCATATCATCTTGCGACAGGCGTCTAAGGTAAGATCTCCAGTTCCTTACTGAGGAGTCCAAGCTGGAGATCGAGGACGAAACGCCTTTAATTATTTTAAAAGGCCGTGCTCTGGGAAATTCCACCAACCATAGTGGACAAAGAGTACGATAGGCCTGCTTTATTCTAAAAGTAAAGCATTTAGTTCGGTGAGACCGATATTATTATATACATATACATATTACCGAACGATAAAATTTTGTATCAAATAACTCACGATACGGTCTAAAAATTCGCGCTCTGGCTGGTGGCTTTTCCCACCACCAGATGGAGACGACTATCTCTCTACACTCGTTGGAGAGATCGTCGTCTATTTTCTATATATATAGCCGCAGAACATCTTGCTGGCGTCGCATATCATCTTGCGACAGGCGTCTAAGGTAAGATCTCCAGTTCCTTACTGAGGAGTCCAAGCTGGAGATCGAGGACGAAACGCCTTTAATTATTTTAAAAGGCCGTGCTCTGGGAAATTCCACCAACCATAGTGGACAAAGAGTACGATAGGCCTGCTTTATTCTAAAAGTAAAGCATTTAGTTCGGTGAGACCGATATTATTATATACATATACATATTACCGAACGATAAAATTTTGTATCAAATAACTCACGATACGGTCTAAAAATTCGCGCTCTGGCTGGTGGCTTTTCCCACCACCAGATGGAGACGACTATCTCTCTACACTCGTTGGAGAGATCGTCGTCTATTTTCTATATATATAGCCGCAGAACATCTTGCTGGCGTCGCATATCATCTTGCGACAGGCGTCTAAGGTAAGATCTCCAGTTCCTTACTGAGGAGTCCAAGCTGGAGATCGAGGACGAAACGCCTTTAATTATTTTAAAAGGCCGTGCTCTGGGAAATTCCACCAACCATAGTGGACAAAGAGTACGATAGGCCTGCTTTATTCTAAAAGTAAAGCATTTAGTTCGGTGAGACCGATATTATTATATACATATACATATTACCGAACGATAAAATTTTGTATCAAATAACTCACGATACGGTCTAAAAATTCGCGCTCTGGCTGGTGGCTTTTCCCACCACCAGATGGAGACGACTATCTCTCTACACTCGTTGGAGAGATCGTCGTCTATTTTCTATATATATAGCCGCAGAACATCTTGCTGGCGTCGCATATCATCTTGCGACAGGCGTCTAAGGTAAGATCTCCAGTTCCTTACTGAGGAGTCCAAGCTGGAGATCGAGGACGAAACGCCTTTAATTATTTTAAAAGGCCGTGCTCTGGGAAATTCCACCAACCATAGTGGACAAAGAGTACGATAGGCCTGCTTTATTCTAAAAGTAAAGCATTTAGTTCGGTGAGACCGATATTATTATATACATATACATATTACCGAACGATAAAATTTTGTATCAAATAACTCACGATACGGTCTAAAAATTCGCGCTCTGGCTGGTGGCTTTTCCCACCACCAGATGGAGACGACTATCTCTCTACACTCGTTGGAGAGATCGTCGTCTATTTTCTATATATATAGCCGCAGAACATCTTGCTGGCGTCGCATATCATCTTGCGACAGGCGTCTAAGGTAAGATCTCCAGTTCCTTACTGAGGAGTCCAAGCTGGAGATCGAGGACGAAACGCCTTTAATTATTTTAAAAGGCCGTGCTCTGGGAAATTCCACCAACCATAGTGGACAAAGAGTACGATAGGCCTGCTTTATTCTAAAGTAAAGCATTTAGTTCGGTGTGACCGATATTATTATATACATATACATATTACCGAACGATAAACTTTTGTATCAATAACTCACGATACGGTCTAAAAATTCGCGCTCTGGCTGGTGGCTTTTCCCACCACCAGATGGAGACGACTATCTCTCTACACTCGTTGGAGAGATCGTCGTCTATTTCTATATATATAGCCGCAGAACATCTTGCTGGCGTCGCATATCATCTTGCGACAGGCGTCTAAGGTAAGATCTCCAGTTCCTTACTGAGGAGTCCAAGCTGGAGATCGAGGACGAAACGCCTTTAATTATTTTAAAAGGCCGTGCTCTGGGAAATTCCACCAACCATAGTGGACAAAGAGTACGATAGGCCTGCTTTATTCTAAAAGTAAAGCATTTAGTTCGGTGAGACCGATATTCTTATATACATAACTAACTAATATATAAATAAATTATAATTATATATGTATGATCAATATTTAATTATTTGGTTGAGTTTTTATATAAATTAGTTATATATATAGACAAAAATTATCAAAATATTTATAATTTGTTATTTTATAAAATTTATAAAATAAAGTTTTACAATATTTAATATGTAATGTTATAATTACTCTTAAGTAAATAGCAAATTGCAATATCAAAATAACAAAAGTTCTTACATCATATAGTGAAATGTATATACTACATATGGGCTATTTCACGTCAAGTGGTACGATGAAAATTTTAAATCGCTCCAAAATTTGAAAACAGGCTGGAAATATCTTTCAGAAGATAGAAAAAAATTTTTAGGTGTTAAAAATAATTTGCCTAAGAGTTATTCCACCATGGAAATTTTTCAATTTTTTAGAAAAATTTATATTTTTAAAGCCATTTATCTCAAAATCTATTGATTTTTTTGAAAAAACATTAAAAACAACTTTTGTTCAAAATAATCTTTAGAACTTATCTACCTGGGTTACAATTCTTAATTTTAACATCTCAAAGAGATAGGGCACTTGGAAATATTGAATATCAAAAAAAGGCGACCACGCCACAATCGATTTTGATCTAACACCGCTCAAAAGATCACATTTTTTGAGAGCTTTCGAATGGCGGTGGTTAGATTATTGGCCAAGACCGCTGGTGTAAGTTATGCCCTAAAATACATGAAAATTAGTGATTTTATGAGGTTTATGGGGTATAACTTACACCAGCGGTCATGGCCAATAATCTAACCCAAGCCATTCGAAAGCTCGCGAAAAATGTGATCTTTTGAGCGGTGTTAGATCAAAATCGATTGTGGCGTGGTCGCCTTTTTTTGATATTCAATATTTCCGGGCGTTATATTTCTTCGAGATTTTAAAATTAAGAATTGTAACCCAGGTAGATAAGTTCTAAAGATTATTTTGAACAAAAGTTGGTTTTAATGTTTTTTTTTAAAAATCAATAGATTTTGAGATAAATGGCTTTGAAAATAGTAATTTTTCTAAAAAATTGAAAAATTACCATTTTTCATGGTGGAATAACTCTTAGGGAAATTATTTTTAACACCTAAAAATTTTTTTCTATCTTCTGAAAGATATTTCCAGCCTGAATTCAAATTTTGGTGCGATTTAAAATTTTCATCGTACCACTTGACGTGAAATAGCCCATATATTAAAATTTCTATAATATGTATTGTAGAAATATTTTATATACGCGTATACGTTCATTTCTTTTTCAGTATTCAATTGTTTACAGACGACTTTTTAATTTAAGGGGGGAGCCTGCTTTAGAGGCTTCAAAAAATCGTTTTTTTTTTGCCTAAATCTCTTCCTAAACTATCCAAGAATATGTCTCTAAAATTTCAGAACTAAATTCGGAATATTTTCGGTGATACAGAAGAAATAGTGAGCAAGCGTCGAGCAGGTATCCGAGCGTCCGGGCCGCCCCTCGATGTATTGTGTATATTATAATGGAAAGGGACTAACGGTTCTTCAAAACGGTTAAACTGTTTATAGAAGGTCTCTATGAAGCTATGGGAGGGGCAAAAATGTTATTGTAACGGTATATATGAGCTGGCAACGTCGGCTCGAACAGAGCTACATTTAGCTTTACTGTTCAGTTTCAATTTGTCTCTCAGTACGGGAGCATCTTAAAAATATGGAAACCTATCCGAAAATGAGCAAATCTTCGAGTGAGCGTAGTGCATGGCCACGGAAGCGCAAATTCTACGGCAATCAATTTGTGAATGTTTCTTCATCGGACGATGGAGAAGCTAATACCAGCCGCAGTGAGCAGAAATTGGCATCGGCGACTACGGACGACGTTATAGTTTATCCGTCTCATTGTTACCGCATAATCGAGTTTGTGTCTGTGTTTTTAGCAATTTCGGAGTTAGTTATTTGCAATTTGTGTAAGCAAAACATAACGTTCGCCGAAAGCAATCATCGAGGTTTAGGATTTACAATTATTTTGTCGTGTCTCTGCGGTAAACGAGAAATCGAATCCGGACCGTTGATTCACACCGGATACGAAATCAACAGAAGAATTGTGTTCGTCATGAGGCTTTTGGGTGTCGCACGAGAAGGCATAAATATTTTTTGTGGTCTTCTGGATTTATCTCAAGGCATATGCTTAGCAAAATCGACGTATGACAAAATCGTGGAACATCTGTATACAGCATCGAAAACGATGTTTGAAAGTGCGTGCAAAAGTGCTATCGAAGAAGAAAAACAACTAAATGTGCAACATGAAAGACCAGCTGAACATTCGAAAGTTTCGGGCGATGGATCGTGGAAAAAACGTGGATTCACTTCTCTGTACGGTGTAACTACACTTATTGGCTACTACAGTGGCAAAGTGATTGATCTCGATGTTAAAAGCGGATATTGTCATACCTGCACTCTCAAGAAAAATGCGTTGAACGACGACGAGTATGAAGAATGGTATGAAACTCATAAAGATAATTGTTCTTCGAATCACGCAGGCTCCGCCGGAAAGATGGAAGTTGATTCAATCACCGAAATATTTTCAAGATCCATCGAGAAATTTGGAGTAATGTATAGCAATTATATTGGCGATGGCGACTCCAAAACATTTCTTGGCACCGTGAACAATAATCCATACGGCGACAAGTGTACAGTGACTAAAAACGAGTGCGTGGGACACGTACAAAAGCGCATGGGTACTCGTCTCCGCAAACAGAATCTCGGTGGAAAAAAGCGGCTCACAGAGACTGTAATAAAAAAACTAACAATGTATTACGGTCTCGCGATTCGAAGAAATTTAAACTCTGTAGAAGGTATGAGAAGTGCAATAATGGCGACACTTGATCATTATTGCTCTACAGATAAATTGCCTCGCCACGACAACTGCCCCGAAGGCGCCGAAAGCTGGTGTGAATGGCGCAAAGCAGGAGCAAAAAATACTTTGGCTGATTTTAAACATCCACCGCGCCTAATTGACGACGATATTGAAAAATATATTCGTCCTATATACGAGGAATTATCTTAGGTGCTTAGGTGGACACACGCAGAATGCTAACGAGTCAATCAATTCAACCGTATGGCGCATGACGCCCAAACACCTTCATTCGGGGTTTAAAATAGTTCAGACTGCTGCTTTCATCACTGGAGGGATGTTTAATGAAGGCTACAGTGCAGTATTAAAAACTATACACTTATTAGACTTGAAAATTGGGCTCCAGTGCAAAAATTTTTGCGATAAAGCGGACGAGGACCGCATCACGCGTCAAAACAGGCGCGCCTCATTGGAGACCAAAGAGGCCAGAACAGCCCGTCGAATGGAGCAATTGACCGAAAACCAATTTTTTGAAGAGTCTGAAGGGCAGTTATATGGAGCAGGAATCGCTGCTTAGCATATTAATAGGGTAAGTTCAAGAAATTTACAATTTTTTGTGAACCAAAACTTTGACACGCGATTTCTCGGATTTCTATTTTGACGATTTTTTCAAATTGGCGAGCAAGATAGGAAAAAAAGTAAACGTCCTATCGAAACGGGTCGATAGCATTATATTCAGAATTAAATTCTCTTCTGGGTGAACCTAAAATACCTTAAGAAAGTTAATATTAACTCGATTTTTCAACAATCTGAAGTGAATTTTTTTTTAAATGCATTTTTTTTTAATCTGCGAAAAAATGTTGAATTTTTCACTTTTTGTTGAATTTTCTTGGTTCACCTAGGAATGACACTATTGAAAATTAAAAATTTCTTTGGTTTTTTTGTTTCAGATGAAAATTGCGACCTGCATCGTGCTCGCCACAGAGAAAGTGCACACTCGAGGCGCCTCCGCAAATTTCTTGTAGCATAAAGAATATCTCATGTATGGTAATAAAAAAATTTGAGAAAACTCTTCAAATATATAAGAATAAACCCTAAAAGTTTCATTTTAATCAGACATTTCTTTCCTTCCCAATAAAATCCTCGAAAATATCAATTTTTTGATGCCTCTAAAGCAGGCTCCCCCCTCAAGGCTATTAAAAATTTAACGCTATATTCTAATTACTCCATTCGTCCAATAGGTGGCGTGTATAAAATTTTCTATTTTTCCAGTTCTTCTTGCAACTGCTCAAAAATGTGTCAACTAGTATATAAGAAACAACAAAATATTTAGTTATTATGCGAAAATGTATCTTTCGTTCAGAGTATTGCAATGATAGCGATTGAAATAATATTTAAGTTTGTGACTAATAAGTGTAATGAATAAATATATGCGAGTGAATAAAAATTGCGATCAACTGCGTAAGAATAGTATATAATTAAATCTCCAAATATTAAATGTTTCTGTAGTACTTAATTGACAAAAGGAATTCCCCCAATATATACACTCTATTTCGAATAAATTAAAAACAAAATATAATTCATTTTTACTTCCTTAAATTCGCATTTAAAAAATACCAGATTGAATAATAAAATTTGCTGACTTATATAATAAAAATTACTATATTGAATATCAAAAATTACGATATTGGATATTAAAAGATATTATATCTAAATTATTATATTGCTGAGATGTCACACTTTTCCTATACAATATAGTAACTTTTAATATAGATTATTTTACTATTTATTATAATATTTTTCTCAGTGTATAAAAAGTGCTATTGCAATAACAATTAAACTCTATTTCATACAAAAATAATTATTTTTATAGATAATTTCTATTTTTTTAATATTATCATTTTAATTCATCGTATAATAATAATAAATTCATTAATTATTATACATATGATAATAAATCTATGTGGATACAATTTAATAAATAATAATTGAATGTAGTTAAATAATAAAATATTTTTCGATACGCCGTGCGCGGAGACGTGATTTTACGCACGCTCCGAAAAACTGGCGTGGTGAAATCTCGCTCCGCACAGGTTGTATCGAAAAATATATATTTTTTAGTTTAATTTAATATTATCTAATAGATAATGATTTTTCAGCGAGCGACCGTGAGCGAGAGAGGATTTTAGCTAGTATGTATATAATATAATATCGGTCTCTCCGAACTAAATAATTTACTTTTAGATTAAAGCAGACCTATTGTACTCTTTGTCCACTATGGTTGGTGGAATTTCCCAGGGCACAGCCTTTTTTTAAAAACAATTAAAAGCGTTTCGTCCTCGATCTCCAGCTTGGACTCCTCAGTAAGGAACTGGAGATCTCACCTTAGACGTCTGTCGCAAGATAAACCGCGACACCAGCAAGATGTTGTGCGGCTATATATATAGAAAAGAGACGACGATCTCTCCAACGAGTGTAGAGAGATAGCCGTCTCCATCTGGTGGTGGGAAAAACCACCAGCCAGAGTGCGACGTACGCAACCGAGTCGCCATTTATTTGAAATAAAATGAATCTATCGTTTGTATATATGTATATAATATAATATCGGTCCCTCCGAACTAAATAATTTACTTTTAGATTAAAGCAGGCATATATTGTTCTCTTTGTCCACTATGGTTGGTGGAATTTCCCAGTGCACAGCCTTTTTTTAAAAACAATTAAAGGCGTTTCGTCCTCGATCTCCAGCTTGGACTCCTCAGTAAGGAACTGGAGATCTAACCTTAGCCGCCTATCGCAAGATGAACCGCGACGCCAGCAATCAAATCATTTTATTTCAAATAACTGGCGACTCGGTTGCGTACGTCGCACTCTGGCTGGTGGTTTTTCCCACCACCAGATGGAGCCGACTATCTCTCTACACTCGTTGGAAAGATCGTCGTCTCTTTTCTATATATATAGCCGCAGAACATCTTGCTGGCGTCGCGGTTCATCTTGCGACAGGCGTCTAAGGTAATATCTCCAGTTCCTTACTGAGGAGTCCAAGGTGGAGATCGAGAACGAAACGCCTTTATTTGTTTTTAAAAAAAGGCTGTGCTCTGGGAAATTCCACCAACTATAGTGGACAAAGAGTACAATAGGTCTGCTTTAATCTAAAAGTAAATTATTTAGTTCGGAGAGACCGATACTATATTATATACATATATAAGAACGATAGATTTATTTTATTTCAAATATCTGGCGACTCGGTTGCGTACGTCGCACTCTGGTTGGTGGTTTTTCCCACCACCAGGTGGAGACGACTATCTCTCTACACTCGTTGGACACACCTAGACTCGTGCGCGCTGCGAAGAGTGATAGCCGCGTTGTTACGCGACAGGTGTGATCCCTCCGCGTCCCGTGTTCAGATTCACCGTGCTGTGTTTTGCCGTGCGTTTCGTGTCTGCGTGTCGACTGCAGGCCGATCCTGCATTTGCAGTGAGTGGTGCAACACCGTGCATCTGCCTGTAGCCACACAACCTCGGTGCACGGGCAAACGGACAATCCGTCCTACACCGTAGCGAGAGAGATAGAGAGAGAGGGAGAGAGAGAGAGAGCAACCGATCGGCTGGTCGTTGTTTACCAACGACTACAGCAGCGTATAAAGTAAGTGGTACCACTTCACGCGATCGTGTGTTTATTCGCACTTAATAAATAATCGTGTTGCGTTATACCATTCCCGTTGACTGGGTATATTATTTTAGTTCGCGATATTTTTCCCCCTCTCTCTACAAGTCGGCCCTTTACCGACTTGTAATAAAAGCGTAGACCTCGGCGACAATCAGATTTTGTTTATTATTTATCTTTTATATTTATTTCAATAAATTCAATATTGTTACATTAAAATTCGATATTCGAGTAATTGAATTTTAACCCACGTACGATTCCTTCCGTAATCCTAAGAGCTTTTATATTTCTGGTTGACAAGTGCTCGACGCGATATCCCTGTTTCGCGGTCAATTTCAGATTTGAGTTTTACCTGGTTGTTATCTGAAACAGTAATTTGGTTTCAGATTAACACTTAAAAGATTTGATAGAGCGGACAGGTAACCGCCGCCGCAACGCGGGAAAAATACGTTTATTTAAATACGGTAAGTTTAACCGTACCGCTGAGCAGCCGCGATATTAAAATAAACATCCGTGCGCAAACCAAACTGTTACAATATATAAATATATCGATAATATCTCCCTACTAGCACACAACGTTGCGACAACGTTGTGGCAACGTTATCTTAGAAATGTTCCAACGTTGTTATGAAAGTCGCTGCAACGTTGGAGAAACGTTGCTACAACGTGGTAGATGTAAATTTTAAATCGCTCCAAAATTTGACAACAGGCTGGAAATATCTTCCAGAAGATAGAAAAAAAATTTTAGGTGTTAAAAATAATTTCTCTAAGAATTATTCGACCACGAAAAATGTAAAATTTTCATATTTTTAGAAAAATTGCTATTTTTAAAGCCATTTGTCTCAAAATCTATTGATTTTTTAAAAAAAACCTTACAAACAACTGATGTTCAAAATAATCTTGAGAAAATATCTACCGGGTTACAATTCTTAATTTTAAAATCTCGAAGAGATAGAACACTCGGAAATATTGAATATCAAAAAAAAAGGCAACCACGCCACAATCGATTTTGGTCTAACACCGCTCAAAAGATCACATTTTTCGAGAGCTTTCGAATGGCTTGGGTTAGATTATTGGCCAAGACCGCTGGTGTAAGTTGTGCCTCATAAACCTCATAAAATCACTAATTTTCACGTATTTTAGGACATTTTGTGGGAGCCGCGGTGGCTCAAGAGTAGAGCTCCCGACTCTCACACCGAGGGTCGTGGGTTCGATCCCAGACGTGTACCTCTGAAAATTTTTTCATGTGCATTTTTCGAACACCGCGACTCAGTGGCTCGGCGTGTCACTATAATGTGACGCCACCTCAGGTGCGCGTGCGTTTCGTGCACTTGTCAGTGCATGAGAGGCACGGGCATCTGAACTATAGGGAACGTTAGGGACGCGAAGATGTAAAGAGGATCGCGGTGGTTCCAGCGGGAGGACAGGAAACTGTAATTATTAGACTAATTACAGTGACCGATGATATCTTCCGATGGACACAAGCACCATTGTTTCAACATGTGCTTTGTTTACAGACACACCGTTCACCTCCGTCGCTGATTAGCCCTGGCAGCATAAATAGAGCGACGTTAAATAACAAAAAAAAAAGTTATTTGTAATGTTTTTAAAAAAAAATCAATAGATTTTGAGATAAATGGCTTTAAAAATAGCAATTTTTCTAAAAAATTGAATAATTTCCATTTTTCATGGTCGAATAACTCTTAGGCAAATTATTTTTAACATCTAAAATTTTTTTTCTATGCTTTGAAAGATGTTTCCAGCCTGTTCTCAAATTTTGGAGCGATTTAAAATTTTCATCGTACCACTTGACGTGAAAAGCCCATATACATATATATATGGGCTATTTCACGTCAAGTGGTACGATGAAAATTTTAAATCGCTCCAAAATTTGAAAACAGGCTAGAAATATCTTCCAGAAGATAGAAAAAAATTTTTAGGTGTTAAAAATAATTTGCCTAAGAGTTATTCCACCATGAAAAATGGAAATTTTTCAATTTTTTGGAAAAATTTCTATTTTCAAAGCCATTTATCTCAAAATCTATTGATTTTTTTGAAAAAACATTACAAACAACTTTTGTTCAAAATAATCTTTAGAACTTATTTACCTGGGTTACAATTCTTAATTTTAAAATCTCGAAGAGATAGAACGCCCGGAAATATTGAATATCAAAAAAAGGCGACCACGCCACAATCGATTTTGATCTAACACCGCTCAAAAGATTACATTTTTCGAGAGCTGTCGAATGGCTGTGGTTAGATTATTGGCCAAGACCGCTGGTGTAAGTTATACCCCATAAACCTCATAAAATCACTAATTTTCATGTATTTTAGGGCATAACTTACACCAGCGGTCTTGGCCAATAATCTAACCATCGCCATTCGAAAGCTCTCGAAAAATGTGATCTTTTGAGCGGTGTTAGATCAAAATCGATTGTGGCGTGGTCGCCTTTTTTTGATATTCAATATTTCCGGGCGTTCTATCTCTTCGAGATTTTAAAATTAAGAATTGTAATCCAGGTAAATAAGTTCTAAAGATTATTTTGAACAAAAGTTGGTTTTAATGTTTTTTTTTAAAAATCAATAGATTTTGAGATAAATGGCTTTGAAAATAGAAATTTTTCTAAATATTGAAAAATTTCCATTTTTTATGGTGGAATAACTCTCAGGCAAATTATTTTTAACACTTAAAAATTTTTTTCTATCTTCTGAAAGATATTTCCAGCCTGTTTTCAAATTTTGGAGCGATTTAAAATTTTCATCGTACCACTTGACGTGAAATAGCCCATATATATTTCTGAAATACTGATTAAGAGTTACACATTGGTATACATATATTTTACTTACAAGGAGAGGTCACACCCTCTGGAAAACGGATCCTTACCAAACTCTAGGATATAATTTCTACTATAAAATTATGCAGAAAGCCGGAGTTTTAGTGTCCAATGGCCATTTTTACGATAGATATAAGCAAATAATCCGGTGTTCGGACCCAACCTCCCGTTTCTGTGTCGGCTTGCGAGGTGGTCTAACCACGCTCGTAGAGGCGTCAACGTCCATCGGGTTGGGTCGTCGCAAGCCACTAGGCCCAGCCTTCGGTGACTGCTTCTTACGAGGTTTTGGGGACGGGGTGTCCGTCCTTTCCTTCCCGACTGATGGTTGGGCAGGGACTGGCTGAGCACCGCTCTCTTCTCGTCCCTGCCGTGATGATCCGGCTGCGAACCCGTTGGCTGAGGGAGTAGTTTGACTCTCTTGGTACTCCCTCAACTTCTGGTCTGGCTTAGCTTGGACGACAGCACTGAGGGCAACCTTTACCTGTTCGAAGGACCCCGTGCTGTCTAAGCCGAAGGCCGCAGCCTGGCGGCGAGTCGCCTCTTCTACCCGGCGACCCACCACCACTTCCGCATAGGAGGGCTTGGGCCCAGAAGACTTCACCAACAAGTCCTTCTTGGGTCCCTCCCTGCGGGTGGGCGTCTCCCCCGCTCTTGGATCCAGATAGCATAGGATCGAGAGCATCTTGGACACTCACTCACTGCCACCCCTCGGCGGCCGCAATTGAAACAGTATATCGATTGCGGGGTCGCACACTCCCGGTGGCTGTGGTCCATCGCCCAGCAGTTAAAGCAAGCCAATTTAGGCGGATCTACCGACCGATCGAAAGGTACAGGAACCAATCGACGGAAGACGATCCCCCTAGTAATGACTGGACCGGATGACGATGGTCCAGCCTTGGCTCGTTCCGTCAGGGTCTCGACCCCAACATCCAGTTTCCCTGCGGTTGATGGAATTATGACGGACAGAGCTCCCGCCCTCAAGCACGGGCTATCCGTCACTTGGGGGTTGGCTGGGACTCCTGATTCATAGTCATCCATCGTCAACTGCCGTCTGCCGCTGATCTTTTTCTTCTTGGAACGTGGGCGATTATCGGCGGCGGTCTTTTGCCGCTCCCGTTCTGCCTCGCGTAGATCTTCTACGTAGTCGGCGGGGCAGATATTGGCGGTAGACCCCAGTGCTAACACCGCAGGTACGTCCACCTCCATCTGCTCTATCTGGGTCGTATTACCCGATGACGGGATATCAATCGTCGAGGTCCGGGATGTTCCTTTTATCTCGATGAGTACTTCGTCGATTTCCCGCACGGACTGGTCACATCCAGCGAGTGGGACATCTACGGGCACCCCGAGACAGTCGGAGGCCACTCCCACGACCTCTTCGTCAACACCCGACGTCGGAATGTCTTCCCCCAGCAGAATGATCGGAGGCGACGATGGATCAACACCGTCTCCTGCCTCCAGGTCTCGGTTCTAATCCATCGGGGAGCTGAAAGAAAACAAAAGGTTAATTAGTCATAATTAAAAGTAAATTACGAATAAGGGAGGATTGTCCATTCACTCACACACAAGTATTCTCAAACATCACACTCTCAATGCATGGCATACAGTTACCAGGCCCAACCTTCGATAACTGTTCTCATGCGAACCGATACGTAACCCATACTGCTCTACTTGACAACCCGAGGTGGTACATATCTATTTACATCAGATATATGTACCTCGGTCCGTTTCCGACCAGACTCTTCTAGCCTCAGAATTACTGGAGATAGTACTTCTTTAACTTCGAAGGGTCCGTCATACTTTGGTGCCAGTTTAGCAGATATGCCCTTCGCACCTTGGGAAAGCGTTCGGCACTTCCTCATGAGTAGATCTCCTACTTGAAACGAGGCAATAAGTCTGTTTCTGTTGTAGGTCTTTTCTTGGCGTCTTTGCTCCTCGTCAATGTATTTCTTGACTAAGTCGCGTAGAGCATCAAGTCTTTTAAGTCGATCTAGCCATACTTCGTGGTTGTCCAGGATCTTAAAGTCCTGTTTTTCCACTTACCTGCGGAGACTCTTCACAGGTTGTGGATGACGACCGAAGTTTAAGAACGCGGGTGAGAATTTTGTACTTGACTGCATTAACGTGTTTATTGCATGGCGAAATTCGTGCAAGTGTGTGACCCACCCACGATGATCCGAATCCACAAACGTCGCAATCGTCGTTTTTAACGTTCTACTAGTTCTCTCTACCGGGTTGGCTTGTGGTCGGTAAGGAGGGGTTCTGACATGTTTTATGCCATACTCCTCCAGCATTCGCGACATGATGCCGTTGATGAACTCAGTCCCATTATCCGTTATTAGGAAATCAGGTGTTTCCCAACGGAAGACTACGAGTTCCTCGAATGCTTTAGACACGGACTTACCGGTCGCCGTACGTAATGGTTTGAGCTCTATCCACCTTGTAAACAAGTCTTGAAATACTATGATGTATTTGTATTGACTTTTACTACGTGGAAGCTCCATAACGTCTGCTGCTACAACAGCCCAGGGTCTCTCAATGTTCCGTTTACCCATCAAGCCTGTAGGACCTGCTTGAGACGTCTTATAGCTCTGACAGATCAGACACTGTAAAACAAATTGTCGGGTATCGTGGTAGATACCTGGCCAATAATAGTCTCTTGCAACACGTTCGTAAGTCTTTTCGACTCCCATATGAACCATGGATGGGTGGAGACTCGGTTCCTCTGCTCTAAGGGTAGAACAAGGCGCCAGCCTTCTCGTTCTGTTACAGAGTCCCAGAGTTTATCACTTGTAAAACGATATAGCGTATCATCTTCAATTTTCCACTCCGGAAATTTCTGAGGGCATGAGCGTACATCGTTTAATCTAGCAATATACCATGGGTCTGTAATTACTTCGAACGAGGCAATCTCTTCTTCGTCGGGTTCTGGGTTGACGGCACGAGAGAGCGCGTCCGGGACATAGTGCAAAGCTCCTTTCTTATGCACTATTTCAAAGTCCCATTGCTGCATTTCAAGTACCCATCGTGCCAACCTACCCGACGGCTCTCTGAGATTTTTGAGCCATTTGAGAGCACTATGGTCGGTCACAGCCGTAAATCGATAGGCCTCAATATATGGTCTCAATCTCTTAATAGCCCATATGAGAGCCAAGCATTCTTTTTCCGTTGTCATGTAATTACGTTCAGCGCGATTTAATAATCGACTGACGTAGACAATCTCTTTGACTTGTTTCCGCTGGTCGTCTTGTATCTCAATTATACCAGCACATTCAGCGGAAATCCTCGAATCGATGTCATGAGATGTATCTCTGACGAAGTGTCTCCAATCACTCTCGCCAATACGCCAAATAGCTTCGCCTAATTTGACTTCCATATTCCAATGTTGTAGAAAATCCATACCGAGAATGATGGAATGCTCAATATTCTCTACAATTCTCAGTTGGATATTGCCATCAAGGCCTTCTACACAGAATAGGATGTCAATTAGGCCAAGGACTTTAAGAGCTGGTCCAGCCACACCTTTCACGATAACCTTGAAAGGTCTCCATTTAAACTTGTACTATTCGACAACATCTGATCGTACAAGAGAAACCATGGCGCCAGGATCGAAAAGTGCTTTAAAGTCCTTTCCACCGACTCGTACCAAAAAGAATAGCCGGTTATTCGATTGGATTCCAGCAATTATCTGATCCGTTTGACTATCGTCGTTAGGGGTCGATACCGTGTGTGTCATTTTAGACGTACTTGGTACGACGTTTGCCCCCCCCCCCCCGAACTGTACTTCTCGGCAACGAGTTTGTACGGTTCATGTTATGCACACCATCGACAACTACCTTCTCCACGAAGGGCTCGTTGTTGAGGACAATTTCCTTGCTCCGGAATTTCCGGCTGTGCTCGGTCGTCGAGTTTACGGTTCGAATGACGTTTATGAGTGCGTCTCTCCGTACATTCATCACGACGTTCATCGTTGCTTGAGGCTCTACTCACAGAACGATGGTGTCGTGGCTTTCTGTTTGGAGTCGTGTACTCACGCCTCTCTCTTCTATCTTGTTCTTCACAAGTCTTAGAAGAGGTATAACGACGTCTCTGTTGAAACCTCGGTTTTTCGTAAAATTGAACACTGACATCATTAGGAAGGTCATATCCATTCCTATCATCAACAAATTGACGTTCGGTTGTGTTAGCCTCGGGTTGCCTGTTGTCGTATTGTCTGGAGGTGTATCCTCGTGACGTACGACGGTCGGCTTCCGCCTGCGAACCCAAGTCAAGATGTTGTGTTGGCAAGATGTTTGCTGTTTCTTTGCTCCCCGATTGGGAGGTAATGTGCCTGTGCATAAAAACCTCCGAGTTGAGCAGTCGTCACGGTCGTAACCGTCGACGTAGTGGTTGTGCATGAGGTTACAGCCACCGAAACAGGAACATAAGGGATAGCAGTCGTGGTCGCGTTTGCTCCCAGTACCTCACCAAACCGATTAGGTATAGCACCTGCTGATGCCAACCTCGGGCTTTGTGCAGTACTCATTGGCGAGTTTCTAGACAGACCACTTGGTGACTGAGCTCCATCTTCTTCAAGGATGGGTGCTCTGTCACTAGCAATCCTTTCGCGATCCGACATTTCGGACTCGCAGGAAACTTCCGTTCCTGATGGGACCACACTCCCTTTCCTGGAACGAGGTTTCCTAATTTCCCATAGTTCCTGACATACTAGAGGTTTATGTGCAGACTCTGCACTTACATTCTCATCGTATTCTGGGAACCATGGTATTTCCAGATTAATGTCTACACATCTTATCCGGTGACGAAAAGGCGTTCGCGGCACTCCGCTTCTTCGCCATTTGCGTTTAAACTCAGATGCTCCAATTGGGCATACACTGCCTCAATCGGAAGCTTCTTCGTTTCCCGACGAATATCCCTAGCAATGCGTGATTCACGCAAAAGCTGGGCCATTCGGGATTCATAGCTGCTGGCAATTATTTTGTTGACCAGCAGCAGCCGACGTGTTACGTCGGGAGAAGTACTCTCAACCGGGATTTCAGATGAAATCCCTAATGTTTCAAATACTTCGGAAGTATCCAATTTTCAATTGGAAATTATTTTATTAGACTCATCACAATAAAATAATTATTACTCCCAACGAGTAAAAAAAAATTTGGTGTCGGCTTAATTACAATAAATTGTAAAGATGCACCGACTAGGGTACCAACAAAATTAATTTACTTGATCAAAATCTAAAAGACTTTCTTTAAACGAAATTTATTTCATCTTTAGAAGGACAAAATAATTACATTTTGTTGGTTAAAGTTGTGGCAAATCACACACTTAACACTTGCACCAAATTGCTCACAAGTCTAAATAATTAATGTTTATAATAGTGTGTTGTGATTCACACACACCAAGATTCTATACAATTGCTTCTCCAAGCAAAAATAATTATTAACAAAAAAAAAATCTTTAAATTATTTCAATATCGTCGGTAATTTCCGAGTAATGGTAAATTTAACGATTTCCCAAAATATCTCTCTCGCCAGTTATAATCCAAAAGATTCCTCACTGGCGAAAAGAATTTATTTTGTTATGGAAATTGAAATAATTAAAGTTTTAATCTATTAATAAATACAGAAACAACAAATTATAAAGGAAGAAAAGAAAAGAAAAAAAATTAAATTATTTGTCTCGTTAACGAGCCTAAATAGTTAATTTGAAAATATATATAAAAATAAATACAGTGTCTTGTGATTCACACACACCATGACACTATTTATTATTTTGCTTATCCAAGCCCAGAACAAAAAAAATTTTCCTTTATAATTTACACTACACTACAAACACAAATTAAATTAAATTATTTCAAACAGTAGAGGTATTTACGAAATGTTGTAAATCCCGTATGGTTTGCAACAAAAAAAATAATTATTTCACTAATTGTCGTCCCAAACGACAATTTTTTTTTTTTTTTCTTAGCGAAATATATTTATTTTATCCTAAGAAGGACTAAATAAATAATTTATGCTGCTACCAAGTTAAAATAATTTATATTTCCTGTTTTTTTTAAATAAATTGAACGAAAAGGAAATGAAAATTTAATTATTTAACTTGCTAACAAGTCTAAACAATTAAATTTATACACCGAATAATTTTACTCAAACACACCAAAAAAAAATTATAACCAATTATTTAACAAACAAACAAGTCTAAATAATTGGCAAAAATGTGTGGAGATATAATTTAAACACACAAAAAAAAGAAAAAGAAGTTCCTTACATATATTAAAATTTCACGGCAAATAACGAATACAAAATATTAGGTTAAATGCCGATCATTAAAATACATGAAAAAAAAAATTCAATTATTTAACTCACTCTCGAGTCTAAATAATTATATTTTACAACTCTCGTATCTTTGCGGAACAATCACACAAAGATACTTAACATTAATTGTTTAACTTGCAAAAAGTCTAAACAATTAACACGAGTTATAAAAAAAAAAATTTTCTCACTCAAAATTTACAAAAATATATTACAAGTATCGTGAACAGTAAATCAATAAATACAAAATATTAAATTGAATAATCACTGTCAGATAATTGCAATAAATATAATTTTAATTATTTTACTCACACACGAGTTTAAATAATTAATATTACAACTATTGTAACTTTGCGGCTGATTCACACAAAGTTACTTAATGTTAATTATTTAACTTGCAAACAAGTCTAAATAATTAACAATAGTTGTAAAATATATTTTATTCACACACAAAAAAATGATACTATACTATAAATATTAATAGTAGTAAATAAGAAACAATTATTAATTTTTTTACTATATATAAAATCGTGGTGTCAGGAGGGGAGAGAAGACAAGAAGTTATAAAAAAAAAATTTTCTCACTCAAAATTTACAAAAATATATTACAAGTATCGTGAACAGTAAATCAATAAATACAAAATATTAAATTGAATAATCACTGTCAGATAATTGCAATAATATAATTTTAATTATTTTACTCACACACGAGTTTAAATAATTAATATTACAACTATTGTAACTTTGCGGCTGATTCACACAAAGTTACTTAATGTTAATTATTTAACTTGCAAACAAGTCTAAATAATTGGCAAAAATGTGTGGAGATATAATTTAAACACACAAAAAAAAGAAAAAGAAGTTCCTTACATATATTAAAATTTCACGGCAAATAACGAATACAAAATATTAGGTTAAATGCCGATCATTAAAATACATGAAAAAAAAATTCAATTATTTAACTCACTCTCGAGTCTAAATAATTATATTTTACAACTCTCGTATCTTTGCGGAACAATCACACAAAGATACTTAACATTAATTGTTTAACTTGCAAAAAGTCTAAACAATTAACACGAGTTATAAAAAAAAAATTTTCTCACTCAAAATTTACAAAAATATATTACAAGTATCGTGAACAGTAAATCAATAAATACAAAATATTAAATTGAATAATCACTGTCAGATAATTGCAATAAATAATTTTAATTATTTTACTCACACACGAGTTTAAATAATTAATATTACAACTATTGTAACTTTGCGGCTGATTCACACAAAGTTACTTAATGTTAATTATTTAACTTGCTAACAAGTCTAAACAATTAACACGAGTTATAAAAAAAAAATTTTCTCACTCAAAATTTACAAAAATATATTACAAGTATCGTGAACAGTAAATCAATAAATACAAAATATTAAATTGAATAATCACTGTCAGATAATTGCAATAATATAATTTTAATTATTTTACTCACACACGAGTTTAAATAATTAATATTACAACTATTGTAACTTTGCGGCTGATTCACACAAAGTTACTTAATGTTAATTATTTAACTTGCAAACAAGTCTAAATAATTGGCAAAAATGTGTGGAGATATAATTTAAACACACAAAAAAAAGAAAAAGAAGTTCCTTACATATATTAAAATTTCACGGCAAATAACGAATACAAAATATTAGGTTAAATGCCGATCATTAAAATACATGAAAAAAAAATTCAATTATTTAACTCACTCTCGAGTCTAAATAATTATATTTTACAACTCTCGTATCTTTGCGGAACAATCACACAAAGATACTTAACATTAATTGTTTAACTTGCAAAAAGTCTAAACAATTAACACGAGTTATAAAAAAAAAATTTTCTCACTCAAAATTTACAAAAATATATTACAAGTATCGTGAACAGTAAATCAATAAATACAAAATATTAAATTGAATAATCACTGTCAGATAATTGCAATAAATAATTTTAATTATTTTACTCACACACGAGTTTAAATAATTAATATTACAACTATTGTAACTTTGCGGCTGATTCACACAAAGTTACTTAATGTTAATTATTTAACTTGCTAACAAGTCTAAACAATTAACACGAGTTATAAAAAAAAAATTTTCTCACTCAAAATTTACAAAAATATATTACAAGTATCGTGAACAGTAAATCAATAAATACAAAATATTAAATTGAATAATCACTGTCAGATAATTGCAATAAATAATTTTAATTATTTTACTCACACACGAGTTTAAATAATTAATATTACAACTATTGTAACTTTGCGGCTGATTCACACAAAGTTACTTAATGTTAATTATTTAACTTGCTAACAAGTCTAAACAATTAACACGAGTTATAAAAAAAAAATTTTCTCACTCAAAATTTACAAAAATATATTACAAGTATCGTGAACAGTAAATCAATAAATACAAAATATTAAATTGAATAATCACTGTCAGATAATTGCAATAAATAATTTTAATTATTTTACTCACACACGAGTTTAAATAATTAATATTACAACTATTGTAACTTTGCGGCTGATTCACACAAAGTTACTTAATGTTAATTATTTAACTTGCAAACAAGTCTAAATAATTGGCAAAAATGTGTGGAGATATAATTTAAACACACAAAAAAAAGAAAAAAAATTAAATTATTTGTCTCGTTAACGAGCCTAAATAGTTAATTTGAAAATATATAAAAATAAATACAGTGTCTTGTGATTCACACACACCAAGATCTATACAATTGCTTCTCCAAGCAAAAATAATTATTAACAAAAAAAATCTTTAAATTATTTCAATATCGTCGGTAATTCCGAGTAATGGTAAATTAACGATTTCCCAAAATATCTCTCTCGCCAGTTATAATCCAAAAGATTCCTCACTGGCGAAAAGAATTTATTTTGTTATGGAAATTGAAATAATTAAAGTTTTAATCTATTAATAAATACAGAAACAACAAATTATAAAGGAAGAAAAGAAAAGAAAAAAAATTAAATTATTTGTCTCGTTAACGAGCCTAAATAGTTAATTTGAAAATATATATAAAAATAAATACAGTGTCTTGTGATTCACACACACCATGACACTATTTATTATTTTGCTTATCCAAGCCCAGAACAAAAAAATTTTCCTTTATAATTTACACTACACTACAAACACAAATTAAATTAAATTATTTCAAACAGTAGAGGTATTTACGAAATGTTGTAAATCCGTATGGTTTGCAACAAAAAAAATAATTATTTCACTAATTGTCGTCCCAAACGACAATTTTTTTTTTTTTTTCTTAGCGAAATATATTTATTTTATCCTAAGAAGGACTAAATAAATAATTTATGCTGCTACCAAGTTAAAATAATTTATATTTCCTGTTTTTTTTAAATAAATTGAACGAAAAGGAAATGAAAATTTAATTATTTAACTTGCTAACAAGTCTAAACAATTAAATTTATACACCGAATAATTTTACTCAAACACACCAAAAAAAAATTATAACCAATTATTTAACAAACAAACAAGTCTAAATAATTGGCAAAAATGTGTGGAGATATAATTTAAACACACAAAAAAAAGAAAAAGAAGTTCCTTACATATATTAAAATTTCACGGCAAATAACGAATACAAAATATTAGGTTAAATGCCGATCATTAAAATACATGAAAAAAAAAATTCAATTATTTAACTCACTCTCGAGTCTAAATAATTATATTTTACAACTCTCGTATCTTTGCGGAACAATCACACAAAGATACTTAACATTAATTGTTTAACTTGCAAAAAGTCTAAACAATTAACACGAGTTATAAAAAAAAAATTTTCTCACTCAAAATTTACAAAAATATATTACAAGTATCGTGAACAGTAAATCAATAAATACAAAATATTAAATTGAATAATCACTGTCAGATAATTGCAATAAATATAATTTTAATTATTTTACTCACACACGAGTTTAAATAATTAATATTACAACTATTGTAACTTTGCGGCTGATTCACACAAAGTTACTTAATGTTAATTATTTAACTTGCAAACAAGTCTAAATAATTAACAATAGTTGTAAAATATATTTTATTCACACACAAAAAAAATGATACATATACTATAAATATTAATAGTAGTAAATAAGAAACAATTATTAAATTTTTTTACTATATATATAATATACGTGGGTCAGGGAGGGGAGAAAGCAAGAAAAATTTCGCTCTCGAACACGCAATAAAACCAATTAAATTGCCGCGTCCCGTATATAAAGAAAACAATTATTATAATTTTCTTTAGAGCCGCGGTGGCTCAAGAGTAGAGCTCCCGACTCTCACACCGAGGGTCGTGGGTTCGATCCCAGACGTGTACCTCTGAAAATTTTTTCATGTGCATTTTTCGAACACCGCGACTCAGTGGCTCGGCGTGTCACTATAATGTGACGCCACCTCAGGTGCGCGTGCGTTTCGTGCACTTGTCAGTGCATGAGAGGCACGGGCATCTGAACTATAGGGAACGTTAGGGACGCGAAGATGTAAAGAGGATCGCGGTGGTTCCAGCGGGAGGACAGGAAACTGTAATTATTAGACTAATTACAGTGACCGATGATATCTTCCGATGGACACAAGCACCACTGTTTCAACTACATGTGCTTTGTTTACAGACACGCCGGTCTCCTCCGTCGCTGATTAGCCCTGGCAGCATAAATAGAGCAACGTTAAATAACAAAAAAAAAAAAAATAATTTTCTTTAAAAGGGAGGAGGGGTGGGGCAGCTACCTCTACCGAAATAATCTATTTTAAACACTCACACACCATAAATATAAGATAGACCCCGCGCGGGAACGAATTTATTTTATTAGGATTAAATAAAATAATTCGCCGCAGTGGTTTCAAAGACTATTCACGCGAAAGGGCTAGGCGATCGCGCTATCTCTCTCACTCACACACCGTATAGCCTGCCTAGCACCTAACTCCGATTCCCCGCGACTAGGGATTCTCTCTCCTACTCCCACTCGCGGGCGCATTCGGAGAGAGCCGATGATGATCGGCTCTCGCGAAGTCTTTCCTGTGCGCTGTTCGGGGGGATTCTCGCTGCCCGATCCAGGGTTGCCAGATGGCGATTTTTTCTCTTTGTTGCTCTTGCTTAATAAACATCAATATAAGTAAGACAGAAAAGGAAAAAAAATCGCCAACTGGTCACTCTGGCCCGATCCGCGGCGCAAGCTACTCTCTCCCTACTTTGCCGCTCCCATACAAGCTAGGCAAAGTTCTCCCGTCAAGCTTACGATCGGGAGAGACCGATCTCTCCCGATATACCGGTGTACACATCTCCTCGGATACCTGAGCAAGAGGGGGAATACTTCGGTATAGAGACGCGTCTCACACGCTGTCTCTCGCGCGCGCTCACTCTCTCTCTCTCTCTCTCTCTCTCTCTCTCTCTCTCTTGCCGGATGGTCGCCTGACTTGTCGCTCCTCATAGATACAAGCTGACTACATTGTTTTTGCCCTGGAGCGGTGCATTTGGGTCAATTTTATATGCGTTTTTTACGGGGCGCCACGGTGAGTGTCTTTTTCACCTTTTGTAGAAGTCTTGCGACCGGGATAGCCAAGATTTCCATCTTGGCGGTTTGGAGGTTAGGAATCGAAAAATCCCACGTGTTTGATATATAATGGAAATCCATCATGTTGTCACCGACAAGTGGTGACACCTCTGGGAATCAATCGCAAGGTGTAACTAACAAACGTCGTAGGCTGTCTGATAAGGAAGAAATTGATGTTGACACTTCTACTTCGTCACCAGCTGTACTTTTAACTGCCTTGGAGGTTCAAAATATTGTACGTAGCGTAAGTAAGGATCGCGAGATTCTCCTTCATTGGCTTTCCAATGAAAAGAATAAGGAGCGAAGTAGTTCACTTCGATCGGCAGTAAATGGATTCTGTGATGCAATTAACCTTCTATCTACAGCATATAC
Source organism: Theocolax elegans (assembly GCA_026168455.1). Lineage (NCBI taxonomy): Eukaryota > Metazoa > Arthropoda > Insecta > Hymenoptera > Cerocephalidae > Theocolax > Theocolax elegans. The sequence goes on from CM047431.1 coordinate 18,959,064, forward strand.
GGCTCAACATGCTATTGCCCTGTCTCAGACGGCGAATGTAAATTCTATTACCGAATGTAAAGATGTAATATTAGAGTCTAAAGAAGCGTTTATTGAATCATGTAATAAAATTGAAAATCTGTCTCGGGCTGTACTAACGAGTAACAAATCAGACTCGATATCTTCAGCTCGCGCTACTTATGCTGATGTTGTTTCTGTTTACAGTGCTTCGAATGCTTCATTTAATGGACCATCGAGAAAATCTTTCGTGAATGGTGTCAATCTGAGGTCGTTAACATCTGTCAATAGAGTTATTATTGGTCCATGTGAACATACTAAGGAAGTATATAGTAGCTCTACTTTAACTAAAGAAGCTCTTAAAAAATGTATTGACCCGGTTAAATTTAAGCTAAGCATCAAGCGTGTTTATAATTGTTCTAATAACTCTGTTGCCATCGAGGGTGATAATATAAATTCTAATATTATTGAAAATATTCCAGCACTCGGAAAGGCAGGCCTTGAGGTGAAGCCCGACGTCAGATTGAATCCCAGGTTGATTATTCATGGCCTACCAATAGATTTGGATAAGGAAGATATCCCTAAATGCATAGCTGAGCAAAATTTCGACAACGCTTCTGTTGATGACTTCAAGGTCGTTTATCTTTATCCCCTCCGCAATGGTAAGAAATTTCGTTCCTGCATCGTAGAGACCTCACCTGAGCATAGAGAGACGTTAATTGCACGCGCAAGGGTCAATATTGGATGGTGTTCTTGCAATTTGGAAGACCACATAACCATTATTCAATGCTTTAAATGCAGTGGTTTTAACCACTTTGCTAAAGATTGTAAAGAAAAGCTCTGTTGTCAACTTTGTGCAGGTGAGCATAGTGTGAGTAATTGCAACTCCAAGTCAACTTTAAAATGCAATAATTGTTTTGCTGCTGGATTCACGGAGTGTGCGCACGCAGCTGGTGATAGGAGTAGGTGTCCACTGTTACGTAAAAAAATAAGGTATAAAATGTCTTTCATTAATTATGGCTAGCGAACTATCGTCAGGGACAAGCCATACTCAATATCAGTATTTAAAAATAGGGCACTGTAACGCCCAATCTTTGTCTGCGCATCATACCGATATTAAGCGTGTTATTGAAGATAAAAAACTTCACATTTTAGGAGTTAGTGAATCTTGGCTGTCGGCTACATCGTCTAATATTTACACTCATGTATCTGGCTTTACACTATACCGAACAGATCGGTTAGGCAAGAAGGGGGGAGGTGTTGCCCTTTATGTGAAGGACGATTTCAAATCTCGTTTCTATTGTTCATCTCCTCAGCCTCAACAATATATCAAGCGCCCGGAGTATTTACTGGTCGAGGTAATTCTGCTAAATATCAAATTGCTGTTTATGGTAGTGTATAGTCCACCTAAAGCAGGTTACTGGACTATGGTTGAGGATGAGTTGCTGAATTATAACAATGCTTGTGATAACATTGTACTAATGGGTGATTTCAATATAAACTGGGCAGTATCTTCGACGCCATGTTCCATACTCCGAGAATCGCTTGAATCGTGTGGTCTCAAGCGCCTGCCTTTCGGCACTACTCATCATAGATTTAGAGATGATTCACATTCAGCAATTGATTATATATGCATTGGAGATGAGACTAAGGTTGAGTCCTTTGAACAGTGTAGTTATCCTGAGATCTCTGATCACGACGTATTGTTTGCTACGCTTGCATATGCTATACCTAATAAAATCTGTAAGACAATAATGCGACGTTCCTTCAAGAACTGTGATACATCAGCTTTCACACGTGATTTACTAGCCCTTGATTGGACACAGTTATACGATGCTGCAAATGTTGATGATAAAGTCCATATTTACTCGCAGAGTCTTATTGGTTTGTATGATGTCCACGCGCCTCTGCGTACCATTAGAGTTAAGAATAAGCCGTGTCCATGGATCAATCAGGAAATCAGGTATCTGATCACTCAGCGTAATATAGCTTGGAGGAAATATAAACGTACTCGCCATTTGAATGAACATGTCTTTTACAAGAGACTGCGTAATCGTGTGCAAACTGTCCTACGGAATGCTATGCATAATTATTATAGACTTAAGCTGACCAATTGTTCAACTGGACCAGATATGTGGAAGATTGTGGATAGTATGGGATTGAAAGCCTCTCGTGTCAATTCGAGGCAATTTCCAGTATCTCCGGATGAATTAAATAGATTTTTTGTTGAATCGAGTCTAGGCCTTGATTTGAGGTATAATTATCAGTATGCGTCAAATTCCGTAGATACTAAATTTTATTTCAAACACGTGGATGTCTTGGAGTTGCTTGAGGCGATCAGATTGGCAAAATCCAATGCTGCTGGTATTGATAATATCCCACTTAGTTTTATCAAGGAATCTTTGCAGGGTATACTCTCAGTACTATTACATCTTTTCGATACTTCGTTGCAGTCAGGAGTCTTTCCCCATAAGTGGAAAACAGCATTGGTTAGGCCTTTACCCAAGGTTGCGCAACCAGCTACAGTGGAGGATTTTCGTCCGATCAGTATATTATGTGCCACATCTAAGCTGTTAGAGTATATCGCCTATGAGCAGATCCACGAGCATATTACTAACTTAGGTATAGTGAACGATTTGCAATCTGGATTTCGCAAACATCATAGTGTACATACCGCTACTGTCAAGATTGTTGATGATGTACGCAGAAATATTGATAGAGGTTTTGTTACACTCTTGGTGTCTATAGATTTTAAAAAAGCTTTTGACTCTGTAAATATTGCGCTTCTTTGTGATAAATTACGTTATTATAATTTTTCAGAGCCTGCTATTGCATGGATTTTTTCTTATCTCTCAGGTCGACAACAATTCGTTACAACATACGATGTTGGAGACTCTGAAATTTTATCCAGGGCCAAAGGTGTTCCACAGGGTTCAATTTTGGGTCCGTTATTGTTTTCGTTATTTATTAACGATCTACCTGATTGTTTAGTGCACTGTTCGTATCACGTTTATGCCGACGACTTTGTCATATATGCTTGTGGTCTATTTAGTGATATCTCTGCAATAGTACGCAATATTAATGCAGACTTAGATCGAGTTGCAGGCTGGGCAGCTAACAATGATCTGACGATAAATACGCGTAAGACAAAGGCTATGTGGCTTGGATCCAGAGGTTTCATTAGCAGGCTTAGTGAAATAGTTGTGCCAGATGTCGTCCTTGGAGGTAACAAGATTGATAGATGCTCTTCATTAAAGATTCTGGGAGTTGTAGTTGATTCCACTCTCTCTTGGAGAGAACAATGTACTGCGACGGCAAAAAAGTTTCATTTTGCTTTATTGCGTCTGAGAAGATGCAGTCAATCGCTGCCTGATAGTACGAGGCTGACCTTGGTGAAATCGTTGGTACTCCCTTACTTGGATTATTGTCCGGGACTTTTCCTCGACCTTTCAAGGGAGCTAACCTTAAAGCTAACTCGATGCAAAAATGCGGCGCTGAGATTTGTAACTGGCTTTAAAAAATCAGACCACATCACTCCAGCTTATAGAGAATTAAAGATTCTTACATTTGTAGATAGAAGAAATTATTTATGCATTAGTCAGCTTGCAAAAATAATTAGCTCAGGTCAACCTTCTTATCTCAGTGAATTGTTTCAATTTCGACCTGCTAACAGATATGGTATTAAGCGCAGCTCTGTATACGATTTAAATGTAGGTTATGCCTCTACTGATTACTACAAGAATTCGTTCACTATTGCATCAACAAGACTGTGGAATTTGTTACCAGATGATGTACGTCGCAATTATAAGTCTACAATGTTTAAATATATTCTTCGACATTATATTTTAAATTCGTGACACTTTTTATTTTTTATTATTTATTATTTAATATTTATTAGGTATTAACTATTTATTCATTCATTTATCGTAGCATTTATATTATTATTTTACCTTTACAACTGTACTTACATATGATAGTACTATTATTATTATTATATTTACACTCGTATATTTTTATGTTTTTATATTTTTATATTTTGTTCAAAATTATGTATCCGATAGTGTGTATCTATGTAATATCTATGTAATATAAATTGTATAATGATTGGCTGCGGCCATGTAGGACCATGAGTCCTTTGTCGCCTATAATAAACAGTATTCTATTCTATTCTCTCTCTCTCTACCTCAACCCGCTCACGTTTCGCCGCGACACTGCTTGCGCGCGAAAAGATGGCCGACACTTTTATTTTAATTTAAAATCGGTGAGGAAACCGAAAGTCCTGTCACGGTCGCCATTTGTGACGTGGTATTTGCGTGCCCGGGTGAAATTAATTAATTTTTATAATTAATAAACCGTTGCGTCGCGTTTCCCAATATCGCGTACACAAGTAATTTATTTTATTTATCGCGAACTGCGGGCTGTCGCCAGGAAAACGAGTTCGCTGGGACAAACGGTGTGGAGGATTCGGGCGATCCTCCTTGCCACGACACGATATAGAAATTAATAAATGTCGGCGGGAGCGGGGAGAAATAATAAAACTCTAATAATTATAATAAAAATAAAAGAAACATTTACTTAATTTTAATTTAACAAAATGGCCATCTAGGCTTCGTACCGCGATAATGTTGCTTCGCGTGGGCGGAAGTCCCGGGAAACCTGTCGGATCGAGATCCTCGCATGCGACAGGTTTCACTCCCAGGTACCGCTGTTCGAGTACCGTTGTACTCGAACACACTCCCGATGTACACACACACACACAAGGGGGCGGGGAGGGTCACGATAGTGAAATCAGGTACTCACCGGTGACGCTCCTCGGGGATGGCCCAGCCGATCCTCGGCGACTGGTCGACCTCCTTGACAAGGGGACGACCGGTGGTTGAGGTAGTGAAGGCGGCCCTTGCCGTGTCGAGCGAGTCGCGATCCGCGGTATCACATGCGCTCGACCCCGTCCTTTGCTCTTACTTATTTCTTTATAATAACTAATTTCTTCGTTTAGGACGCGAGATGTATGTCCGTGCATACCACAGTATGTAACTGTATGTAGGATTTTTATTATGCATTTATATACATGCGTTTTACTGTAATCGTTCAATTGTAGTAATTGCGCGTTAATTTTTGTACATTAATGTATGGTTCATGTATATCACATTCTTTAACATCTACTAACGATATTGTTGTTAAATTTGAAAGTTGTTCCCCGCAGTCGTATTCGTAATGTCCCGACGAGTAATTAATTACACGTACGAACAAAAGCAGGAGGAATGATCTCTTTGCCATCAGTAAATAAGATAATTGTGAAGTTACAAAGTTATTTTCTTTTTGTCTATTCGAAACGGATTTCTATTTCTTCCGGAATGGTGTCTAATATTTATTTAACGTAACATAAAAGTATGAATATTCTCGCGATAAATAAAAATATAACTACTCCTGTGATTGAACAGATGAGAAACAACGTAGTGAATATGACGGTCTATCATTAATATTCCATATCCCAAAAATCCCCCGAGTGTTTTTTTTATGGAATAAATCTTTAGTATTTGTATCGTGAAAGATATTTGATAGTTTGCTAATATTTAACGACGTCCGAGGAAATAATAATTGATTTGAATATTCCGTTGGTACCTCACACATTTTTATAATTTCCTCGATTATATTAAACGTACAATTCGTTTTTGTGTGTATTATTCCCACTCCGTGTAACGGTATGATTGTCCCTGTTAATCCGTCACAGCCAATCGACACTCTCGTAGTCATGGGCGCTGAGTATAATATTTTATTTAATTTTTTAAGTTTTATTATTGTTAGTTTGGCATTGGTTTTATATTTAATATTGCAATTACGGTAATTAAATTTGATCGGTTGAGACATCAATTTCGTTTCGCAACTATCTATTGCGTTTAAATGCAGTCTTTCTTATTTGCAAATTAATTCTCCTTGAAACGTTTTACAATTCGTAAATTCGGTGCTTGAAAAACCGTAATAATTTACTTCTTGTTGCAGTATATAATTATTTTCGGGTTCAATATAGGCGATGTTTGATTCGTTTGTATATATGTTTTGAGCAAGTAGATTTTTCAACAAAAGGAACCTCTATTCGAATAAATAGTTTATTATTAATGTATCCAGTATGTAGGCTTGTTTTATTAGCCACTCTTCTTAAATCTCTCTCTCCCCTTTTCAACGGGAATTCATAGATTTTCTCATATTTTTCGATATAATTAACAACTTGCTTGAGTCTATTAGATGATAATAAAGTAGTATACATTTGATTTTCTTTTATTCCTTCTAAATTAATAAGGGCACCTACACTGTAGCTTATCTGGTTGTCCAGCATTTTTCCAAACGTAGTCTTTATATTGTTTATTACTTGTGAGTATCGTTCAAGATAAATTTCCTCTTTCATTTGCTTCTTTTTTTGCATAATGTTGAATTCATCATACAATCTAGCTTTTTCGATATATACATTAGTTCCCATCGAATTACTTTCTATTAATACTATTTTAGTTCTAACCCCTACTAGTATCCTATATATGTAATTGTTAATTAATTTACTTTCTAAATCATAACGTACTAACTCTTTTTCATGCAAATCTGATTTTACGTCCATGCAACTAATTTCCGTAGATTTCAAAATGTGTAAAGTTCTAGTATATTTTTCTTGTAAATTCTCAAAATTTCTAAATAGTTCTGCACATTTTTCGCGATCTAACGTAAAATCGTTTTTAAATTCGCTTATTGTAATCCAAATATCGACATGCGATTGGAGTTAGTTTTACATCTTCTTGTCGTTTGAAGAATATACCCGATGAAGGTATTTGTTGAAGTTCGATTACTCTTGGCTCTACTTTGTTTCCCGTACAAAATGTTAATAGGGATAAAAACATTATATTGAAGTTCCTCATTATTTTATTGTTTTAAAAAAAAAGTAAAAGAGATATCAATAAATCTTTCCGCCTTTTTTTTACTTGTATTTTGAACTTTTACTCCTCCCCTTTTTCGATTCATTTATTTTTTTTATTTGCTTTATTATTTTTTTTTTTATTCTTGATTTTGTGCTCTCTTTTTCCTGGCACTTCCTACCGTTTATCCCCTGGGGGACTTTAACGGTGTTCACCTACCACCTATGTGTGGGTGCTTTATCCCTCCCTTAAAAACCCCACCATCTCGCATTCGCCCGGGGTTATGCCCGTGGATGAGGGAAACCTGTGAAGCAGGGAAAACCTCATCCGAGATGGCCGGTGTATTCGAAACATTCTTTTTGGGTGTCAAAGTCACATTGCGTAGGCCTTGACACCGAAACCGAATGTTTCACACCTCCCGCTCACGTTGTGAAGTGTGAAAAAACACCTAACCCGCCACGAAAGCCAAACCCATCCAAGTGCGAACCGCACTCAGTGCTGCTTAACTTCCGTGACCGGCCGAGGTGCGTCTCCGCCACTCCGCCACCGTGTCGGTTTTATTTGCTTTATAAATTTTTCTTGTTTATCGAACGCGCTGCCTTTAATTTCTTGTTTGCCTTATTATATTTTTTTGTGTGTGCCGATTCTAGGTGTGTTTCTTTCGTAACTTAAACCAAAAAACAATGATTCGTAGTTATATAGGGTGGAATACAAATAAAACTATAAGATAGAGGTAAACTGTGTGTATATATTTTTTTGTTGTGCAGTCCACATATTTTTTTTTATTTTATTTTTCCTATAATTTTTGCTCGTATATAGGGGAAAAGAGATGAGAAAAATTTTTTTATTTAACACTCTTTTATTTATTTTATCGTTATAGTTTTTTCAATCTTTCTTTTATCTCTTTCCTTTCTTCACTACCGATCTCCCGTTGACCATCTTTCATCCCGTAATACAGTTAGAGAACCTCCCGCAAAACAACCGGTCGGGCAATGTGATGTTTCTTTTAGGTGTCGTTGGTGTTGTTTACCCGTACACTCCATGGATTCTATATATACATATTCCTTCCCCTTGATGTTGGAGATAATAATTGGCGCATTTTGCGCACTCTCGCCACACCGGAATTTTTTGTTTGCAGTATTTATATTGTCCATGATACGTTTGGTCACCAAATCCTTGACTACCATATTCTTTTATTTCTAAATATTTTGCATATGTTTTCCCTAATTCCAAGAACGCTGAGCTTTCCCTATACCTTTTCTCTACTTCATTAACGAGTTCATAGTCACTTTTTTCTGGAAAATCTGGATTTTGCATTTCTAGTTGCGCTCTAAGGTTTATAAATCTTCTGAACCGTTGATGCATACAATCGTCAAACCCTACTGTGCTAAGGTAGGCATCTTTAATGGCTAACCTGAAGCTTAAACTGTGATTGTATATATAGCCTTCGGGAGTATGCGGGTGTTGTTCCCTTGGCCTCATCTTGAAAACATTTGACTCCATAGTTAATAATATATTCTAATGGATCATTTTCCCCTTCTTTCTTCTTTCTCTCCTTCTGTCTTTTCTTGCGTAGCTGTCGTATGGTAAGTACCACTTCCATCTTTGGCAGACTACAGAAATTTCTCTACTGATTTGTGGTTGTTACTAATTAAAGGATTGAGTCTATGTATTGAGGGAAGATCAGTTTTCATTGCTCCTTTTCTCTTACTATAGCTCTTTTTAGCTATGTGTATATATACATACACATATATCATGCACAACTAAAATTCTATACCATACTCAAACCAATGGAGATACATTCATTTCTTATGTTCTTTTTTTTTTAAAAAAGCGAAATTAAAATTATTCATTGTGCTGCCGATTTTTTTTATAATTTGTTCTAACTAGTGATTAAACAATTATAAGAGGTTTACAGTATCGATTGTAAGGTTTTATTATTTACACATTTTTTTTGTTATAATTTCTATAAAACAATATAAACTTGCTAACGGTATTATTTATTTGATATATCCCTTATTGTCTAAAAGAAAATTTAATTGTTATTTTTATTAATAGTCGAATTTTGAACTTTTTCCACAAAATTAACTAATTTATCGAATTTCTGCTGCATTTTTTTTTATTAAAATCAATATCTATGTATAGGTATATAAGGCGCGCCGAGAACCGCAGTAAGCATTCTGGATCAGGGAGCCGGAAGAAGCTGGTCGTGAGCACACGGCCAGACCCACTCCTAAACTTGGTGCAGACATCCGTGCATGCGATCGGGAGCACACGTTCGTAGGTACAACCCCGTAACCGCTACCCGGCCGTTTCCTCGTGAGCGCACGTGGATTATTCCGACCGTATCCTCGTGAGCACACGTGGATTGTCCCGACCGTATTTCCGTACGAACACGCACGGTAACCGTTAGTTGCGTCCGCTTAGGCACAAACGGCATTTATCTATATCTTTTTATTATTTCTACATAAGTTAAATTTACATTAAATAAATAGTTAGTCCTTTATAAGTAAATTACGGTATAATTATTTCAATTTCCTTCCTGACCGAATCCTGGGATCTAAGTAAGGCTCCGGCGAAGATTCACTCCGTTACATGGTGCTTGGACAGTTAATTGTAAAAGGAATTTGAAAATCTTTTAGTTTAAAATTTTTTTAGCGAACTTTCGAACTAGTTAATTTTGTAAATCACATTGGGACGCCGCGATAACACTTACACTGTTACACTTATAAATTCCGACAGCAAAACAAATGGTAAAATGGCTCCGTGTCGTGGATTTACCAATTACGTCGAGAAGATCTAGTTGAAGAATTAAAAAAGCATAATATTGATACTGATGGTATTGTTACGGAACTCAGACAACGTCTATTCAAATTGTAAGACTAAATGAAGCGTTATTCACTCACAAAACTCCAGATCCTGAAGGTTACAAAGAAAATTTAGACAGAACTAAAGACCTAGCAACCGATCATGCTGACCTCTCATTATTTGGACCGTTCAGTAGCAACAATCTCGGACAGCCAAATGATTCCGCAAATGACATCAATTTCAATATTACCAGTATCACCACCTGAAGAAGAGAATTCATGGATCAGATGAGGAAATGGAACTGTCACTTTGAAGGAAAAGAAGTTTTTTCTTTTCTGGAAAGAGTTGATGAATTAAGACAAGCATACGACTTCACTGAAGAACAAATATTGCAGGGATTACCTGAACTTCTGAAAGGAAACGAATTACAGTGGTATCGTAATCAAGCAAGGAATTCTAATTCATGGAAAGAAGTTGAAGAGCAATTACGAGGATTCTACTTATTTCCGCAAGAAAGAAGGAATCTGGGTCGACAAGTCGCGACTAGAATTCAAACAACGAATGAAAACATTCAAGATTTCATCACAGCATTATTAATCCTAATGCGACGAAGAGTTGGTTACGATACAGAAGAACAGTTGGATAATCTATATTATAATATGAAAGCAGAGCATCCGCCGCTCCGAAGTAAGAAGTATAAACGAATTGATTCAAAGGGTAGAAGAACATTAAGCCAACGTATTAGAAGTCAAAATAATCAGCAAAACGAGACGACAGCCGCCAAAGTCAGCGCAACCTATAAGCGAAATAAAAGTTGCTGGCGCTGTAAACAACGTGGACACAACGGTAATCAATGCCGAAACCCGTGGAAACTATTTTGCTCGGTTTGTGGAAAGGACGGAGTCTATGCGAAAGACTGTCATGGAACAAGTCAGGGAAACGGGCAAAGGACCGAGTCAACCAAGCCAATGACTCGGTCCATGATCGAGACAGCCGATTCTTTGTCATCGTAAATGTAAGAGGCCGACGTTTTAAAGCACTTATTTATTCCGGTACCGTCAGCTCCTTTGCCAACAAAGTTGCGACCAACTGGTGCTTAGCCAAGGTATAGAAAAAAGTGACAAAAGAAAACAGAGCTCTATTGGCCGATGGTAGTGAAATACTACTTGAAGATAACATAGCCGGTCCATGTTGGATAAAAAGCAACAAGATATTTGGGGATTTTCACGTCATACCCACCCTTCGACATAATTTCTTGTTAGGAATGGACATACTGCCAAAATTAGGTTTAAAAATGACAATGCAAGGTAAAGAATTATACCCAGGAAATGGCCCGTTGAGTTCCGATTTATGTCAAGTTAAAACAATACCAGGATTAGTGGATATTAACACAAAAGATAGGCAAATAATGGACGTAATCATTGATAGAGCGGAATGACTTTAACAAGATTCAGGGTCCCACTCCACTACTAACATATGGACAACGACTTAGCAACCCCACACCGATAAAACCCTCAAAATCCCACTATGCAAAAAGTAATTAATGAGGAAATTGATAAAATGTTAAAAGAATGAGTTATAGAACCATCTACCAGTCCGTGGAGCTCGCCAATCGTACTAGCCAAAAAGAAGGATAGTAAATACAGATTTTGTGTAGATTTCCGAAAACTTAACGAGGTAACAATCAAGGACGCTTACCCACTTCCAGATAAACGCAACATTAGATAAATTACGAGGAGCTCGATACCTTAGTACCATAGATTTAAAAAATGAGTATTGGCAAGTACCACTAGAGGAGGAGAAACATTTGAAAAACACGTTGAACTGGTGGAGGAAGTCCTGCGCCGCTTAAAAGCTACAAAACTCCGGCCAAACTGGGATAAGAGCCATTACGGGAGACGACGGTTACGATATTTGGGTCATGTTATTGATTCAGAAGGCATACATACGGATCCCAATAAAGTGAAAGCTGTCCGCGAGTTGAATCCGACAACGAATATAAGAAATTGCGACGCTTTAACGGAATGCTATCATGGTACCGACGATTCATACCCAATGTGTCTAAAAGAACCGCACCGCTTAGTAAATTACTAAGAAAAAATACTGCTTGGACTTGGGGACCTGAACAACAAGAAGCATTCGATAAAATAAAAGAGCACTTAACAAAAGCCTCCGTATTAGCCCGCCTAGATTTTGAGAAAGTCATGTGTCTACAAACCGATGCCAGCAATGATAGTTAGGAGCCGTACTAACTCAGGAAATAGACGGATAGGAGAGTTATTGCATATGCAGGCAGAACCCTCAATAAAGCAGAGAAAAATTATTCAACCACCGAAAAGGAATATCTAGCGGTAAAATGGGGAATATGGAAGATGAAAGACTATATGGAAGGTTATCACTTCATTGTTTTAACCGATCATCAGTCGCTAAAATGGCTCGAGAAAATCCACAATCCATCAGGAAGGTTGGCACGTTGGAGAATGAAATTAGATCAATGGAATATGGAAATTCGGTACCGAAGAGGAGCAGATAATAACGTTGTAGACGCACTTTCCCAACAACCTGTTGAAGTATACACAGTTCATATCAGTAAAAATTACTCATGGTATACCACAAAGCTTAAAGAAGTAAGGACATGGCCGAAAAAAATCCAGAGTATTGTATAAGAAACGGAAGGTTATATCGACACATATTACATACCCTAGATTTCAATGAAGAAGACCCGCATGAACAGTCGAAATTGTGTATTCCGACTAACGATCGCCAATGAGCCCTCCAAGAATGCCACGACGAACATCCTGGGATCTAAGTAAGGCCCCGTCAAAGATTGACTCCGTTACAATTTATATAGGTTATAATGTAATTTATGACGTTGTAAAATATACAATGCACAAGTACCTGCACATGGCTTGTATTTACAAGTCATGTGCATGCGTAATTTTACCTCACGTTAGCTCGCGATCGCGTCGCAGGTAACGAATCCCTAGCAGGCGGACCGAAGTGCACCGATGCACTTTAAAATGAGTATTGATACCCACGGTATGGGTATGTTCTAGCGACGGAGCCGAGGAAAGACGCGGCGGATACTCGACGGTAACACGCGGTTTCCGAGTCAGACCACGGCCGAGAGGTATGGTGAGCCAAGGACCGAGCCCAGGTCGTCTCACGATATCTGGCGTACCAATATCTGCTGATTTCAATAGGACGGGAGGTTAGGCGGCGTTCTAACCTCAACCGTCACACGTGCTCAGCAGACGACAACGGTTGAGATGGCGCATGGGTGCGCGCACGCCCGAACTCCGTACAACTAGTCGGAAGGGGGGAATCATTCGAGCAGCGAGAGTGTTGCGCGCGCGAAGAGCTCAAGTGAGCGACCGTAGTGGGATTATGAGAGAGAGCGCGTGGAGCGAGGGGAGCGCGCGAGTAGAGTAGGAGTCGCGGTATACCTAATGTATGCGTGCGAAGGTATACCGCGGCATAATAGAATATATATATATAGATATAGACGGTGCGCGCACACCTATGTATTGGTGTATACTATTATACAGCGCACACGTATATTAGCTTAATTAATTATTTTAATCACGTTGCGTCATTAATTAATTAAGTCAAAATATGTAGATCCGTCGGTAGAGTTTGGGGCGATTTGTAATAGTTTTTAAAATGTATATAGCTGTAAATAGTAGTCGAAATTAAATTTTCATTGTTGGATGAGTGTGTCGGGATAGTTAGTATTAATTATATAGCCGGTAGGCACGGGGCGGCAGCACCGACTGGGTTACCGATATGGTAATTATTTATTTGTAATGCACACCTTCCGAGTGTCGGGGATGATTGCGTCATTTCTTTCTATCATTGTTTTTAAATAATCCGCTAAGCTGCTATGGAAACGCTCAACAGAGTGGGACTGAGGGTGATAAGCCGTGGGTTTAACTTGTGTAATTTTAAAAATGTCCGCTACTTCTCTCACTAGACTACTTAAAAACGAGGTACCTTGGTCGGAGATAATTAACAATGGAGCGCTACAAATTGAAAAGAGTCGACGAACTAACGCTTCGGTGATCGTTGCCGCGTTCGCGTCTGTTATGGGTATCACCATACAGTATTTTGTAAGGTTACATTGAACGGTTAATATATTATTGTTATTATTTCGAGATCTGGGGAATGGTACCATAAGATGGACCGATATGAATTCCATAGCCAAGTACGGTGTATCTGTTATTATCATATGTTGTTTAGTTTTAACACGAACCAATTTATTTAGTTGGCAAGTTAGGCAATGTCTAATGTAGTTTTGCACGTCTTTCTTAATATCAGGCTAATAGAAACGTTGTTTTAAAACGTTATAGGTTTTTATTACCCCTTTATGCCCTGCACAAGCAGACTCGTCCATTTCGCAAATAATATTTTCCTTATTACTCTCTTCCATACATTTTACGAATCCTAAACAAATAATTATTTTTAATTATAATAATTATTAATATTTCGTACTTATTGTTTCAAAATTTCATTCCATGAAACATTTTCAATAAATTAACTCTTTGCGATACTTATTGAACATAATTTTCTTTAATGTAATATTTTTCAAATTTAAGAGATTCGTTTTTAGATTATTAATAATTTCTGAAGTACTCAGTCGCTCTTCGTCATGTAAAACCATAGCAAAATGCGTTTTTTCCGTTTTTGTTATTCATTCTTATTACTGCCGGATTTAAATTGGAAAATTGAGGTAGTTATAATTTTGAAGCCAAATTTCTGGATCCTTCGTCTAAAGGCATTCCGGATGTAGTTATAAAATAAACGTAATTATCTTTTCTCAAAAAAGTTGTTCTTTAACTTCAATGAGTTTCTTTCATCGTTTGGTACCTCGTGAACATCCTTTTCTTCCAAGGACTCGTCAAATTCATTGTTAAAATTATCTTCCTCCATGGGTTGCAATCTTTTGTCTAAGTTGACTATCGTTTCAATTTCCTCGGGGGCTTCTTGTATTATAGAAAGATCTTTGACTGGTTCTTTTGGTATATTTGTCTTGTTGGGTCGCTTTACTTTTTTTTCATTGTATTGTGGCCGCGTTATTTTTCCTGCGCGACTGCGTGTTTCCATAGAATGATTTTTAATAACATAAACCGGTTCTTCTATTGGATTTCTTGATAACGCGTCAGTATTAACGTTACTTTACCGGCTTTGTATACGATGTCAAAGTCGTATGCATTCAGTTTTATTCTCTATCTACTAACTCTGGATGTCGGATCTACCGAGTTTTTAAACCATACGAGTGGTCTATGATCTGTTATAATGAGGAAACAACGGCCTCTTAGATTGCAGTCGAACTGAGTAACGGCATACAGTATGGCTAATGCTTCCCTTGAGTAAGTATCATATTTTTGCTAGGCTTTGTTTAATATTCGCGAACATAAGCCACAGGTAGGTCAGTCCCCATCTCTCCTTGTGATATAATTGCTCCTATTGCTATACCGCTAGCGTCACAAGTTACTATAAATGGTTTATTAAAATCTGCGATTTGTAGTATTGGTTGTTTACACAATTTTTCTCTTAAATCATCGAATGACTTCTGAACCTCGCTGGACCATAGGAAAGGTGCGTCTTTCTTTAATAAATTACTTAAGGGGGTGCCATACTGGATTATTACCGACTGAGTGAGTTAGATACATTATTGCATTTAATGGGCATATTATGGTTCTATTTGCAAAACGCAAATACAGAAGCACTAGATAATAACATAATACGTATTTATACGAAGTTTGAAGTCAATATGTAAAGGACACCCTAAAAAGAAATTTTTTAGGGTGTTCTTGTTATATTGACCCGGAACTTTGTCGACAGACATATTATAACATTATCTAGTGCTTCTGTATTTGGGTTTTACATAATATTAACAAAAATAAAATAGTTTATATTACTGATAAAGTTTTCTTTGTACCAATTTCGTCGCCAGAGTGCGCGACGCGCTTAGTCTGTGGTATTATACTTAGAGTGGAAGCACTTGCGCAATAGTTGTTGCAAGATGGGCGCTAAATACCATAATTAATATACCGGACTTATGTCAATAAACAGAATTATAATAAATATCGGCTTATGTATTGTTGAAACACTAATTGTTTTGCCAGTACATTCGTATTGTACATGTAGTATCAAGATTATTTTAATCCTTGATATCATCAGGCACTGCCACGTATGCCTTCGGACGTCGTTGTGACGTCACTGTAAAGACATATTTTATGACTATATAATTGAATGAGTGGGGAGTTCTCTATGAACGTTTACCGACTGAGTAAGACGTATATAACAAATTAAAAATAACAAAATTAACGATAACAACAAAAATAAATAGTATTATGCAACAGTCGAAATTGTGTATTCCGACTAACGATCGCCAATGAGCCCTCCAAGAATGCCACGACGAACATCCTGGGATCTAAGTAAGGCCCCGTCAAAGATTGACTCCGTTACAATTTATATAGGTTATAATGTAATTTATGACGTTGTAAAATATACAATGCACAAGTACCTGCACATGGCTTGTATTTACAAGTCATGTGCATGCGTAATTTTACCTCACGTTAGCTCGCGATCGCGTCGCAGGTAACGAATCCCTAGCAGGCGGACCGAAGTGCACCGATGCACTTTAAAATGAGTATTGATACCCACGGTATGGGTATGTTCTAGCGACGGAGCCGAGGAAAGACGCGGCGGATACTCGACGGTAACACGCGGTTTCCGAGTCAGACCACGGCCGAGAGGTATGGTGAGCCAAGGACCGAGCCCAGGTCGTCTCACGATATCTGGCGTACCAATATCTGCTGATTTCAATAGGACGGGAGGTTAGGCGGCGTTCTAACCTCAACCGTCACACGTGCTCAGCAGACGACAACGGTTGAGATGGCGCATGGGTGCGCGCACGCCCGAACTCCGTACAACTAGTCGGAAGGGGGGAATCATTCGAGCAGCGAGAGTGTTTGCGCGCGCGAAGAGCTCAAGTGAGCGACCGTTAGTGGGATTATGAGAGAGAGCGCGTGGAGCGAGGGGAGCGCGCGAGTAGAGTAGGAGTCGCGGTATACCTAATGTATGCGTGCGAAGGTATACCGCGGCATAATAGAATATATATAGAGATATAGACGGTGCGCGCACACCTATGTATTGGTGTATACTATTATACAGCGCACACGTATATTAGCTTAATTAATTATTTTAATCACGTTGCGTCATTAATTAATTAAGTCAAAATATGTAGATCCGTCGTGTAGAGTTTGGGGCGATTTGTAATAGTTTTTAAAATGTATATAGCTGTAAATAGTAGTCGAAATTAATTTTCATTGTTGGATGAGTGTGTCGGGATAGTTAGTATTAATTATATAGCCGGTAGGCACGGGGCGGCAGCACGACTGGGTTACCGAGTATGGTAATTATTTATTTGTAATGCACACCTTCCGAGTGTCGAGGGATGATTGCGTCATTTCTTTCTATCATTGTTTTTAAATAATCCGCTAAGCTGCTATGGAAACGCTCAACAGAGTGGGACTGAGGGTGATAAGCCGTGGGTTTAACGTGTGTAATTTTAAAATGTCCGCTACTTCTCTCACTAGACTACTAAAAACGAGTACCCTTGGTCGGAGATAATTAACAATGGAGCGCTACAAATTGAAAAGAGTCGACGAACTATACGCTTCGGTGATCGTTGCCGCGTTCGCGTCTGTTATGGGTATCACCTACAGTATTTGTAAGGTTACATTGAACGGTTAATATATTATTGTTATTATTTCGAGATCTGGGGAATGGTACCATAAGATGGACCGATATGAATTCCATAGCCAAGTACGGCGGAGCCCCCCCTCCCTTAAAAAATAATTTTAGAAATGCTTTCATAAAATAATAAAAATTATTTAAAATTTATATTACTTAGTAAGTCTCCACCCGTATAAACAAATTTCTGAAACAAATAATAATTAAATAATAATTTACAATTAGTTTTATAATGTATTTAATATTACATAAAGTATTATTCTCGCCGATTAGCACAAGGGAAACAATCGTACGCCCGCGTTGCATACGCTATTTTTTGCAACAGCGTGAGTAAAATTTTATTAAAACATACAAAAATTAAAAATACAAAGTAATTGAACGAGGACATCTCCGTAATATACGAATGTAAGACAATTAGAGTACGGGTAAGGGGGCGGAGAGCGGGTCCAGGGCTGCAAGCCCTAGTGAGGGTTTGGGGGGCGGAGCCCTCCCCCCTTAAAAAATAATTTTAAAAATGCTTTTATAAAATAAATAAAAAATTATTTTAAAATTTATATTACTTAGTTAAGTCTCCACCCGTATAAACAAATTTCTGAAACAAATAATAATTAAATAATAATTTACAATTAGTTTTATAATGTATTTAATATTACATAAAGTATTATTCTCGCCGATTAGCACAAGGGAAACAACTCGTACGCCCGCGTTGCATACGCTATTTTTGCAACAGCGTGAGTAAAATTTTATTAACACCTACAAATTTAAAAATACAAAGTAATGACGAGGACATCTCCGTAATATACGAATGATAAGACAATTAGAGTACGGGTAAGGGGGCGGAGAGCGGGTCCAGGGCTGCAAGCCCTAGTGAGGGTTTGGGGGGACGGAGGCCCTCCCCCCTTAAAAAATAAATTTAAAATGCTTTTATAAAATAAATAAAAAATTATTTTAAAATTATATTACATTAGTTAAGCCTCCACGCGTATAAACAATTTTCAGAATCAAATAATGGTTAATTATTCATAATATATAAAGAATTATTTATTTAATATTTACTCATCTATTATAATAGAAATAGAATTATAATATAGATTATAAGATTGACGAAAATACTGTACGTATAATTAACATTGTCGAAAGTTACATATAATAAACATTCGTATGTATAATTGAACAAACTCCAAATACATAACGCAAATGAATAATAATAAAATAATAATAAATTACATTACATTTTCACATTTTACTCCCGCAAGTTGTAAAATCGATTTTTATTCAAAGTGTTTTAAAAAGTACCATTTTACTCCCTAATATCGAGGACAAAATCCAATTTTACTCACACTGTTGTAAAAAATAATTTACTTATTTATTCGAGAAAACAAGGACGTGGGACATGGAATAGGGAAACAATGAAAAACAAAGACGATCGGAAAAGTAAAATATTTTGATTTAGAGGCTATAACGGCTAGCTCGCATGCTGCTCTCTCGCTCTCTCACTCTATTTCTCTCTCTCTATATCCCTCTCAAAGTTAAATTTCAGAAGTGCTGTTAGGTATAATGTCAATGAGTTCATCTTATTTATAAAAATATTTTATTTTTTCCGTAGAAAATATATTTGACACTGCGCGGCACGCTCCCGCGAATGAACAAACGTGGGAGCGTGCCTCGTTGTGTTCTGGTCGTCGATTTCAGCTGAATCGGAATTATATACGATTTATAAATTTTTTCCTTGGCTTGGAAGTAATATGTGACTAATGCCATCATATACACAAGTTTATTTGCCCATTTAATTTATTAAATGTATTTTATTTTACATATATTACACATATGTTTATTTGCCCATTTTATTTTTAAAATTTATGTCATTTGTACCATACAAAATTCGAATATAAATTAAACTCCCTATAAAATAACATGTGTATTATATTGCAATAGTATGCACTATCTTAGTGCACTTGTAAGTACACTTCAATTATTTTCTTATTTACTTATTTAAATCAATTATGCATCTTCCTCTTATTAAATTTTATTCACTATTTAATCCCTTTTGCTTCCTTATAGAGAAAGTTTTGTAATTGTACAATTTTTAGACTCTCTAAAAACATGTTATAAATATGTTTATTTATTTTTTTTAATTATTTATCCCCAAGTAGTTTTTTTTAAAGACAATTTTCGATTTTTGAATAATTCATTTTTCGGTTGACTAATTATATCTATTAGTTTTTTTGTTATTTAAAAAAAAAATTTAATGATTTTGATTTTTGGAAATTAATTAGTTAAATGAGATAACAAAATGTATGTATATATGAATAATTTGTTTTTATGTAAATCATATTTGAATATTGCAAAAAATTTTAGGAATATTCTTTATGTTTGTGAAAAAATGTAGTGTTTTTTAAAATACTTGCTAATACGGATATATTCGTTTAACATTTTAAATATACTTTTTAAACAAATATAAATAATTTTAGATATATCGTAAAATATTATTTATTTATAAGAAAAGGAAATATTTTTAGAAATATTATAAAATTTTGTTTTATATAATTAAATAATACTATATTTGAGTAATATATTACATATAGAATCAACATTTTAATTTGAGGAAGTTACGTGCCAATTAATTGGCAGCTGTTTTTTCATTCTGTTGATAACTCCCTTCTGAATTTTATAAATTGAATATCCAGTCTTCTATTACTTCTTCCAAAATGCTTATTCACTTATAAATTATTTTCCTTTTATATTCTATATTGTATATTTTATTTACTTCCTACTTATTACATGTATGTCCCTACTAACCAATAAATAATTACTATTACGCAATATTAACATATTTCTTATTACAGAAGCAGCGTGTCAAGGAGTAGCTGACAACGGCAAACCCCACGGACACACTGACACCGTACAACGTTCTGGATGTTCACGTCATCACCTTGTAAATACAGATAATATATTTACATGATATTACCTCTTAATATTGAATACTTATTGATTAATATATATATTTTTGATTAATATATCGTTTAGTGATGTGACTACATCACAGATCAAAGTGTGACTTATCCTAGATTTTAAATTCGGTTGACATATATTTATATTTTCTGTTTTAAAGATACTTATGTTTCAAGAGATCAGCGTAGACGTATATCTGTGTTCAACCAAAGATATTTTCCACAATTTCAAAATTAATCTAAAGAGCTAACCTACCACATATTATGTGCATATGGACTTACTTCAAGGTTGGAACATGCAACCTGTCTAGACACTCTTGAAAATTAGTTATTTCATCTACTGCTTGATGATCCATCTATGTTTACACCTTACGTATCTGCAAGCGTTTTCGCGATTCAGATATATACACACCAGGTCAGTAAAGTTAAAAGTATGATTTATGCTAGATTTTGAAATACTGTTGTCGTATATTTATTTTTCTTGTTTTACAGATACTTTTCTGTGTCCAGAGATCGGCGTAGATGTATATTTAGTGTTCAACCACAGATAAAATATTCCATAATGTCAAAATTAATGTGAAGAGGATTTACCACATATTATATGCATATGGACTTAATTGGACCTATATATTACATAGAAAAATTCAGAAATATCGGGTCCCAGATGATCTAAACAGGTACATAGTGTGTGACAATGTGCTTTGCACATGTCAAGAGCGAGCGACTGAACCCCTGACAAACACCTACCTACCCGGATAAGCTAAACGAGTCCCTAGCTATACTACCTACCCATATATTATTTCCTAGTTACCTACCCGCACATTAACTACGTCCTGCCTACCCTCATAGTCTAATAACCCTTTCCCAAGCACAGCACACAACACTGAGGTGGTCCTGGCGATGAGGATCTTGGGCGAGCTCAGATTATCAGGTGGGCTCCTCCGAGTCTGGCACAGCCAACAGGATATTCAAGGGAGGCGATCACTAGGAAGCCTCCAGGACCCTCCGAAGCCTCACAGCATAGCAGCCAAGGCGATGAGGTGGTACCCAGGCAGGAAGCCGAAGAACCTCCAACGCCAAGCAAGATACAGCTGTAAAAGAGATGTTTATAAGAACAAAAACACAGCAATAGGGTAAGGAGCAAGGAAGAGGATGAATAGCCATAGCCAAGAAGACAAAAGACAAGGAAAGATATGTACAGCTGTATATAATTACTACAGCTGTACAAGGAACATCATAGGGTAAATTGAGGTTAGGTTAATGTACACAAACAACGTGTTCAGCCGATATCTCGGACAATAACGCACACAAACACACACATGTGTGTAAACCTCACGACTAAATACCCACCTAGAGCCGTAGACGAAGAGACTAGTCATCAGAGAGGTCAACGTCGTCGAGGAGAGAGAGGGGTGACTCGGCCTCAAGCAGCAAGCGACGGCGGGTGAGCTTCGTACCTGAAACTCATGCCGTACCCGTTGAAGAACGCAGTTAATAGCTAATGAGTTATTAGTTACCTAGGAAGAGGTTGCACCTCGTCTCCGAGACGGCAGCAGCACCAGGTGGTCATCACGGCATACAGCACCATACAGCCGATTCGTACCGATACAACCTGAACACTGCGGCACTCGACACGCTCGCACGACGCGAGATCGAGGTGCCGCGCACGAGTACGTACTGCGCAGGCGCGCGGTGCGAACACGGGGCTCTCGAGCACGGCCCGAGAGTCAGAGCTCTACGGTCGGT
Source organism: Theocolax elegans (assembly GCA_026168455.1). Classification (NCBI taxonomy): domain Eukaryota; kingdom Metazoa; phylum Arthropoda; class Insecta; order Hymenoptera; family Cerocephalidae; genus Theocolax; species Theocolax elegans. The sequence goes on from CM047431.1 coordinate 18,981,226, forward strand.
CGATGCGACGACTTCTCGTGCCAACCAGCAGCAGCCGATACCTGCTATTTTCCGTGTGCGAACGTGCGATTGAGTGAATAAGAGAGAGAGAGAAAGAGAGATAGAGAGTTGCCGCTCCCGACATCCAAGTGTCCAGGACATTACGTAAAGGTTGGTGAGCATTACCTATCTCGGCTGACGGTACCGCCGGGTACCGCAGAAGGTGCGTGCGAGCATCCCGTCCGTCCCCATCCTTCCCCTTCCCCTCCCCTACAGCGAACCGGATAAGAGCAGCGAGCACGGCTCCAATTATTAGAGGTAACCCGCTAGTTATCTGATTAGTTGCCGGGGGGGGTGTAATAACGCGGCTGGCGTGCCTACCCCGATAATTAAATATCTTATTAATAAATACGTGTGTTATTTAATTAGTTGCCATCTTATTGACCTGCACCCTGATACACACACAGTGCAGCGTCACATAGTGGAAAGCAAAAATGTAAGAGTATCAAAAGACCTACGTACAGATAAATTAATTTTATCTCTATAGGAATTGCGGCATATACATAATGTTGTAATTTTACCTGGTTTAATAATAAATAAATAAATAAATAAATAAATGGTCTAATCCACTGCATAGTGAAATGCAGAAGTTATGCGTACTAATTGGTCCTATTCACAGCCTGTGTTCAAAGATTGAAGCAAAACGAATACGACGAGTACCTGCATAGCGAAATGCAAGGAATGTATTCAGTATCGGTAAAAAAAGGTTGAAGCAAAATGAACGACGAGTACTTACATAGCGAAATGTAAGGAATGTTTTAGTAAAGGTAAAACGCTCTAGTTGCGTTTTAGATGATATAGTCCGCTACATACGTATCTGCAAGCGTTTTCGCGATTCAGATATATACACACCAGGTCAGTAAAGTTAAAAGTATGATTTATGCTAGATTTTGAAATACTGTTGTCGTATATTTATTTTTCTTGTTTTACAGATACTTTTCTGTGTCCAGAGATCGGCGTAGATGTATATTTAGTGTTCAACCACAGATAAAATATTCCATAATGTCAAAATTAATGTGAAGAGGATTTACCACATATTATATGCATATGGACTTAATTGGACCTATATATTACATAGAAAAATTCAGAAATATCGGGTCCCAGATGATCTAAACAGGTACATAGTGTGTGACAATGTGCTTTGCACATGTCAAGAGCGAGCGACTGAACCCCTGACAAACACCTACCTACCCGGATAAGCTAAACGAGTCCCTAGCTATACTACCTACCCATATATTATTTCCTAGTTACCTACCCGCACATTAACTACGTCCTGCCTACCCTCATAGTCTAATAACCCTTTCCCAAGCACAGCACACAACACTGAGGTGGTCCTGGCGATGAGGATCTTGGGCGAGCTCAGATTATCAGGTGGGCTCCTCCGAGTCTGGCACAGCCAACAGGATATTCAAGGGAGGCGATCACTAGGAAGCCTCCAGGACCCTCCGAAGCCTCACAGCATAGCAGCCAAGGCGGATGAGGTGGTACCCAGGCAGGAAGCCGAAGAACCTCCAACGCCAAGCAAGATACAGCTGTAAAAGAGATGTTATAAGAACAAAACACAGCATAGGGTAAGAGCAAGGAAGAGGATGAATAGCCATAGCAAGAAGACCAAAGACAGGAAAGATATGTACAAGCTGTATATAATTACTACAGCTGTACAAGGAACATCATAGGGTAAATTGAGGTAGGTTAATGTACACAAACAACGTGTTCAGCCCGATATCTCGGACAATAACGCACACAAACACACACATGTGTGTAAACCTCACGACTAAATACCCACCTAGAGCCGTAGACGAAAGACGACTAGTCATCAGAGAGGTCAACGTCGTCGAGGAGAGAGAGGGGTGACTCGGCCTCAAGCAGCAAGCGACGGCGGGTGAGCTTCGTACCTGAAACTCATGCCGTACCCGTTGAAGAACGCCGTTAATAGCTAATGAGTTATTAGTTACCTAGGAAGAGGTTGCACCTCGTCTCCGAGACGGCAGCAGCACCAGGTGGTCATCACGGCATACAGCACCATACAGCCGATTCGTACCGATACAACCTGAACACTGCGGCACTCGACACGCTCGCACGACGCGAGATCGAGGTGCCGCGCACGAGTACGTACTGCGCAGGCGCGCGGTGCGAACACGGGGCTCTCGAGCACGCCGAGAGTCAGAGCTCTACGGTCGGTCGATGCGACGACTTCTCGTGCCAACCCGCAGCAGCCGATACCTGCTATTTTCCGTGTGCGAACGTGCGATTGAGTGAATAAGAGAGAGAGAGAAAGAGAGATAGAGAGTTGCCGCTCCCGACATCCAAGTGTCCAGGACATTACGTAAAGGTTGGTGAGCATTACCTATCTCTGCTGACGGTACCGCCGGGTACCGCAGAAGGTGCGTGCGAGCATCCCGTCCGTCCCATCCTTCCCCTTCCCCTCCCCTACAGCGAACCGGGATAAGAGCAGCGGAGCACGGCTCCAAGTATTTAGAGGTAACCCGCGAGTTATCTGATTAGTTGCCGTGTAATAACGCGGCTGGCGCCTACCCCGATAATTAATATCTTATTAATAAATACGTGTGTTATTTTAATTAGTTGCCAATCTTATTTGACCTGCACCCTGATCCCCAGTGCAGCGTCACAAGTGGAAAGCAAAAATTAAGAGTATCAAAAGACCTACGTACAGATAAATTAATTTTATCTCTATAGGAATTGCGGCATATACATAATGTTGTAATTTTACCTGGTTTAATAAATAAATAAATAAATAAATAAATAAATAAATGGTCTAATCCACTGCATAGTGAAATGCAGAGTTATGCGTACTAATTGGTCCTATTCACAGCCTGTGTTCAAAGATTGAAGCAAAACGAATACGACGAGTACCTGCATAGCGAAATGCAAGGAATGTATTCAGTATCGGTAAAAAAAGGTTGAAGCAAAATGAATACGACGAGTACTTACATAGCGAAATGTAAGGAATGTATTTAGTAAAGGTAAAACGCTCTAGTTGCGTTTTAGATGATATAGTCCGCTACATAGGGAAATGCAGAAATAAGTGTATTTACAGTATTATTCACTGCAGTGTAGTAAATAAATGAAGTGAACGGTACAAATCACTACATTGCATAATACAAAAGTAATATTTTAAATGTAACGCAATCTGTCGTATGCCTTTTTTGATTAATACCTACTGACTACAAATTGTTTCATCAATTAATATTTAAAATATATTTATTTAATTTTAATGTTTTAAGCAATCCGCTTAAAATTTTTCAGATTTTTAATTTAATATTATTGTTGGAGTGGTGGAGTAAAAAATACACTGTGAGGTCTTAATAATAATATAATATATAATAATAATAGAGTGGCAAAAGCCTGTCGGCACGTCCGACTACATCGGAGTCTTGGCGTAGAGTCTTAAAGAGTATAGTACATAATAGGCGCTTAGAGTATAATAGGCGCTCTCGCGTGAGCTCGTATGTCTGCACAAAATCGTTGTAAACCAATAGATGGCGCGACGTGTACCATTTCGGAGTAATATAACGATCATATATATTTACATATTACAACACGCCTCCTAAATTTTATGATCGTGATTCCATACAAGCATTATCTACTTTTCGCAATTTATAACAATCTTAACACTTGTCTGTTTTTCAAAAACTTGAGTTACCAAATAATCTAATTACAAAACCTGTTATAGATTTTCTATCTACACTATCACCTGCATAATCAGAATCTACCATACAATCTAGTATTCCTGTATTAACATTGTCGCAGTAAGTTAATTTTAAGTCTTTAGTTTTATACAAATACTTTAAAATTCTCATTGCGGATTTATAATGCGTTTGATCATAACAATTTTGGTATCGACCTAAGTAATTTACGCTATATGATATATCTGGCCTTGTGCCTGTACTTATATATAATAATTCACCAATTAAATTTCTGTATTTTATATTTTCATCAATCTCAATTGCTTGTTTTAGTTTTAGATTTGACTCCATTGTAGTATCATATAATTTTGCTTTTTCTAGATTATATTTTACAGCTAAAGATTCAATATAATTTGTTTGACTTAAGGTCATTTTATTTCTATTTTCACTATAATCTATATCAATACCAATATAACTTTTAATTTTTCCTAAATCTTTCATTGCAAATCTTTTCAATAGACTAGTTTTGACTTGACTTATTTTATGTTTGTCTTTGCAACAGATTAAAAGATCATCAACAAATACTAATATATATATTGGATCTTTACTTGAATTATTTACATATAAACAATAATCGTAATTGCTTCCCACAAAGTTTAGACTTTCAATGAATTTATTGAAACAATCATACCAAGCCCTTGGGCTTTCTCTCAAACCGTATAAAGCCTTTTGCAACTTGCAAACTTTATTGTCACCAGTTTCATAACCTTTCGGTTCATTTATATACACTTCGGTTTTTACATCACCATTTAAAAAAGCTGTCTCTACACCCATTTGTTCTACTAAATAAATTATTTTTGCAACTGTAGGACAATAAAATTTTCAAAGTTTGCATTTTACCTACACGGAGAGACATTTTCATAGTTAACTAGAAACACTAGAAAAGCATGCTGTTTGACGGTGGCGACACCAACTATTTCAATGTATCCTATACACCGAACAGACAAAACTAATCGTTCACTGTAAAAAAGCAGTGTAGTTCATCGTTCCTGTAGCTGAAGCGTCGCGTATTAGACGGTGGAGGGGGTCAATGTTTATGCTGCTCCTGCATTAACCCTGTTGAAAAGAACCACGTGGTAAACCACGCGGTTTTACCACGTGGTTTTACCACGTCGTTTACCGCGTGGTTGGTCGTGGTTACCACGTGGTATGGGTGTAAATATGATTTTAGAATAATAGTGTAATGGATGCAAATTCGAACAACTTACAGGATTGCAATAAAGAATTATATTATGTTTAACCGTATCATTGAAATAAGTAAGGTCAAAAGAGCCGCGGTGGCTCATGGGTAGAGCTCAGACGTGTACCTCTGAAAAATTTTTTCATGTGCATTTTTCGAACACCGCGACTCAGTGGCTCGGCGGGTCACTATAATGTGACGCCAGTTCAGGTGCGCGTGCGTTTCGTGCACTTGTCAGTGCATGAGAGGCACGGGCATCTGAACTATAGGGAACATTAGGGACGCGAATATGTAAAGAGGCTCGCGGTGGTTCTATCGGGAGGACAGGAAACTGTAATTATTAGACTAATTACAGTGACCAATGATATCTTCCGATGGACACACGCACACTGTTTCAAACTACATGTGCTTTGTTTACAGACACACCGTTCACCTCCGTCGCTGATTAGCCCCTGGCAGCATAAATAGAGCGACGTTAAATAACAAAAAAAAAAAAAAAGGTAGTGGTTACAACGTGATGTTACCTGGGTTGTATTAAATTATTTATTTAAATATTGTAGATTTTAATTAATAATTATATAATTAACATAACAAAATATATAAGACCAAAAAGTTTCACGCGACATAATCGTGTGGTAAAAACCCGTGGTAAAACCGCGTAGTAAAACCACGTGATAGAACCTTGTGGTAATCCACGAGGTAATAGACTTTAAAACTTTGTGATTTTGTTACATAATTATTGAAATTTCCTTGTCGGAAGAAATACCAAATTGTTAAAAATATATGTTAACAATAATAGGTATAATTATACTTACTTTTGGTCCGTAAAAGCCTAGAAAAATTTCGTTTATATTTTTTTCTCTGTAGTTTTACATGAATTGAAATGAATTGAATGGGAAAATATTCCTACAGGTACGAACTTTTAATTATAATAATAATTAATAGTATAAATAACTCTTACAAAATTACGATGCAAAATATTATTACGTCGGAGGATATTATGTCAATTTTTGATAAAGTAAGTACAAAATTAGTTTTATAAAGAAATTAGATGTATAATTGAAAGATTAATAATGTTAATTATAGAGCCGCGGTGGCTCATGGGTAGAACTCCCGACTCTCACACCGAGGGTCGTGGGTTCGATCCCAGACGTGTACCTCTGAAAAATTTTTTCATGTGCATTTTTCGAACACCGCGACTCAGTGGCTCGGCGGGTCACTATAATGTGACGCCAGTTCAGGTGCGCGTGCGTTTCGTGCACTTGTCAGTGCATGAGAGGCACGGGCATCTGAACTATAGGGAACATTAGGGACGCGAATATGTAAAGAGGATCGCGGTGGTTCTATCGGGAGGACAGGAAACTGTAATTATTAGACTAATTACAGTGACCAATGATATCTTCCGATGGACACAAGCACCACTGTTTCAACTACATGTGCTTTGTTTACAGACACACCGTTCACCTCCGTCGCTGATTAGCCCTGGCAGCATAAATAGAGCGACGTTAAATAACAAAAAAAAAAAAAACAAAAGTAAGGTCAAAAATTTTACGTGGTAAAACTGCGTAGTAAACCACGTAGTAAAACTAAGGTAGTGGTTACAACGTGATGTTACCTGGGTTGTAATTAAATTATTTATTTAAATATTGTAAGATTTTAATTAAATTATATAATTAACAATAACAAAATATATAAGACCAAAAAGTTTCACGCGACATATCGTGTGGTAAAACCACGTGGTAAAACCGCGTAGTAAAACCACGTGATAGAACCTTGTGGTAATCCACGAGGTAATAGACTTTAAAACTTTGTGATTTTGTTACATAATTATTGAAATTTCCTTGTCGGAAGAAATACCAAATTGTTAAAAATATATGTAACAATAATAGTATATCTATATACTTACTTTTGGTCCGTAGAAGCCTAGAAAAATTTCGTTTATATTTTTTTCTCTGTAGTTTTACATGAAATTGAATGAATTGAATGGAAAATATTCTACAGGTACGAACTTTTTAATTATAATAAATAATTAATAGTATAATAACTCTTACAAAATTACGATGCAAAATATTATTACTTCGGAGGATATTATGTCAATTTTTGATAAAGTAAGTACAAAATTAGTTTTATAAAGAAATTAGATGTATAATTGAAAGATTAATAATGTTAATTATAGAGCCGCGGTGGCTCATGGGTAGAACTCCCGACTCTCACACCGAGGGTCGTGGGTTCGATCCCAGACGTGTACCTCTGAAAAATTTTTTCATGTGCATTTTTCGAACACCGCGACTCAGTGGCTCGGCGGGTCACTATAATGTGACGCCAGTTCAGGTGCGCGTGCGTTTCGTGCATTTTTCAGTGCATGAGAGGCACGGGCATCTGAACTATAGGGAACATTAGGGACGCGAAGATGTAAAGAGGATCGCGGTGGTTCTATCGGGAGGACAGGAAACTGTAATTATTAGACTAATTACAGTGACCAATGATATCTTCCGATGGACACAAGCACCACTGTTTCAACTACATGTGCTTTGTTTACAGACACACCGTTCACCTCCGTCGCTGATTAGCCCTGGCAGCATAAATAGAGCGACGTTAAATAACATAAAAAAAAAAAAAAAAAAAAAATAATGTTAATTGCAATTCGCAAATAAATATTGTATTAATTTACTAATGTAGTGTAATTTGATTGCTAAATCCTTTCTTATCCATAAATACTAAGTATTTTACTACTTGATTTCAACCTGTGCTTTACCACGCGGTTTCACCCCGTGGTTTTATACCACATGGTTTTATCACGTGGTTTTATTACGCGGTGTGCCTTTGTCTGGGATAGTTTAATCTTTTACATTAAGGATAAAAATATAATTTAATTACAATCCTATGAGTAGTCCAAATTCGTATTTTTTACAATTGCCTGCTAAAACAATTTTTAAACTTACCACGTGGTTTTACCACGTGGTTTTACTACGAGGTTTACCCTTATCTGGGTTGGTTAAATCGTTTACGTTAAGGATAAAAGTGTAATTTAATTAAAATCCTATAAGTAGTCCACATTCTTTTTTAGAATATTCTAAAATAATTTTTACAATTTTACAACGCGGTTTTACCACGCGCTTTTACCACGTGGTTTCACCATACGGTTATATCGCGTGAAACTTTATGGCTTTATATATTTTGTTGTTGCTAATTATATAATTTAATTAAAATATATAATTTAATTACAACCCTGGTAAAATCACTACTGGTTGTAACCACACCTTGTAAACTTTTTGACCTTAATTATTAGAATGATACGGTATTAAATATCTAGTTTTTTATTGCAATCCTGTAAGTTGTTCGAATTTGCATCCATTACACTATTATTCTAAAATCATATTTACACCCATACCACGTGGTAACCACGACGAACCACGCGGTAAACCACGTGGTAAAACCACGTGGTAAAACCGCGTAGTAAAACCACGTGATAGAACCTTGTGGTAATCCACGAGGTAATAGACTTTAAAACTTTGTGATTTTGTTACATAATTATTGAAATTTCCTTGTCGGAAGAACTACCAAATTGTTAAAAATATATGGTAACAATAATAGTATATCTATATACTTACTTTTGCGTCCGTAGAAGCTAGAAAAATTTCGTTTATATTTTTTTCTCTGTAGTTTTACATGAAATTGAATGAATTGAATGGAAAATATTCTACAGGTACGAACTTTTTAATTATAATAAATAATTAATAGTATAATAAACTCTTACAAATTACGATGCAAATATTATTACTTCGGAGGATATTATGTCAATTTTTGATAAAGTAAGTACAAAATTAGTTTATAAAGAAATTAGATGTATAATTGAAAGATTAATAATGTTAATTATAGAGCCGCGGTGGCTCATGGGTAGAACTCCCGACTCTCACCACCGAGGGTCGTGGGTTCGATCCCAGACGTGTACCTCTGAAAATTTTTTTCATGTGCATTTTTCGAACACCGCGACTCAGTGGCTCGGCGTGTCACTATAATGTGACGCCAGTTCAGGTGCGCGTGCGTTTCGTGCATTTTTCAGTGCATGAGAGGCACGGGCATCTGAACTATAGGGAACGTTAGGGACGCGAAGATGTAAAGAGGATCGCGGTGGTTCCATCGGCGAGGACAGGAAACTGTAATTATTAGACTAATTACAGTGACCGATGATATCTTCCGATGGACACAAGCACCACTGTTTCAACTACATGTGCTTTGTTACAGACACACCGTTCACCTCCGTCGCTGATTAGCCCTGGCAGCATAAATAGAGCGACGTTAAATAACATAAAAAAAAAAAAAAAAAAAAAATAATGTTAATTGCAATTCGCAAATAAATATTGTATTAATTTACTAATGTAGTGTAATTTGATTGCTAAATCCTTTCTTATCCATAAATACTAAGTATTTTACTACTTGATTTCAACCTGTGCTTTACCACGCGGTTTCACCCCGTGGTTTTATACCACATGGTTTATCACGTGGTTTTATTACGCGGTGTGCCTTTGTCTGGGATAGTTTAATCTTTTACATTAAGGATAAAAATATAATTTAATTACAATCCTATGAGTAGTCCAAATTCGTATTTTTTACAATTGCCTGCTAAAACAATTTTTAAACTTACCCGTGGTTTTACCACGTGGTTTTACTACGAGGTTTACCCTTATCTGGGTTGGTTAAATCGTTTACGTTAAGGATAAAAGTGTAATTAATTAAAATCCTATAAGTAGTCCACATTCTTTTTTAGAATATTCTAAAATAATTTTTACAATTTTACAACGCGGTTTTACCACGCGCTTTTACCACGTGGTTTCACCATACGGTTATATCGCGTGAAACTTTATGGCTTTATATATTTTGTTGTTGCTAATTATATAATTTAATTAAAATATATAATTTAATTACACCCTGGTAAAATCACTACTGGTTGTAACCACACCTTGTAAACTTTTTGACCTTAATTATTAGAATGATACGGTATTAAATATCTAGTTTTTTATTGCAATCCTGTAAGTTGTTCGAATTTGCATCCATTACACTATTATTCTAAAATCATATTTACACCCATACCACGTGGTAACCACGACGAACCACGCGGTAAACCACGTGGTAAAACCACATGGTAAAACCGCGTGGTTTACCACGTGGTTCTTTTCAACACGGAAGAAGCAAGGTGACTAGCTCTCACCGTGTTTTACGCTGAAAATGTTTCTCCGTGTACTGGAGAATAAACATTTTCTAAATATTCTGTTTGTTGGAATCCCCTTACAACTAATCTCGCTTTATAGATATTGTTATTTTTCTTTTTATAGACCCATTTTACATCAATTATTTTTTGTCTTTTGGCTTTTCAACAATTTGCCAAGTATTATTTTTCTTAATACTATTTATCTCAGAATCCATCGCAATTTGCCATTGTTTATAATGTTTCGAAATTATCGCCTCCTCAAATGTATTCGATACATTTGCATCAATATAATTTATATAAATAAAATGTGATACTGGATTGCCATATCTATTTACCGGACTTTTCTTTCTATCTGATTTTCTTTTGACAGTTAAAATTTTATCATTTTCATTTTCTCTTTCAATATCGTTCTGAGTATTATCTCTACTTTTCCCGAAGGTATGAGTAGATGATAATAGATTAGTTTTATTAGAATTTGTCTTACATTCATCAATTTCAGATTCGCTTTCCAATATATCATTTTCTTTATTTATTACTTCGTTATTCTCAAAATCTCTATATTTTCAAAATCATTTTTATCTAAACAAATAATTTGTATATTTTTTCAACAACTTGAATATGTCTGGCATTTATTATTTTATTATTAATTACAACGCGGTTTTACCACGCGCTTTTACCACGTGGTTTCACCATACGGTTATATCGCGTGAAACTTTATGGCTTTTATATTTTGTGTTGCTAATTATATAATTTAATTAAAATAATAATTTAATTACAACCCTGGTAAAATCACTACTGGTTGTAACCACACCTTGTAAACTTTTTGACCTTAATTATTAGAATGATACGGTATTAAATATCTAGTTTTTTATTGCAATCCTGTAAGTTGTTCGAATTTGCATCCATTACACTATTATTCTAAAATCATATTTACACCCATACCACGTGGTAACCACGACGAACCACGCGGTAAACCACGTGGTAAAACCACATGGTAAAACCGCGTGGTTTACCACGTGGTTCTTTTCAACACGGAAGAAGCAAGGTGACTAGCTCTCACCGTGTTTTACGCTGAAAATGTTTCTCCGTGTACTGGAGAATAAACATTTTCTAAATATTCTGTTTGTTGGAATCCCCTTACAACTAATCTCGCTTTATAGATATTGTTATTTTTCTTTTTATAGACCCATTTTACATCAATTATTTTTTTGTCTTTTGGCTTTTCAACAATTTGCCAAGTATTATTTTTCTTAATACTATTTATCTCAGAATCCATCGCAATTTGCCATTGTTTATAATGTTTCGAAATTATCGCCTCCTCAAATGTATTCGATACATTTGCATCAATATAATTTATATAAATAAAATGTGATACTGGATTGCCATATCTATTTACCGGACTTTTCTTTCTATCTGATTTTCTTTTGACAGTTAAAATTTTATCATTTTCATTTTCTCTTTCAATATCGTTCTGAGTATTATCTCTACTTTTCCCGAAGGTATGAGTAGATGATAATAGATTAGTTTTATTAGAATTTGTCTTACATTCATCAATTTCAGATTCGCTTTCCAATATATCATTTTCTTTATTTATTACTTCGTTATTCTCAAAATCTCTATATTTTCAAAATCATTTTTATCTAAACAAATAATTTGTATATTTTTTTCAACAACTTGAATATGTCTGGCATTTATTATTTTATTATTAATTACAACTCTGTAGCTATTTTCATTATAACCAACTAATATGCCTAATTTAGCTTTATCGTCCCATTTGCTTGTTCGCAACGCTTCTGGTATTCTTACAAAGACTCGACTTCCGTAAATTTTTAAATGATCGACATTTGGTTTTTTTCCGAAAAATATTTCGTATGGCGTTTTATTTTGAGCTGTATTTGCAATTGTACGATTTTTTAAATACGCAACTGTTTTCATAATTTCGGGCCAATATCGCCTATGAATTTTTGCTTCTCTCATTAAACATCTACCCATATCTATTGCAGATCTGTTATATCTTTCCGCTACGCCATTTAACTCATGCACATAAGGCGAGCATGGCAATAATTCAATTTCTTTAGACTTTACAAAATCATAAATTTCTTTATTTAAATATTCTTTGCCATTATCGCATCGTAATTTCTTTACTCTCTTATTGAATTTATTTTCTACTAAATTTACGAATTCTTTCAAACAACTTGCAGTCTCTGATTTATTTTTAATACAAAAAATTCTAGTGCATTTACTATAATCATCAATGAATGTTAAAAAATATTTTTCTCCACCATAACCAGTTGTGTTATGTGGACCATTTAAATCAGTGTGAATTAATTCTAAAATTTCAGTTGTTTTTGTTCTACTAGTTTCAAACGAAACATTAGCCATTTTACTCTCTATACAATTTGCACATTTCATTTCTGTGCTCTGAATATTATCTGGCAGTCCTTCAACTAATTTGTTATTTACTAATTTATTCAATAAAATATTACTTATGTCGACTGTAGTATAACTATAGTTATAATTTATAAATTAATTAATATTTTTACTAATTTATTTAAATACTGAAAATTTACATGACCATGTGCTCTATGCCATTTTTCTTTGTTAGTTATTTTCAAACTATTCACATTCATTTGCTTATTTTTCACTTTAGATACAAAGCTTTTCATAAAATATAAATTATTTATTTTGTTTGCAACAGCTATTAATTCTTTAGATTTATTATAAATTTTAGCTTTGTCAATTTTTGCTACTATTGTACAGTTTTCGGTTATTTTTGAAAAACTCAATAAATTTTGTTTAATGTCTTCAACATAATAAACATTTTTTAAATCAACATATTTTTCATTATAATAATTTTTAAAGCAAATTTTAATAGAACCTATTTTGGTTGCTTTTAACATTTTACCATCTGGTAATTTTACATTGACAGGATTTTTCAAATCTACATACTTATCAAAGAATTTATCACTTTTAATAATATGATCTGTGCAACCACTATCTAATAACCAATTAATTTCATTACAATTTTCGCTATACCCTGTTGCATGATTTACCATACTTACTTTATTATCTCTACTTGACTCGAAAGTCATAGTAGAAGATAAGTGTTTATAATTGGAGTTACACACCTCCGTTGACCACGACTCGGATTGACAGTTGTTGCGTTGATCACCTGATGATTCGCCTCGTTGTGAACCTGATGAACCTCGTCCTCAACCACGACTTCTGTAGCTTCCACCTCGATTGAAGCCGCGTTGGTCACCTCGTGGACCTTGTTGACTTTGGTTGGGTTGAGAATCTCTGTCTCGATTGCTCTGATGACCTCGGTTGTTTTGTTGACCAAGCCAGCAGTCCTTCTTGAAATGACCAGATTTTCCGCAGTTATAACATTTGCCTTGCGCTTGAGATGCGAAGGTACTGACGTTACTTTTCCTTTCAGATTCTGTTCTTGTCATATTTTTTTCTTTGATTTTCGACTTAACATAGTCGACAGTTCTTTGATCTTCAGGGATGACATCTATAAAGTCCCCAATATAGCTGTAGTTTGACGGTAATGCTCTTAGCAAGTACCTCATTTTTTCAGATTCATCTAACTTGCCACCAGCTGCTTTAAACTCTTCAACTGTTGAAAAATTATTTTATTTAATTACTTCGATTTTTTCTCTGCATATAATTTGCAGGGCTGTAGACTGAGTCGTATACATTTTATCAAACTTTTTTATCATCTCAAAAGCTGTTGTACATTCACCAACATACTCTAATTGTTTATCTGAAATAGTACGAATAATTATTGTTCTTGCCTTTAAATCCATTTTGTTCCACTCAGTTTCTTTGTCTTGATATGCTGCAGTTATTTTACTGACTGGTGTCTCTTTACACTCCTTGTATTCTAACAAGATCATTAATCTAATTTTTCAGCTTGAATAATTTGCTCCATCAAAAATTGGCAACATGACATCTTCAACTTTAGCTTGTTTAGCCATTTTTAAATCGTTTGCACTTATATTATCGTACACTTGATTTTTTAACACTATAATCCTTTTAGTTTCTTTCAAAAGTATTTTTCGAATCATATTCCTTATTTCTTTATTTAATTCAATATCTACAGCATCTAATTCATGCTCTTGTTTTATTATAATTTTAAGCCACGAAAACATGTGCTTAACCTCACTTTATGCCATGTGCTCTGTACTAGCACGTTGCCACGTTTTTCACTCGCCGACTTTTATCCATTGACATCGCACTTAAATCTTGATTATTTTTCATAAAATCTTCTTATTGATTAGTACCTGACGACTTTATCTTCGTCATTGAGCATATATTTCTTGACTTGAACTTTACTTTACGTATTTTTCATCACTTGAAACTTTTCATTTTTCGACAGTTATTTCCATATGATAAATCGAATTTCATGCTTCACAAACATATAGTCTTTATGAGAAATTATTTCCTTTTATTTCAGTGCTCAATATTTCACTGTGCGATTCACTTTGTTAACTAATACCGTTAACTAATTTTCCACGTGGCGTTTTACTAACCTCACTTTAAATTATCTCTATAAGACTCGAGAGTCATTATAAATGATAAGTAAATTTATTACAAACCATGTAACCACGCTCTGTACCATGTTGGAGTGGTGGAGTAAAAAATACACTGTGAGGTCTTAATAATAATATAATATATAATAATAATAGAGTGGCAAAAGCCTGTCGGCACGTCCGACTACATCGGAGTCTTGGCGCAGAGTCTTAAAGAGTATAGTACATAATAGGCGCTTAGAGTATAGACGCGAAACATGCGTACGCTTGCTATCGCGTGAGCTCGTATGACTGCACAAAATCGTTGTAAACCAATAGATGGCGCGACGTGTACCATTTCGGAGTAATATAACGATCATATATATTTGCATATTACAACAATTATAAATATCATTTTTATTTTGAAAGATGCAGATTCCTATGATTTAGGTCTGACATCCCGTCAAATAAATAAAATATACTAGTATTATCATCTATTTTGAGGTTATGTTACATTACCAATACAATTATCGATAATTGTTAAAATTGCAACCCCAATGGTTTTTGTAAAATAATGCAATGCACAAAAAGATATTGGTAAATGAATATGATAGCTGGAGTGCACGATTAGCGCCATATACTGTAAGCTTATAGCGTAATATAATGTTACAACGGATGATGGCGCTGCTAGTACATTACAGCTTACTACATTACCTACGCTTCGTCGATAGTTTTTCGCTATGGCACCCCCTTAATGGTCTAGCAATACCCGAAAAATTCGCAACGAATCGTCTATAATAGCCTGCTAATCCTAATAATTAACGTATATTTTTCACTGTTTTTGGCATTGGAAATTTGGTTAATGCTTCTAATTTTTTTGGATCCGGCAAAACACCTTCTGGTGATAATACGTGTCCCAGATACACTACTTCTTTCTTTAAAAATTCACATTTGTCTGGCTGTAAATTCAGATTTGCGGCGCGTACTCTTTGCAATAATTTTTCAAACCTTTGGTTATGCTCTTGAATATTTTTAGCGTACGTAACTGGGTCGTCAAGGAATAAAAATATTTCTTTGCCTTGCATGCCCTCAAAAACACGATCAATCATTCTTTGAAAAGTGGCTGGAGAATTGCACAACCCCATAGGCATTGTTTTAAATTGAAATAAACCGAATGAAGAGGCGAAAGCTGTTTTATGTCGATCTTCTTGAGCTAACGGAACTTTTAAAAATCCTTGACATAAATCCAAGACGGTGAATACACGATTTTCTGGTCCGATTTGATCGATAATATCTAGTATATTAGGTAATGGGTATCGATCTTTTACGGTTTTATTGTATAATTGTCGAATATCAACAACGAGTCGGTATAGTTTATTACCCTGATTATCAGGCTTCTTTGTTACTAGAAAAACAGGTAATGTATAATTGGAATTTGATGGTTCAATTATGTCTCCTTCAATCATTTCGTCTAATTGTTTATCAAGTTCGCTTTTGAGAGCACGAGGAAATCTATATGGCTTAGCTGTGATTAGTATGTCGTCGACAGGCGGTGTCTTATGTTCTATAGTATTTGTCACGCCTAATTTTTCTCCTTTTAGACACAAACAATCCAAATATTTATCAAATAAATTTTCTATAGATTGTCTTTGTTCCTCGTCCATTTTATCATAATGCAAGGCTTCTTTTAACCGATCATTACGATTAGGTGTACTTATATCCTCCGTTATGTTAAGTATCCTCCCTTCAGATCGATTGTCAGAAATGTCGTGTATGTCGACCTCTTCACTTTCATAACTATAAAAATTGTTAATATAAGGTTTATTTGAATAAACCAAATAACTGTTATTCATTTCATTTTTGTGTGTGGCGTCGACAAATTCACTTCGTAAATTTTCGTTTATAACTCGTTCATTCAATAAACAATCGCTAGATTCCTCATCCTGTTTATTTTCTTCCTGTATGTTTATTCAATTCTCATTATTTATCTCATTTTCATTTTCTTCAGTTTCTTGTTTGTTATCCATAATATTTAAGTTCTCGGGATAATATCTAACTTTTCCCCCGACATAACCAATTCTTTGTTATTCAATTTACAAAGATAACTAACATTTTTATCACGAGGTTCGCATTTATCGCCCTCCTCGATTTCGTAATCCATTCGTACTGGACAATTCATCATTTTCTCAACAAAATCTTCCTTATATTTACGAGGTCCGCATTTATCGCCTTCCTTGATTTCGTAATTCTTTTTTATTTGACAATTCATATTTTTGTCAACAAAATCTTTATTTTCACGAGGTCCGCATTTATCGCCCTCCTCGATTTCATAATTCATTTGTACTTGACATTTATTAACTGTCTTATCCAATAAATTTTCTTCATATTTTATTTCATTTTGAATATCACACTTATTTGTAATCGTTCTTCCTTCATTAATCCATAACAATTTTCACTTGCTTTACTAGAAAAACAGGTAATGTATAATTGGAATTTGATGGTTCAATTATGTCTCCTTCAATCATTTCGTCTAATTGTTTATCAAGTTCGCTTTTGAGAGCACGAGGAAATCTATATGGCTTAGCTGTGATTAGTATGTCGTCGACAGGCGGTGTCTTATGTTCTATAGTATTTGTCACGCCTAATTTTTCTCCTTTTAGACACAAACAATCCAAATATTTATCAAATAAATTTTCTATAGATTGTCTTTGTTCCTCGTCCATTTTATCATAATGCAAGGCTTCTTTTAACCGATCATTACGATTAGGTGTACTTATATCCTCCGTTATGTTAAGTATCCTCCCTTCAGATCGATTGTCAGAAATGTCGTGTATGTCGACCTCTTCACTTTCATAACTATAAAAATTGTTAATATAAGGTTTATTTGAATAAACCAAATAACTGTTATTCATTTCATTTTTGTGTGTGGCGTCGACAAATTCACTTCGTAAATTTTCGTTTATAACTCGTTCATTCAATAAACAATCGCTAGATTCCTCATCCTGTTTATTTTCTTCCTGTATGTTTATTCAATTCTCATTATTTATCTCATTTTCATTTTCTTCAGTTTCTTGTTTGTTATCCATAATATTTAAGTTCTCGGGATAATATCTAACTTTTCCCCCGACATAACCAATTCTTTGTTATTCAATTTACAAAGATAACTAACATTTTTATCACGAGGTTCGCATTTATCGCCCTCCTCGATTTCGTAATCCATTCGTACTGGACAATTCATCATTTTCTCAACAAAATCTTCCTTATATTTACGAGGTCCGCATTTATCGCCTTCCTTGATTTCGTAATTCTTTTTTATTTGACAATTCATATTTTTGTCAACAAAATCTTTATTTTCACGAGGTCCGCATTTATCGCCCTCCTCGATTTCATAATTCATTTGTACTTGACATTTATTAACTGTCTTATCCAATAAATTTTCTTCATATTTTATTTCATTTTGAATATCACACTTATTTGTAATCGTTCTTCCTTCATTAATCCATAACAATTTTCACTTGCTTTACTAGTATAATTCTTTAATTATATTATATTTTAAGATTAATCCGTTAAATTATAAATATTGTTCCAAATAATTGATTTTTGCATCGTTTCTACAAAAAAAATCGATGCCTAAGATTCCGTCTTGTTGTATAGGGAACGAATCATGTACTAAATTGACTTCCACGGGAGATTCTTCGAAATCTATTTTGATTTTGCCACAAGTAGTTAATAAATGGTCAGTTATGCCTTTTAACAATATAATATAATTTTCGTCAATTTTCACGCAAGAGACTACCTCTGACTCTTTAATTAGACTTACCGTTGCTCCTGTATCTAACAAGAATTTTAACGGACGCCTTAACTGACTGGTATCGAGGATTACGACCGGAGCTGAACTGTTGGCTTAAATTTATTTTCGCGATGCGGAGGGGATGTTTAAGCGGGTTTCCGCACTCGAAGCAGTTGCAATTTGATTCGTAGCCACTCTCTCGACCCTTGTTGGAGAGAGAGTATCGATGTTTCCCTGATTTTGATTGCCTTCTCTTATTTCTCTTTGTAATTTGTAACAATCGCGCTTTATGTGACCGGGTTTTCCGCAATGGAAACAAGTCACCGATGATCTTATATTATTATTCGATTCGTTATTAATATATTGTGATTCTTGGGAAGTTGAATTAAGCGACTCGCGCACACCGCGAGTCCTGGAATTATTTCCCCGATCTTCTTTGTTGAATTGCTGCGATGAAAATTTATTATTTTTATAACGAACGAAGGAATCATTTTTATCTGTATCTCTATTTGGTACAAATTCCGTCTGATTATGATACTCGTTCCAACCACCAAATTGTAAATTTGGCCTACTATAATTACGACTGTTATCCGAGCGACTTTGTGAGCTATGAGAACCGTTTATGGGAGTGCGTCGGTTGCTATTATCGGAAAATCTTTCTGCAAAACTTCGTGCTAATTTTAATACTTTATGGCTCCGTGACTAGTTTTAGAACAATATTGACATACAATCAGAGAGTTATTCGAAATATAGTTTACTTTACGTGTTTCTCGAGTTTAACTAGAACGAGCCTTCTCTCGGCTCGGCGTCTTCTCGTCCAAGATGCTACAAGCAAACCCGTGCTCCACCTCGAGCGCTTGTTCACGAGCCTGTTTTATAGAAGTTGGACTCCGTAAGCGCGCACGAATTTCCCAACGAAGCCCTTTTAAAAAGAATTTTAAACAATCTCGTCTTAGTTCAAGCATGAAATGATCTGCTATCGCTACTCGTCCCTCTCTGTCGGCCGCTTTGACTATTTCATTTTTTATTTCTTGTAACCGATTACAATAAGCAATGACTGTCTTATTGTTTCTCTGTTTTCATTTAGCAAGTCTCCCGTTCACTCGTAATATGTTTTTATTGATCCGAAGGTGTTTTCGGAAAACTCGGATATCTCTTTGATTGAATTAAAATTCTCTCTGCGCGCACAAGTTAAAGCTTCGCCTTATAAACGCATTCTTTCTCGTACTCCGACGGTACAATTTCTTTTACTTCATTACATCCGTCCAAAAATGGCGAGAAATTTATGTTATGTTTTGTTATGAATTTGTGACGTCATTGTTTTATTATTAATTCGTTTTTAACTTCACTTCTACCTAATTTTTTTTTGTTTTGTTCCGGTGTTTGTTATCAATTCGTCTAAATTAATTTTATTAAACAATTCGTCTTTAATCTTAAAAGAGTTTGTTTGTTCGGTTGTTCTTTTAATTAATTGATTATCGAAGGGAATTGTAAAATCTGTCGCGCTCTGAATTAGTTTATCGTCGAGTACTTTCGCCGTGTCTGTCACTAATGCCTTTGCTTCCTCAGTCTCTTTTTCGATCGGTGCGGAAATAGTACATTACGATATAAGTGCGCAAAATAGGTGATTCCCACACGAGTCGGATTTGCCGCTCGAGCGAAGCGAGGGTGGCAAAAAGACGAGTATAGGAGTCACCTATGCGCACGTGTATCGTATACTATTTTTCCTAACGAATTGCGCAAAGATTTCATTTTGTGCTGACATTTGAGCGAGCAAGATAATACATTGCTGCAATAGTAGGTAAAATAAAATTTTCCTGCAACAGTACTCACAATGATAAGAGAAAATATTATTTCACCCCGAACCGATGTTTGCGCCCGAGCAAAGCGAGGGTGAAAAGGAGGTACGGGGCTGAAATCATTTTGTCTCTAATAATTTTGAGCACTATGCAGGAAAAGTTTATTTTGCGCACTAGTGCGGGAATGTACTATTTTGCGCACTCAAATGCGTGCAAAATCGAATTTTGCGCACGGAGTTAGGAAAAAATATTTAACACGCCTTTAATCTTATTTATGATATCTTAAAAAGTTGTCCCTTTCTTTACAAATTATTCCTTTAATATCTTTTTTCCCAATATGTGAATTTCCCGGCCGATGCACCAAATTTATTATAATAATTAATACAATCTGTCACGTCCAGACTTGCACCAACTACTATAAATATATAATACAAGAAGGCAAATGATTAATAAACCATTCGCGTTTCTTTCGCTCTTGTTTGACTAGCACTAGCCTTACGTCTCTGGGAGTAGCGAGCGAAGTTATTTTGAGACTAGAGATGCAGGATATAATGTGGGATAATAACATAGTATATTTTTTTTTATTCGTATTAATCACGCATTATTTATTTAAATTTGTTAACAAAATTATATAATGTCTTTTTTTTAAATCAACATATGTAACTAAATTCTTCTAGCTTTTTAATGGACAAAAACACACATAAACTACAATATTATATTAACAATTGCATAAAATTATTTAAGTTCAATAACAATTTTAATTTTGATTATATAAACAATTGCACGGCGAACACGTTAACAAATTATCTTATTTAGCGTATAAAATATACGTAATGTTATTTTATTACAAACATTACTAATTAACAATCAAAATAAAAGTTATTATGAATAAATGCAGTTTAGATTAATAATTGTTGCAGTTGAAAATATGGAATATTGTCAATATATTGCAATTCAAATAATAAATATTGTAAATGAAATGCAATGCAAAGAAGAATTGCTATAAATAAATTGCAGTTCGAAATAATAATTATTGTAAAAAGCGGTTGGTTCAGTAATTGAAATAATACAAAATATCAGGTTTGCCTTTACGAATATTACAAAGCGTATGGATAGCCGAAAAAGTATATACCTTAAGTATCCAAATATATACACGGTGGGCCATTTTAATCTATGCACCTGAAAAACTCGGTAAGTTCGCATCCTATCAAAAAATGACCTTTATAAAAGTTGTAGGATACAAAGGGGGTCAAACAATAGTGACCTTGAATTTGACCTTCAAGCTGACCTTCAAGGTCAAATCAAGGTCAACTTGAGTTTTTGAAATGGAAACCCCTATTTTTTACACCGGAATCGGAAAGGGCGGGAGATGAAGGTCATAAATACGAAATAATCGGATGGCTATGGAAAATCTTAGGTAGGGTATTATCGAAAAAGTAAAGGTCATTATTTAAGTAATTTTTAATGACAAATTCAAAGGTGCCCTTAAATTTGACCTTGGCAGTGACCTTTTGAATTAGACCTTAAACTTACGTGTTGTTGTTTCTTGGATTTACTTTTAGCGTTACCCAGAAACAACGACGTGGACGTAGTAAATTCTGTTTCCTTTGGGGTGCTTGATTAGCGTGAGTCCCCTTGCCTCTCACAAATTTAACCACGAAGCAAATGCTCGAAGTTACCTCCATTTGCCTGAAGACACAGCCCTAAACGTCTACGGAATTCTTGGATGGTGTTTAACAAAGTTTGTCTTGGAATCGCAGCGCATGCTTCACGAATCCAATCTTGCATGTTGTCTCGCGTTGTAGGCTGTTGTTGGAAGACAACATTCTTCAAATAGCCCCACAAATAAAAATCTGGTGAAGTCATATCTGGGGAGTTTGCGGGCCAGCTAACCGGACCTCCACGTCCAATCCACCCAGCGTAAGTTTCATACAAAAATTGTCGAACAATTACTGCAAAATGTGGCGCTGCGCCATCTTGCTGGAATACCATTCTTTGTCTGGTTTCTAAATCAACGTCTGCCAATAGTTCTGGCAGCCTATCTCTTAGCAACTCTAAGTAGGTGTGTTGATCAACATTAGCCTCAAAGAAGTAAGGACCAACCAAATAACCATTTACAATCCCACACCATACCATAAGACTCCAGCGATGTTGGTGATCTACTTCTCTGTGCCAATAAGGATTCTCATGTGACCAATAATGGCATTTGTGTCTATTAAGTTGCCCGTCACTTTGAAATATTACTTCATCGGAAAATAAGACAAAGTTAAAGAAGTCAGGATTATAGTCAATTTCTCGAATGGCCCATTGGCAAAATTCAACTCGCAGTTGCATATGATGTACATTTAATGCTTGAACCAAAGTAATATGGTAATCATGGTATCGAAGGACTTTTAAAATTCTTAAAAACGTTCTTCTTGGTATACTATGTTCCCTTTCAACTTGACGACTGCTAACATGTGGATCGAGATGAATAATAACAAGAACAGCTACTACACGAGGATCGGTTTCGTTGTACTCGTTATGCCTCCGTTCACGAACAAGATGTCCAGCACGAGCTCTTTCAGTTAAATTGCGTATATTAATGTCAGTATGGTGTCTTCGACCAGGAAAACGTTCAGCATATAGCCTTACTGCAGCACGAGCATTATTATGGCATTCTCCCAGAAGCATAATCATGTCCACAATTTCAGTGGGAGGGTAATCAGCCATTTTAAAAATTCAATTTTAACAATTTAAATATGACAGTATTTAACAAGCTCGACTAATAAATTTACAGAAAAATCATAAACATCTGAAAAGTAATACAAATTCTGTGTAGTGCACTATGATAAAATTTAAAAAATTTGAAACTACAAAAGTGCATAAAAGTGAAAAATTAATGTAACTACATTCGATATTTGTAAACCTTTAAAATAATTTTAATTTTATTTAAAATGAAACAACCAGAAGAAGTATACTTAAATCATTTTAAATAAAGCACTTTTAAAATCTGCGTCTGGGAAATCTGTGTGTGTCGCACAAATATTGAGATTGGAGTAAGAGCATATTGCAGAGAATTTTTATTAACATTTAAAAATTCATGACACGTCTGTCATACTAAAAAAATCTAATAATAAGGCTTGTGTTGCAGTGAGACTCTAAGTTGCACTTTTTCTGATAGACACCTTACGGATATAACGATATGCAACTTAACTGAAAGTGCTCGTGTTTAACATCTTGTTCATTAACGCGAATTTAGAATTAACGATTCATTTTCAGGCAAATGAAGGTGCCTTCAAACATTTATTTCCTGGCTAAATTCGAGAGAGGCAAAGAAATTTTTGCTGATCAAACACCCCATCCTGAGAGGCTAGGGGACTCACGTTAATCAAGCATCCCAAAGGACACAAAACTTACTACGTCCATGTCAATGATTCTGGGTAACGCTACAAGTAAGTGCACGAAACAACAAAACTTTAGTTCAAGGTGTAATTCAAGGTCACCAGTATTTGACCTCATAAGCACCTTATATTTTTTCTTTGACCTTAAAGGTAAACACCAAAGTCAAAATAAAGGTCACCACTGAATTTCACGTTAAAAATTACTTAAATAATGACCTTTACTTTTTCGGCAATACCCAACTTAAGATTTTTCATAGCCATCCGATTATTTCATATTTATGACCTTGATCTGACCTTTGAGGTCATCGAGGTCAAATGACCTGAGAGCATATTAGGACGTAAAATTTCCCGTATAAAAAATAGGGGTTTCCATTTCAAAAACTCAAGTTGACCTTGATTTGACCTTGAAGGTCAGCTTGAAGGTCAAATTCAAGGTCACTATTGTTTGACCCCCTTTGTATCCTACTACTTTTATAAAGGTCATTTTTTGATAGGATGCGAACTTACTGAGTTTTTCAGGTGCATAGATTAAAATGGTACACCGTGTATATACTTTCTATTTCTTTTACCTGAAAACAAGGTTTTCCTTTCATTAAAATTATCTCTTTCAATTTTTCCTTTCAATCGTTGATCCTCTCATGATCCTCCTACATATTTTTCGCCTCCATTTATTCCTTTTTACCCGGGAACAGGGTCAGTATGACTGCCCTCCTAGTTTCCGCAGGGATGTCCTTCAGTATCTCTATTAGTTGGGCCGTCTGTTCCTGGGTTAAAGTTGAGGGGAGGCTAACGACAGAAGGAGATGTTCTCGATGGCGCGATATCAGCTGATGTAGTGCTAAAGATCGTACGGGGGCGTCGCAATTGTGTAGACGGAGCCGGTTCCTCAGATTTCGCCTCTTCGGTCTGTTTGGGAGCTGCTGAAGCTTCCAGGTTCCTATACCTGGTCGGATTAAGGTCCTTTTGCCGTTGGATGTGACCGCGGCTACATCTAGGGCAGGAGCGAAGGGTTAAAACTCTCCGTCCGCAGTTGAAACATAAGGGTCCTGGAATTATATTTTTGCAGGCTGGGTAGGGGTGGCCCAATTCCCAGCATCCGAAACAGGCCTTATAAGGCGGATCCACTGAGGGATCCAAGGCTCCAAATCTCCGAATTTTACCCCTGTTTTGGGAATGGGCATTGGTGGTAGTATCACGGGAGTCGGCATTGGTCTTGGCCATCAACGCGAGACCTTGCATGGTACTGCTGGTGTCGATTCTTGCCGCGGAGGGGATTTACATTTACGTGACGGCCCCGAAAGACTCTTAGCCCGTTCGGTTGCTATCGCCACCCTTTCTTGAGCTACTTCCAACCTCCACCTCATTTCTTCCATTTTCTTTTTTTCTTCTTCTTTTCTCTTCATTTCTTCTAACCATTTTTCTCTCTCTTTTCTTTCTTCCATTATTTTCTTTTCTTCTGTCTTTTTCTGTTCTTTCAGCCTTCTCTTCTCCCTCTGATTTTTCTTCTCTTTCTTTGGTCTCTCTTTTTCTCTTTTCCTTTTCATTTATTTTCCTTTTTCTTTCCTCTTCCTCCTTCCGTTTTTCGAATTTCACTCTTTCTTCAATAATCCTTATTTTCTCTTTTTCTTCTCTCTCATACTCTTCTCTCTTCTTCCTTTATTCCCTTTCTCATTCTTCTCTTTCTCGTTTCCTTCTAATTTCTTCTTCCCTTTCTTTTCTTTCTCTTCTTAACCTGTCTTCTTTTTCTCTCTCTATTCTTTCATTTTTCTTTTTCTCTTTTTGTTCTTTGTCTCACTTTTCTCTTGCTCTAGCTTCTAATATCCTCTTTTCATCCAATTCTCTCATTATTTTTCTCCTTTCTTACTCTCGTTCCTCTCTCTTCCTTTTCTCCTTTTCTTCTTCTTCTTTTCTTTTTCTATCTTTTTCTATTTTCATTTTCTCCTCCTGGGCTCTGCTGAGGTCCCTCTGACGTTGTTCCTCACGACGGATTCTTTTGTCTTCGGCTTCCAACTTTCTCCTTTGTTCTAAGAGGAAGGAATCAGTTGGTGGTCAAGGTGGTGATGGGGAGCGAGGTGGACCTAAGCTTCCGAAATAATCATCCACCGTGAGATGACGTCGAGGGTTATAACGCCTCGCTCTACGGCGTGAAGAGCGGCTCTGGTATATCGGGGAGGAATTCCATCGCGGGAGCCATTAGCGCTACCGTATTTGGGAGTGGTCTGTAACCAGTCCTTTGCTCTGTGGGTGTCCGCTTCATCGGAAATACGGCAGCGCTAGGTGGGCATTTCCTTTCCGGGGATTCCTCCTCGATTATCAGCGTTCCATTAGTGAACGCTGATGCTCCACTAAGGGAGCGAGCTAGTGCAGCGTAGAGTTCTTCTACTGCGTCTTGACTGGCACACTCTTCCTCACTCACCGGAGGTCTTTGTGAACCGGAGATGCTCCATCTCTTAGGGATTGCACCCCTAGCACGAGCGGTCTCCACTTCTGTTGGAGTAGCCAAGGTGTTACAGGCTACTTCCGCTATCTTCACCAATTCCCCCCTTAAGGCTCTTAATCGATCCGGGTGAGTGGGAGGCGTCGGAGGGAGTGTTTTGGGGTACCATGGGTCTGTTCCCATGGTTTCCTCTGACTCTTCCTCCGTGCAGATCTTTGGGCCGCTCGTATATACCTCCATAGCTTGGCCCAGGAGAGAGGAGGATGTCGCCCGGAGGGGCCGGAGAGAATTCAGTGCCTTGATTGGCGTTTGAATCTCCGGCCAGCTCTGCCATGCGATTATATTCCTCCTCGTAAGGCATTTCCTCATCTAGCGGTTCATCTGCCCAGAGTGTCCTAGGAGGAGTTGGAGGGGCTCGCGGGATTATGTCGTTGTTGTCGACGTTCTCTCGGGCCGGTTCTGCCGTTGCCTCTTTGGGAGATGGGTCCGGATTCGCCTTGGTCGTTTGAGCCGAAAGAGTCGGCTCCTCACTCCCCTCCCTAGGGAGAACGATCCCCTGAACTATCATGTCCTCGCGGAACATGGTGGCCAGTTGATCGGCCCAACCGAGGACTGGCGGGGAAGCGGGTTCGTCTACTGGTGCTGGATTGGAAAGGATTCCCAACCAGCGAGTCAGTAGGACAACCGGGCCTTCCTCAACCGGCTCTTCATCTGCGCTGAAGTGGACCGAGGTTGATTTACCACCTGCGGTGGACGATGAATTGTTTTTGTTCATCTTTCTTCGCATTTCTTTTCCCTGAACCCATATTTAATAAGTATACCGTAGGGGATAAAATTTTAATTACTTCATATGGACCTTTAAATCTAGCACCTAATTTTGCGGAGAATTTTTGTGCGATATTCGATAATAAATGTGTTCTTCTCAAAACCCAGGCACCCATTCGGAATTCAACGTATCGTTTGTATTTATCATACGTTCGCTTTTGGATAGTGTGCGCCTGATATAGATGTTTTGTCACTAAATCACGTAGTTCATCCAGTCCTTTTGCACGGTCTATCCAAATTGTTGGGTCCACTTTTAGTGTCGGTTTAGTACCTTCTACTTCTCTTCCTAGATTTTTTACCGGTTTCGGGTTTCGTCCGTAGTTTAGGAATGCTGGAGATCCTTTAGTTGACGTTTGAATTTCTGTATTTATGGCATGACGTAATTCATGTACATGTTCATCCCAACAACGATGGTCGTTCTTTACGAACATGGCTATCATTGTCTTCAGCGTTCTATTGCAGCGTTCTACGGGGTTTCATGGAGGGTAGTAGGGAGGTGTAGTGACATGTTTTATTCCGTATTTCTCGAGAACTGTTTTAAGGTGTTTGTTGTCGAATTCTTTGCCGTTATCTGAGAGGAAATAATCCGGAGTTTCCCATCTGAATAATATCAAGTCTTCCAAGGCTTTTGCGACGGATTTTCCATCTGCTTTCCTTATTGGTTTTATTTATATCCATTTTGTGAATAAGTCTTGGAAGACGACTAGATATTTATTCTGACTTTTACTTGGGGGAAATTCCATCAGATCGGCTGCTACGATACACCATGGCTTATCCACTACTCTGGTTCCTATTAATCATTGTTGACCCGTTGGCTGTGTTTTATATACTTGACAGACTGTATATTGTTGTATATAATTATATGCGCCGCGCCTCATTCCTTGCCAGTAATATTCCCTCGCTATACGATCATATGTTTTTTCTATTTCTAAGTGTCCAACTGACGGTATATCGTGTGCTTCGTGTAAAATTCTTCCTCTTTATTCTAATGGTACTATTAGTTTCCAATTATCTTCTCGATATATAATGGGGTCTAGTAGAGGATCATTTCGAAATATATTGTCTGCCTGTCGGATCTCGTAAGTTCTTTAACCAGCGTAGAGCACTATGGTCTGTTATGACGGTGAATCTGTAGCCTTCTAGGTAGGGTTTTAGTTTTTTAATTGCCCAGAGAACTGCTAAACATTCTTTTTAACATTGCGCCAATCGCGTAATTACTAGCAACCATTTGCAGGCAAAATGGTTTGGTAAAATCGGGTCGTGCTAGTACAGGTGCTTTTGATAATGCTAATTTTAACCTTTCAAAAGCTTCTTGTTGCTCTATTCCCCATTTCCATGTCAAGTCTTTTTTTAATAACTTAAGTAATGGTATCTTCATTTCCGAGTCCTGATCTAGGAAACAAGCATACCATCCAACCATAGCAAGGAATCTTCTTAATTCTTTCACATTTCTAGGTGCTGGATAATCCCTTATTGGAACGATTTTATCCGGATCTGGTCGTAGCCCTTCGTTATCAAGGACATATCTCAAATATGTAACTCTAGAGCAACAGAATTCGCATTTTTCCTGATTTACTGTTAAGCCATGTTTTACTAACTTTTTCAGGACCACCTCCAGCCATTTCAGGTGTTCGTCAAACGATTCTGTTGCGATAATTATATCGTCTAGGTATCCGAATACGTATGGTACGTATTCGGGACCAAACAAAGCATCGATCAATCTTTGAAATGTCATTCGAGCGTAAGTAATCCCGAAGGGCATACGAGTGAACTGAAAGAGTCCTTTACCTGGTACAGAAAAAGCTGTATACTTTTTACTAGATCTGTCTAACGGAATTTGGTAAAATGCTTGTCGTAAATCGATTTTCGAGATAAATCGGGAGTGTCGCATTCTATCTAGTATGGTATCCATATTTGGGAAAGGATACGCATCTCTTTAAGTTTGTTTATTTAAGTCTCTGTAGTCTATACAACATCTATATGTTCCATCGGGTATCTTAACCATCACTGGACCGCTCGTATAGTCACTTGCTGACCATTCTACTATTCCTTTATTCCATAATCTTTCTACTTCTTCGTGAGCATTGTTGATCATCGCTGGGGACATCCTACGTAGTTTGTGGCGTATTGGAGGTGAACCTGGTAATACTGCTATGTGATCTTCTATCATGTCTGTGAATCCCGGAGTTTTTGATGGAGGAGGTAGTATTTTTTATACTAATTTTTCCACCTTATGCCGCTGAGGATCTGTGACTTCTGATATTCCATTACATTCTGCAAATATTACCGTTTGTTCTCCTGTGTTATCACCACTGTAGGTTTTGTGCCAAGGACCTTCATGAACTCTCCATAAGCCGTATTTATGGCGTTCATCTACATCGTATTTCATGCAGAAGTCCTTTCCCAGGACGATATCATGCTCGAATACTTGTTGTGCTTTCAATTCCAGTGTATCTACATGTCCATCTACTTCCAATGTCAATTTAAGGGTTCCTAGGGATTTGCTGATTCCGCCATGTGCGTTTTTTACGTATGAGTCCGAAGGTACGAGTTTTTCTTTGAATTTTTCTATTACCTTTGGTCCTGTGATGGAAATCATTGCACCGGAATCAAGCAATCCTTTAAATGTATGGCCGGCGATATTCAAACGAACAAAACTTCTATTTTCTAGACTTGCTTCTGCTACCGATTTTTCCTTAATTTCTTCCTTTAGATTTGTATATGGAATATTCCTTTCAAATCTTTGTATTTCTTCTTTCTGAATTATGTTACTATTATTTTCTACTTCATTGTTTTTCTTTTCATTACCTGTATTAATATCTTCTTCATAATCTATCAATTCTTCCTTTATTTTTCCTTTCGTATTTCTTAACACAGAATCTTTATTTTCCTTCCTTTTATTCCAATTAAGTCCGGTTCCTCCCCAGGCGCTTTCTGAATTAGCTACAGGTGGAATGGAGGTTTTACTTATACCAGAGGTGTCTGCAGAGTTTGCGGTATCTTTAGTAGATTTAACGGCATTATCTGGAGTGTCTGCTAGTTGAATAGCCTCGTTGCCATGCATCTGTTTATGTAATTCTTTTATTACTGAGAAGAGTGTGGGTCTTTTGGTAAGGTCGGAGGTTTCTTCTTGTTTAAACACATATTTCATATCTTCGTCCGGAGTAAATGTATTCAGGGTGATTGTATTTCTGCACCCGGAATTTTCTCCTTGTTTCATTTCCTCTTTTCTTTTCGTTTCTTCATCTTTTTGCATCTCTTCATTAGTAACTTTCTCATTCATCTCAAGAATCATCTTGTTTATTTTATCCGTCCAATTTTCTTCTATTTTCCTATTATATCTATCATTGTTCGTTTTATCGCTTCTTCTTTTATTTGCTTCGTCTATTAATGTTTCTATTGGATTATTCTTTGTTTCTTCATTTATTGTCCTCTGTTGGATTGTTGGGACCATTGGTGCTGTTGTGAAGGGGGGGGGGGCACTGGACCCTGTTGTCCCCCTGCAATTGCGTTTCACCAAGCCTGTCTGAATTGCGCACAATTTGGGCAATGTGAGAATGTGTACCCCTGTTGGCCACACATCTGACATAAAAACCTTGGTTGAGTTAATCTAGTGGCACAAGTTGTTGCTTTGTGCCCAGTTTGCTTGCATATGTAGCAGTTTACAGAGGGACACTCCGAGGCCCTATGGCCTACTTGGTTGCAATGGAAGCACGCTGCTAAAAATCCTTGGAGAAGTGTAGTGTTCCTTTGCGGCGTACACCTAGGTCTTGCTTCACTAGTACTTGGTAGGTTTCTTTGAGCTTCGATATTCCTCTACGTCATGTTGTTTCTATAATCACCATTCATATCGTATCTGTTATTATAGTTCCTTACGATTCCTTCTGTTCGTTGCTGAGGATTATTGGACCATCTGGTCCAATTTTGGGAACGTTGTCCTGTAATCGAAGGTTGATTTGTAACAGGTAACATTGAAGGAGAGGTAATTGCCGCGACTGTTGATTGCGGTTTCGGCAACTCAATTGTTGCTTGTAACGTTTGATCAATTTTTGTTCTCGGCTTTTCCTTTTTATTTTCCTTCGTATTGTCTTTTACTTTAACCGGGTTTTCCGTATTAATAAGACATGTTTCATATTCAGTTTTCCTTTTTGATTCTAGTAAGCACACCTTTCCGATCTTTCAAGAATCCGGAGCTACGGCCTCTGGGATTTTTGAGTTCTCTGGACTTGGGGGTGGTTTAAACCTCTTGTCCAGGTCTATCAGATCATCGTAACGCCTGCCATATTTCTCGAGATCTGCGTAAGATTTCACTTTCTTTTCCGCCATATAGCTGCGGTAAACTGGATGCAAGTTTCTCCATGCTACTTCTATCTGTTTTTTAGTCGAAGGAGCCTTTTTTAAATGAGAGAAGATATATTTCATACAGCTAATTTAATAGGTTATTTTTTCCGATTTCCCTTCCGTTCGTTTCCACGCCTCATCTCAGACATCTGTGTCTGGTAGTTTTTTCGTGAATTGCGCTCTAAAGGATCTCAAAAAGTCATTTCATTTTTTCTTTTTCAATTTATTTTGTATATTTTTGTACCAACGGCTTGCTTTCTTTGTAATCACGCATGGGAGACCTCTAAAATATTGAGCATCCGTCATTAGAACGTTTTTCCTGAAATTGATTAGTCTTGATAAGAATTCGTTTGGATTGGCTTTCTCTTATCCCGAGAATTAAAGATTCCAACTTTTAAATAGTCGGAGTATCTTTTCTCTTTCTCCTAAATCAAACTTCTTTGACTTCTTTTTAGATTTCTTTTGTTTATTGGTAGAAACTGCGTCCTCATCGCTATGATTAGAATCTGTATCATCACTATCGGTATCGTTATTGTTCTCTTCATCACTACTTTCTTCATCGCTACTATCATCTTCACTAGATTCATCGTCGTCGGTATCATCTATTTTATTTTTCTTCTTTTTCTTCTGATCTTTTATTGATTTTTTGGATTTTTTCTTTTTGTCTTCCTCGTCTTGTTTCTTTTCATTACTTTCTTCTTTGTTTTCTATCTCTTCTATAGTGCTTCTCTTTTTCCTCGAAAATTCTAGTATTCGGTGCCGCCTTTTTAGTTTTAGGAGCAGGAGTAGCATAAGGCATTGGTTCCTTTTGATATGCTGTTTTGGTTGTATATCTGGTTCTGTTCTTGTCCTGCTCTTTCTACTTGTGACGTAGTACTTGTTTTATGACTAATTTGTGTCATATCCTCCAATATGTTTAAAAATTGGTGTACTATGTTGTCGGTAGAATTTCTTGGTTCAATGAAATCGGTGGATTGGTTATATTCTCTGTCTTTTGAGTTCCCTATATTTTTCCCATTGTTTATATTATTATCGTTATTTGGATTTACGGTATTATTTTCTTCATTCCAAAGTCTCATGTTATTTCTATTGTTTTCTTCGAAGTTGTCTTCATGTTCTGAGTCCGTGTTTGAATTCGAATTAGAAGCGGATGATGCATTGTAGTATGATTCTATTTCTACTTGTGGATATAAGTTCATATTTACTGAGGTTCTGTGATTACCGTTATTTATAGGGACTATTTCTTCTTCAATTTGTTTTAGTTGAGGTATTGGATTTTGTACAGTTGTTTCCATAAATGGTTGTGAGGAATCAGGGCTTACTCGTTGTGTTTGAGTAGACTTTGCACTTTTATTCTGTGCAAAGCTTTGATTAATTAACCTCTCTAATTCTGAAGGAAGCATCAATCTTTCGTCTAAGCTGTGTACAAGTATCCTTTGCGATGTTGATGCGGACTGGATTAAACCCTTTTACATCGCGACCATTTTCATTGTCGTATTACCTACTAATGTCGATGCAACCGATACCGTTGGAGTTGAATTCATAGTGGTAGATCTTGCGATAATTTGCTCCATTGTTACAGGAGCTATCGTTTGTTCCCAGCTTTTGTTACTAGTTGATGGTATTAGTGGCGATCCTTTATCTGCTCCTGTATTCATTATTTGTTTGTCCTGGCTTGCTTTGCTCATCGGTTGAGCTAAAAGTTCCTCTGAACCGTCTGATTCGATACTTCTTGTTGTAAGTGGGGGTTCCATTCCTCTTTCATCAATGTCGATGTCCCATGGTACTGATGCATCCGTTCGTCTCAAAACTGCTCTAAATAATCGACATACTAAGGTCCTTTTTTCCATTTCGTTTTCAGGTTCATTGTGTCCAGGAGAACGATCAATTTATATGGATCATAATTATTGATCCGTTCATAAGCTATTAATGCCTCTGGATTTTTAAATTGTTGAATTTACTTTTCGGCTGAAGAGCGTCATTGTTTCAGTTATTTTCTTGAAGTCTCAATTAAATTCTGAATATTCGCGAAAGGGAAAGAGAGAAAAGAAAATATATCGAATATACCGTAGATTCCACCGTTTAAATATCAAACTTTAATAAAATCTCGTAATATACCGCTAATGTACAAAATTTTCGTGAAATTAATTTTAATATTAACGATAGATGTTAATAAGAATAAGGGATACCGGTTTTTACGAAAGTGCACGTTCCTAGCCACCAAAACTGTGATTGGATGGTCAAATCTACCTACATTAAGAATTATCATATACCTTGTAACGGTGTGCTTGCCTAGGGGAAAAATCATCGAGTCGCCCGTATTATATATACCACATAGTTCGTGGCGTACTAACCTGACTAGTGTCGCCGACTTGGTATCTCGTACTCGATGATTAAACCAGAATATATATCTATATATATGATGTTTACGAATATTTCCCGCGTAGCGGCTGCGGTTACCTGTCCGCACACGTGCCGTTAAAGTTATTTGGAAACCGTGCTTCGGTTTCCAATAACGACAGGTAAATTAATAATCTTTCCTGAAATGTACCGCGGAAAAAAAATAATATGCGAGTTCGCGAGAGTCCGTTATACTTATATACGGCTCATAGGATAACGGAGGAATATCTATAAGCAACGGTTTTAAATCTATAAATCAACACGATTTGAGATGCAATTAAATATGATCAGATTTATTATATCAAATGTGATATGTACTAAACACAAAACAATTATCGTTCCAGGTCAACGCACGCACGAGAGTTGAGTCGTAATCGTCGGCTCAACGCGGGGGGAAAGAGGGGTACGCGAACTAACTCTCCTAAACTACGAACAACCGCGATAAAGTTAATCTATTATCTATTATCTATTAATCTATTATCGTTCGCGCGTGAAGTGATACTACTTACTTTTTATCCTGTTCGTAACGCAAAGAAACTGACAAGAAGAAACAGCTTTCTTTCTCTCTCTCTCTCTCTCGCTTGCAACTACTCTGCCGGTCCTGTGTCGTGTGTCGCTAAATAGCTATCGACACCGAGTCACTCCTGTCCAGGCGAGATCAATCCTCAACACGCCGATATAACTCCGACTGCCGCCGATATATACTTGAATAGAGTGTAGCTAAATTTTTAAACCTGAATTTCAATTAGTACCAGAGTTGTAGCTAATCAAAAAATCGAATTTTTTGAAAAAAATGACTTATTGGCCATTTTTATCACTTAATAACTCAAAATCTAACAATTTTTTCTTATATACATTAAATTTGAAAAAGTTTATAAATTTCAAGAAGAATCTGTTGAAATATTTCATATATATTCGTTTAACACATTGAATATAGTTATAACTAATAAAAACCTTTGTAGTAATAAAAAGGGTTGTACGATCAAAAATATTGTATCCATCCAAGAATCTAATTCATCGATGATTAATTACCTTCGAAATGATGCAAAGTTTGAGTGCGGCAGAGCATTTCAGACAAAGTTATGGTGTTTTCAGGCAAATTTCTTAAAATAAGAGAGCGAATGTATTTTATGAAAAAAACAGAGTAACCGTATACTTGCATTCAAACAATATAGCACTAATATTCTTCAATAATACTAAAATATACTATTTAATGTTAGTTACTGATACTTTTCAATATCTAAGCTGCTTACAAACACAAAATAGTAGATATAAGCAGTTATACCTCTTATATAATTGAATAAATACCTGAAACTTATTAAAATTCCAATAAATCCATTGTATAACAGGTATAACTGCTTATACCTACTGCTTTGTGTTTGTAAGCAGCTTGGAGATTGAAAAGTATCAGTAACTAACATTAAATAGTATATTTTAGTATAATTGAAGAATAATAGTGCCATGTTGTTTAAATGCAAGTATACGGTTACTCTGTTTTTTTCATAAAATGCATTCGCCCTCTTTTTTTAAGAAATTTGCCTAAAAACAGCATAACTTTGTCTGAAATGCTCTGCCGCACTCAAACTTTGCATCATTTCGAAGGTAATTAATCATCGATGAATTAGATTCTTGGATGGATACAATATTTTTGATCGTACAACCCTTTTTTTTACTACAAAGGTTTTTATTAATTATAACTATATTCAATGTGTTAAACTAATATAAATGAAATATTTCAATAGATTCTTTTTGAAATTTATAAACTTTTTCAAATTTAAAGTATATTTGAAAAAATTGTTAGATTTTGAGTTAATAAGTGATAAAAATGGCCATAAAGTCATTTTTTTCAAATAATTCGATTTTTTGATTGGCTACAGCTCTGGTACTAATTGAAATTTAGGTCTAAAAATTTAGCTACACTCTATTCAAGTAGTTTTTTACTGATTCCATACATTAAAACAAAATTCTATTTTTTAACTGGATCACTTCACATGGAATATATATCTATATATATATATATATATATATGGGTGGTTCTCTGTGACATCGAAGATGAAAAAAATAAATATTGCTATAACTGTGAGAATATGTTTTAGAGGTATCCAGTAGTTCTCCTGAATTTTTTCAGATTTTTTCTGGGCCACTATTTTAAGTTATAGAGAGTCAAAGTTGACATTTTAGCACTTTTTTGCATTATATGGCCATTTTCATGAATTTTTAGCTCCCAGGGGATGCATTTTTCACTAAAAACATAAGTATGACTTCTTTTGTAAAATTTTCCGAACTTTTCATTAAAAATACTTTTAAAGACATAAATGTATGCTCTCACACTCTTGTAAGCCATTTAAACCTTAAATAGTGAAAATCAGCAATTCCGCTCCGGACTCTGGTAACCTAATACTGTCTAAAAGATGTCTTTTTATAGTCAGAAACTGCCTAAACATTTTCAGAGTGAGTCTAAATCATTAAGATCACTTATGGTCAAAATATCCGGGAAAAGTGCCCGAAATATTAATAGAAATGTATATTTGTTGCCTTATAACGATGAATCTAGTAGCATGATCATTGCAAAAAAATTTATGCACTTACGTTGGAATGGTAGAAAAGTATCTCCACTTGTTTCAGTATCCATCTAATCCCCTGTAAGCTGCTAAAAATACAAATATTATTATAAAATTATAAAAACTTATTTTTTAAACATTTATAATGCTGGATTTTTAGTTTTACATCCCTTACAAGAATTATAATACTAATCTGAAGGATTACTATAAAAGTATCAACATTATTATTATTATTATTCAACAATACATTGTTTAGATTTCACAAACTTGTCACTGTCACGTTATCATATTATTCATTATAATTATATATCCGATTTATTTATATATCTTTTGTATTAAATACGTATATTCAGTTATTGTAATAATGATATTTATATATTTATAGTAATCCTTCAGATTAGTATTATAATTCTTGTAAGGGTTTAAAACTATGAATCCAGCATTATAAATGTTTAAAAAATAATTTTTTATAATTTTATAATAATATTTGTATTTTTAGCAGCTTACAAGGGATTAGATGGATACTGAAACAAGTGGAGATACTTTTCTACCATTCCAAGGTAAGTGCATAAATTTTTTTGCAATGATCATGCTACTAGATTCATCGTTATAAGGCAACAAATATACATTTCTATTAATATTTCGGGCACTTTTCCCGGATATTTTGACCATAAGTGATCTTAATGATTTAGACCCACTCTGGAAATTGTTAGGCAGTTTCTGGCTATAAAAAGACATCTTTTAGACAGTATTAGGTTACCAGAGTCCGGAGCAGAATTGCTGATTTTCACTATTTAAGGTTTAAATGGCTTACAAGAGTGTGACAGCATACATTTATGTCTTTAAAAGTATTTTTAATGAAAAGTTCGGAAAATTTTACAAAAAAAGTCATAGTTATGTTTTTAGTGAAGAATGCATCCCCTAGGAGCTAAAAATTCATGAAAATGGGCATATAATGCAAAAAAGTGCTAAAATGTCAAGTTTGACTCTCTGTAACTTAAAATAATGGCCCAGAAAAAATCTGAAAAAATTCAGGAGAACTACTGGATACCTGTAAAACATATTCCCACAGTTATAGTAATATTTTTTTTTTCATCTTCGATGTCACAGAGAACCACCAATATATATATATGGGCTATTTCACGTCAAGTGGTACGATGAAAATTTTAAATCGCTCCAAAATTTGAGAGCAGGCTGGAAATATCTTCAAGAAGATAGAAAAAAAGTTTTAGGTGTTAAAAATAATTTGCTTAAGAGTTATTTCACCATGAATCTATTTTTAAAGCCATTTATCTCAAAATCTATTCATTTTTTTGAAAAAACATTACAAACAACTTTTGTTCAAAATAATCTTTAGAACTTATCTACCTGGGTTACAATTCTGAATTTTAAAATCTCGAAGAGATAGAACGACCGTAAATATTGAATATCAGAAAAAGGCGACCACGCCACGATCGATTTTGATCTAACACCGCTCAAAAGATCACATTTTTCGATAGCTTTCGAATGGCGGTGGTTAGATTATTGGCCAAGACCGCTGGTGTAATTTATGCCTTATAAACCTCATAAAATCTCTAATTTTCATGTATTTTAGGGCATAACCTACAACAGCGGTTTTGGCCAATAATCTAACCACCGCCATTCGAAAGCTCTCAAAACATGTGATCTTTTGAGCGGTGTTAGATCAAAATCGATTGTGGCGTGGTCGCCTTTTTTTGATATTCAATATTTCCGGGCGTTCTATCCCTTGGAGATTTTAAAATTAAGAATTGTAACCCAGGTAGATAAGTTCTAAAGATTATTTTGAACAAAAGTTGTTTGTAATGTTTTTTCAAAAAAATGAATAGATTTTGAGATAATTGGCTTTGAAAATAGAAATTTTTTTAAAAAATTGAAAAATTTCCATTTTTCATGGTGGAATAACTCTTAAGCAAATTATTTTTAATACCTAAAATTTTTTTTCTATCTTCTTGAAGATAATTCCAGCCTGTTCTCAAATTTTAAAGCGATTTAAAATTTTCATCGTACCACTTGACGTGAAATAGCCCATATATATATATATATATATATATATATATATATATATATATATTGTAACGATTTAATATAATATTTGATTATATTAAATTGCTCGTTACATTCTCTCTCTGTCTAGCCTGTATATTAATTTTTACAGCTGTTACAAGTCGACGTTCGACGATTTTCGGCGATTTTCGCGGACCTTCGTAAAGGTAAAAGTAGGGAAAGTGAGAGAGAGAGAGTTTTCGGTTCGTAAGTGCGAGAGCACTTAGACTAAACTCAACCGGGGTGAGTCTAATATCAACCGTGAGACTAATCTCAACCGGCGAGAGATTCACTGAGATTTATTTCATCCGTCGGGAGACTTATTTTCAACCGTTGTGAGAAACTTCTTTGTTTACTCTTCTCTCCATTTTTATGATTGCCTCGTGCCGCTTGTGATCCTGGTGCTGTGCTGGTGACCCAGTGAAGCTGTGATAGTTTGTTCGGCGACGACGCAGCCCAGGAAGCTAAGGAGAGTAGCGACCACGCAGACTTCGCCTGGTTATTTAATTATCCATCGCGGCTCACGCACTGTAAGTGCCAGTTTTGTAGTCTCTCTCTCTCTTTCTCTCTTTATTAATATCGCGAATCGACCTGCGATCTCGCGTGCAGCGGCACGCGTGTATTACCTCTTTTTGACAATATACTCTTGTTTTTTATTTTAAATTAAACATCGTGTTTTCACTCTTATTGTTTGCCCTTTTATTTTCGTTTGCGTTCGCTAAGTAAAGGATACCGCCGCCTCCGCCTATACGTGTCTTATAGACTCGTATTATTACTGAGCGGCTGATCGCGTAGGGAGACTATTGTTTAACGGTAGTCAATTGGTATTATCTATCTTCTATATTATTACAAAAATTTCGTCACCGCCGCCGCCGCTGTTTCAGAAATTTCTGAAGAATTCTGGCCTCCTAAGATAAGTCGATGTGGCCTCACGTACATATAACATGACGTGTAATCACGTGATTATTACATGATTACACGCAACATTATATATGATAATTGAGTGATTTTCTGAATTCGTGGTACAGAGTGGTCGCGAAATAGAGAGTATGTTCCATTAGACTCTACAACTATCTATATTATTAAAATCTATCTATATTATTATTAAAAAGATTTCGTCGCAGCCAATGCCGCCGCTTTTCAGAAATTTTCTGAATTCGTGATACAGGGTGGTCGCGAAATAGAGAATATGTCCCTTTAGTCTCTACATCTATCTACATACTTATTAAAAAAAATAGACTTATTAAAAAAAATCTATATTTTTGAAATAGCTGCGGGGTGGCCGCTGTATGTATGTAGTGGATGTGTGCTGGTAAGTGTGAATGGTTGGATATGGGTGTGTGAGCATGTGTGTGAGACGCAGCATTATTTAAAAATTCCCGCTATAGACAAAATTTGAATATAAAGGGTGATCATTTTGAATCATGTGTTTATTACCCTGGATGTATACTTTCTAGGATTTATATATACAGAGGATGACTGACCCGAATTGCAGGCAAATATAGATTTAAAATCTAAATTTTGACACGTGCGTGGGTGAATGTGAATGTGAAACGTGAAACTTGAGTGCATGATGATGGTATATGTATATGGATTTGAAAGTGGATGCAGGTATGTGAGGATGGGTGCAGCTAGGCGTAAAGTGTGTGTATGGGTTGATGTGGATGTGTGAGAGTAGGTGTGGATGGTTGGATGTTGGGGGTGTGTGCGTGGGTAGATGGGGGCGGGTAGATGTTGGGGTGTGAGAGTTGGTGTGGGTGAGTGAATGTGTATATGTCAGCATATGTGTGATGATACAGAGTGATTCAAAACTACCATCCAGTTTGCATATGTTTTTACATTACTATTACATATAAACAGAAGTTATATAATTTATTTTCTATACAGTGTGCGATATCGAATAATATCGTTCGACACACTTGTGAGAGAATATTTTCTATTTTCACACTTTTACCGAAAACTACAATTTTCAACCTTTTGAAGCAAGTGCTATTTCGTTATATAGACCCGATCTTCTCATTACACTATTTAAATACGTATATATATATCTCTCTATAATATATAAATATTTCGCCGCCGCCGCCGTGTCTAAGAATTCAGAATTCAACATATATATATATATATGTTTTTGTGTGTGTGTGCGTGTGCGTGTGCGTGCGTGAGTGTGTGTGTGAGTGTGTGTGTGTGAACATACACTTTTCCAAATATCCATATGTGATATATACGATGGGTTAAAAATTATATACATTAATTATTGCATTTTTAAGATAATTCATAACTTTTTACAGAACTGAAGGCCATAAAAATGCTACAGACTATTTGAAAGTGTGTGTGTGTGTATGTGTGTGCGTGTGTGTGTACGTGTTATTTGTTTTTTCAAGAATAGATAATATATGTATTTTTTCCGTGCGCAAAAAAAAGTTGTGAATATAAGTTGAAAGAATGTGTATTAGTTTACTTATTCCTGATAAAACTCATAGAATAAAAACGGACCTGAAATTTAATGTAATGTTTTTAAAAATATGCACAATTTTACGAAGATAAAATAAATATTAATCAAGTATAACATACACTTTTTCAAATATCTATATGTGAAATATACAATAAATTAAAAATTAATACATTAATTATTGCATTTTTAAGATAATTCTATTATAAACAGTAATGGTAAAAGAAAATTCAAATTTTAACAGAGGCAATATAAAATACGAATTACATTTCAAAAATTTTTCGAAAATTATTATTTTAGTAGTATTTAATTTAAATATTATTCAAATCAAAATTTAAAAATTGTATGGATATATAAGTAAGTAGATTACGTATATTTATATAAAACAATATTTTATATAAACAAGTATGTATTTATTAGAAACAGAAGGATATTTAAGAAATGAATTTGTTTATAATAATCAAAATAAATATTTGGGCTCTGCATAGTAAAAATAAATTGGATATAATTATCGATTAAAACGCAAATTTTGAAAGAGGGTGCAAATTACGAATCACGGGAGAAATGGAAGAAACAGTTTTTTATTTATATAGCGCTAAAATATTATAAGTAATTCTTTAAAGCTAATACAAAAATTAATTTAATTAAGAAGAAGTTTTATTACTCTTAAAGTACAAAATATTAATGACATATAGAACTCTTGGCGATGATCGTTAGTCATTAAATAAATTAATTTTAGGAGGTGAAGTTCTATTTATAACCGTTTAAAATAATCCAAAATTTTAATAAGTTGTTAACTAAAATACTACAATTTAGTAAGTATATGTACTTTACTATTTTTGGTAAGTTAATTTTTCATTAACATTTATAATTATTAAAATATAAATTTACGCTTTATAACAATTCATATAGTTTAAAATTTACAGTTAACATTTAATATGTCTCTATTTTTTTTATTATTTTTATTCTGATTTCATTACACTAAATTTTGGTAAACTTTTATTTATAAATTATAATAACTATAGAAATACCTCCAAGGTGTTGTGTGAATTTGTTTAATTTTTAAGGTGTCCATGGTAGTGAAACAATAATACAATTTAAAACATTATTTTAAATAAATTAATTACGAAAAACCTTTTTCGAAATTAAAAATAGGGGGTTGGCGCGCGAAGCGCGCAGGGGGCGAAGCCCCCCTAGTATATATATGGGAGATTCCATGTGAAGTGATCCAGTTAAAAAATAGAATTTTGTTTTAATGTATGGAATCAGTAAAAAACTACTTGAATAGAGTGTAGCTAAATTTTTAGACCTAAATTTCAATTAGTACCAGAGTTGTAGCCAATCAAAAAATCGAATTTTTTGAAAAAAATGACTTATTGGCCATTTTTATCACTTAATAACTCAAAATCTAACAATTTTTTCTTATATACATTAAATTTGAAAAAGTTTATAAATTTCAAGAAGAATCTGTTGAAATATTTCATTTATATTAGTTTAACACATTGAATATAGTTATAATTAATAAAAACCTTTGTAGTAATAAAAAGGGTTGTACGATCAAAAATATTGAATCCATCCAAGAATCTAATTCATCGATGATTAATTACCTTCGAAATGATGCAAAGTTTGAGTGCGGCAGAGCATTTCAGACAAAGTTATGGTGTTTTTAGTTAAATTTCATAAAAAAAGAGATCGAATGCATTTTATGAAGAAAACAGACTAACTGTATACTTGCATTCAAACAATATGGCACTATTATTCCTCAATATTACTAAAATATACTATTTATTGTTAGTTACTGATACTTTTATTTAGTTGTTATTTAAGTCTGATACTTTTAGTTATACCTGTTATATAATTGGATTTATTGGAATTATAAAAAGTTTCAGGTATTTATCCAATTATATAACAGGTATAACTGCTTATACCTACTGTTTTGTGTTTGTAAGCAACTTAGACATTAAAATGTATCAGTGACTAACAGTAAATAGTATATTTTAGTAATATTGAGGAATAATAG
This sequence comes from Theocolax elegans, assembly GCA_026168455.1. Lineage (NCBI taxonomy): Eukaryota > Metazoa > Arthropoda > Insecta > Hymenoptera > Cerocephalidae > Theocolax > Theocolax elegans. The sequence continues at coordinate 19,023,946 of CM047431.1, forward strand.
TGCCATATTGTTTGATTGCAAGTATACGGTTACTCTGTTTTCTTCATAAAATGCATTCGCTCTCTTTTTTTATGAAATTTAACTAAAAACACCATAACTTTGTCTGAAATGCTCTGCCGCACTCAAACTTTGCATTATTTTGAAGGTAATTAATCATCGATGAATTAGATTTTTGGATGGATAAAATATTTTTGATCGTACAACCCTTTTTTTACTATAAAGGTTATTATTGATTATAAATATATTCAAAGTTTTAAAATAAAATAAATGAAATATTTGAACTGATTCTTCTTGAAATTAATAAACTTTTTCAAATTGAATGTATATAAGAAAAAATTGTTAGATTTTGAGTTATTAAGTGATAAACATGGCTAAAAAGTCAATTTTTTCAAAAAATTCGATTTTTTGATTGGCTAAAACTCTGGTACTAATTGAAATTCAGGTCTAAAAATTTAGCTACACTCTATTCAAGTAGTTTTTTTACTGATTCCATACATTAAAACAAAATTCTATTTTTTAACTGGATCGCTTCACATGGAATCTCCCATATATATATATATATATATATATATATATATATATATATAAATTAATTATATAAAAATGCATTTAATCATATTAAACTCGATTTAATTTACTTTAAATACAAAATCCTGGAAAATCTATTATCTCGCGCGTGAGGAACCCGGTTCACTATGTAAAAATATAAAATGGCCAAGTGCAAACCACTCAACGCTATTTTCCTCTATTCTTCTTCTCTGTCTTAATCTTTTCTTCTCCTTTTATTTCCTTTTATATCAGGACTATCGATTTTAATATACTAATATTCCTTCTTTTTACTAGTTCTCTATTTGCTTCCTTCGACTCTCTTTCCAACTTCAACTCTCTCTAAATTAGTTATCTCTCAATTCTCTCGGTGCTTCTCCGTCTAGGTATCGGCGGTGAGTGTCTCGTGGTTCTTCTTCCTCGATATCCTCTTCCATTTTTCCATTACACGGCGCTACTCAATGTTTTTATATACACGATTATTTTAAATATAATGTATTTTATTTTTTTGTAATGTACAAATAAACATATATCTATTTATCTATCTATCTACTCATATCCTTCTTTGCCATTAATCTTCTTCAATCCCGTTCTCCGATCGTCCGATTCGAATTTCCTGCCAACTACTGCACCACTACCTATTCTCCTCCTCTTCAACCTCTTTCCTAATGGCGGTGCAACTCTTGCTAAAATGGTCCGCTGCGGGCGAATTCTTCGCCTCCCATAATGCATTAATATATCTTCTTTCTCTCTCTTACACGTAGGGAGTCTATACGGATCATTCCTACTCGTTCCTCTGTGACCCGCGGCGCACCACCATCTTGCGACGAGCAGTTGCGCAAGAGCGAGAAGACTCTCCCCACTCTCACGCTCGACGAAAGATATAGACATGGTGTTTGTTTATGTGCGCGTATATCCGTGTGCAGTTTTCTCGATCGCCGGTTTCATCGGTGCTCTACGGGATCAACCTCTTCGCCGGGGGAACTCCGTACCCGGATAGGATCACCTAAACGTTGCCTCGCGTGGACGAGGACAGGTGTAGACGGCATCGATGGACACAGGTAGACTTCGCCTGTACAGTAGGTGGTATCGTTTCGTATGTTGCCTTCTATTTACTTCCATCTCTTCTCTTTCCTTTCATTTTCCTCAAACATATATATAAAACATAATTATTTCCCATCCTAACCTTCCGTGAACGTCGGTGATGAGAATAGCACGGGCCCATATTTTTAAACCAATGTTTACCTATTCCTAACCTCAAATCTCCCATATAAAATAAATATCTTCTTATATTCCTTATATCTATTATATTTATCCTAACCTATCCTACATTCATTAATATTGTTTTACTTATTATTATCTTATTTACAGGAGGTCCAGGAACCATCTACGTGCTCCACCGAACACCCAGGATCATCAACGAGGGCTACACAAGAAGTCCCCCAGAGTACGAGTGGTCATCTTTTTGTCCACTATTGGACCCCAGGATTCCAGTACGTAACAAGGTAATAGTACTATACATATATTAATTTCTTATTCTGCTTATTTCTATCTATCATACTAATTTACATTCATAAGTTATAATTGTTTAGTAATCTATTACTAATATATATATATATATATATATATATATATATATATTTGTTTCAGATGTGCCCCGTTCTATCAATCTCCCCCCTGATAATATATACATATATCTGGACTAGTGAGGCTCGCCTCACAGTTCTTCAAAACAGAACCCAGTGCCAAAAATAATAGCAGTTTGATAAAAAATGAAAACGAAGCATCAAATATGATCAAAATATTATTTTATTTTAAAACATATAAAAATATGAATTTATAAAGCTTTTCAATATATAATTTAAGGAGGTTGTATAGTGTAACGAAAGAATTAAGAGTTTGATTAACGTATATTCAAATGATTAACTAAGTTATTGTAAGTACACTCAAAAAATTTTAGATCATTTGATCATCTGGTTATTATAATAATGATGATTGAAATTTTGGATTTTAACACGGCGAGATATAGAACGACTGTAGCACGCGCTTTAAAACTGTTAGTCTTATGCACGTAGTTATAAGCTGGGTAATAGTTAAATTCAAGAGAGAGCCAATTGTTAAGAGTAAAAACTTTATTCCACTGTACAAAATGTAGGAAGGCATCAAACGTGTGCTCGCCCTAGACTGTTCTATACAATTTAAATTTACGCCGAACAGGTAAAAGCGACGTTCTGCGAGAACGAAATAATAGAGCTACTTCGACACCCTCTATAGGGGATATAGCTATAAACATAGGAGAAAGTAAAGTAGTGTTTGTTATAGTAAATAGCATCAAATACTACTTTTTTAAATAGTTAATAAATTAAGATCGTAATAAAAACTATTGAATCGTAATAAAAACTATTGCATTGTAAAGCTAATTTATTTTTCATAATATAGACTTTTGAAATATATCTTTCTTCGGCCGTATGAAAAGTTAGAATGAAATGAGCAATAAAAAATAGGAGAATTACTTACATGTCTACTATATGATAAACAGATAATAAAAAATATAATAGTATAAATTATATCTGTAGTGGCCAACATGCATTACCACCGAAATCAACGTAAGCAAACAATATTTTTTTTATTAATCGCCAATTTCATCGAGCATTGTAAAAGTACGTTTGTATTAATTTAATTATGCTATTTACATGTTAAGAAAATTTCTTTGCATATTCATTAGAAGTTGCTACAGTATCTTCATGATATGATAACATCTGTTGTGAGTAATCTTTTTTTAATTCTTCTGGGTTTAACGGTTTGTCTGAGTCAAATGAGCTCTATTTATTAATAGCTATTTCAAGTTGCAGGGTACGACGAGCTGTTTGGTAAATGATCCCCAATGAACGCTGATCGCCAAGTTTTGAAGCATTGTAAAAACGATTCTAGCTCCATAGAAATATTTTTGTTTCTGACAAACTTTTCCAAATACAAACCATATACAGCTATTTACAATCTTTATTTCTAAACTTTTTTTGCAAAAAATATGATTCAAAATAAAATCCTTTTTGATAATAAGTCTTCAAAATTGTTTCAAATACAGATAATATTACACTTTTATAATCAGAATAGTTTATCCCGAAATTTATACATTTTTGTAAAATTATGTGTATTAATAGTCCATTCACATATTTTATCAAGGTTTCTTTATCTTCTTGGAGCTTTTAAAGTTTTGCGAAATTGTTAAGTAGACCTTCATCACAATCATCGTGCGATATCAATAATTCTAAGATTGCGATGGCGGAACAAATATCACCGTTATCCATATAAAAGTTTACTTTTTGATTCACCTGACGCTTCTGTTTTTCTGTGTCGTGTTGAGAAAATTACTGTGATTAAATGTCTCCAAATTGCGCTGGATATGCACCAGCTCGACCTGCTGCGCCTCATGTGCACTCTGTAGTTGCTTCAATTCCTCCAATTTGTGCCGGAGTAAGCCCGATTTCAGTTAGTATCTGATTAGATGTGGCGTGATAGTCGCAAAATAATGAATTAATTAATATTCTTTGTTTTAGAATAATTTACTTTTTTATAGTTGTCTGAATATTCCACTTTACTACCTTGGACGTCTTCTCTCTTCTGTAAATTTTTATTCATGTTTTTTTGACATTTTATTCTGCAAGTTTAACAATCTCGAATTTTTAATCCTCTACCGTACTTCCGTCGCTGCATGGTCGAAACTTTGTTGAAATTAAAAAAAAATGTTTAATCATAGAGAATAGAAGAATACAATAATCATGATGGATTAAGAAGGAAATCGTAAAATTAATGATTATTGAAACTTCTGTGAGTGTGATACAGTCCTCTATATCATTACTGCTCAAGTACTTATATTTCATTATGTAGATAATGAGATAGTTAAATCGTAACTTAGTTACGATCAAGATCGAGAAATTCAAACGAATAATTTAAGATCTACTATGAAAGCGATAAATTGGGACTTTCAATAAACTTTCTTTATAGCCCGATTCTTGTCTATTATTTATCGGGTAGTTCACAGAAAATCTTAATTAGCTTCTTACTACAGATGATGTACGTGTAATAGAGGTAATACTCACGGAAATCTCTACAGCACTCGAAGAAACTCTTGCACGCCTAGCAACATTATTCATAGCCATAATGAACTTTTACATTTGATTCACTGCTACATATGATGCACTGGAGATCACTTCACATAAAATCTCCCTTATATATATATATGGGTGGTTCTCTGTGACATCGAAGATGAAAAAAATAAATATTGCTATAACTGTGAGAATATGTTTTAGAGGTATCCAGTAGTTCTCCTGAATTTTTTCAGATTTTTTCTGGGCCATTATTTTAAGTTACAGAGAGTCAAAGTTGACATTTTAGCACTTTTTTGCATTATATGCCCATTTTCATGAATTTTTAGCTCCCAGGGGATGCATTTTTCACTAAAAACATAAGTATGATTTTTTTTGTAAAATTTTCCGAACTTTTCATTAAAAATACTTTTAAAGACATAAATGTATGCTGTCACACTCTTGTAAGCCATTTAAACCTTAAATAGTGAAAATCAGCAATTCTGCTCCGGACTCTGGTAACCTAATACTGTCTAAAAGATGTCTTTTTATAGCCAGAAACAGCCTAAAAATTTCCAGAGTGGGTCTAAATCATTAAGATCACTTATGGTCAAATTATCCGGGAAAAGTGCCCGAAATATTAATAGAAATGTATATTTGTTGCTTTATAACGATGAATCTAGTAGCATGATCATTGCAAAAAAATTTATGCACTTACTTTGGAATGGTAGAAAAGTATCTCCACTTGTTTCAGTATCCATCTAATCTCTTGTAAGCTGCTAAAAATACAAATATTATTATACAAATGTAAAAAATTAATTTTTAAACATTTATAATGCTGGATTTTTAGATTTACATCCCTTACAAGAATTATAATACTAATCTGAAGGATTACTATAAATATATAAACATCATTATTACAATAACTGAATATACGTATTTAATACAAAAAATATATAAATAAATCGGATCTATAATTATAATGAGTAATATGATAACGTAACAGTGACAAGTTTGTGAAATTCAAACAATGTATTGCTGAATAATAATAATAATAATGTTGATACTTTTATAGTAATCCTTCAGATTAGTATTATAATTCTTGTAAGGGTTTAAAACTATATATCAAGCATTACAAATATTTAAAAAATAATTTTTTATAATTGTATAATAATATTTGTATTTTTAGCAGCTTACAGGGGATTAGATTGATACTGAAACAAGTGGAGATACTTTTCTACCATTCCAATGTAAGTTAATAAATTTTTTTGCAATGATCATGGTAATAGATTCATCGTTATAAGGCAATAAATATACATTTCTATTAATATTTCAGGCACTTTTCCCGGATATTTTGACCATAAGTGATCTTAATGATTTAGACCCACTCTGAAAATTTTTAGGCACTTTCTGACTAGAAAAAGTCATCTTTTAGACAGTATTAGGTTACCAGAGTCCGGAGCAGAATTGCTGATTTTCACTATTTAAGGTTTAAATGGCTTACAAGAGTGTGACAGCATACATTTATGTCTTTAAAAGTATTTGTAATGAAAAGTTCGGAAAATTTTACAAAAAAGTCATACTTATGTTTTTAGTGAAAAATGCATCCCCTGGGAGCTAAAAATTCATGAAAATGGGCATATAATGCAGAAAAGTGCTAAAATGTCAACTTAGACTCTCTGTAACTTAAAATAATGGCCCAGAAAAAATCTGAAAAAATTCAGGAGAACTACTGGATACCTCTAAAACATATTCCCACAGTTATAGCAATATTTATTTTTTTCATCTTCGATGTCACAGAGAACCACCCATATATATATATATATATATATATATATATATATATATTACGGTTTACAGTTAATGATTTTTTTTTTTGCTAAACACGTAGTATTAACTTTTAATCCTGCGACTATCTGACTCTTTGTCCCTAAAGTAGTTAAGCGGATTTGCTAACAATATTTCACTAGTATTTATCGCAAAAATGTATTATAATCTTCACGCAATTTCACTCCAATACAGTTGTATTACATGGATAATTTGTCGAATGGGGCACTTTCTTAATAATAATATCGCTGTAAATTGCGTTTAAAATCCATCAAAGGTTGTATGTTAATCTAAATAAAAAAACATTTGTAAAATTAAAAAATCCATTTAATATTACATGGATTTACACCTGTAAATCCAGTTAATAAATCCAGGCAAATCCAATACAGCTGTATTATGACATGGATTTACACCTGTATTTCCAGTTATTTTTACAGCTGTATATTTTTGACAGGGAATGAGCACAAAGTGCAAGTGAGAGACCGCCGGGAGGGCCCGCTAAGTGGGGAGCCTTCGCGTCGAACAACAACTTCCCCGCCATCGCCTTGGTACCCGAAAATCAATAAACTCAACAAGTTAAATGTAAGATCGCGAACATGTACTTTTCATATGTTTTAATAAATTTGAATGAATGACCGCTTACGATAGCATTCTGCGAAATATTCGTAAACAAGTTAAACTCTATTAAGGATAAACAAAACTTCATAAAAATATGTTTAAAATTTTCATTAAAGTTGTTCCTTATCTAAGTAAGTTGATAAGAACCTTACTATGCACACTTGAAACCTAAAACACGTCTGTTTGGCTTATTCACCAATGGATCGAGTATTATGCTAAAAAGAGTTATTAAAATTGTGATTTAAGCTGTTTAATAAAATAAGCTGCACTATAAAATTATTTTACATTAAATTGTATGATGTTCATTAATAAATGAATAATTTGGAGTGGGCAGGAAAATAATAGGTAAACGCAGTTTTGTAAGTAAATAATATTAATTTATTAAATGCTGAAAATGTGCCCCTTCAGCTTCCAGACACATTTCCAGTCGCCGCTCTATCGCCTGCGTCACACGTCTCACGTGTGATTCTTCGACCGCGGCAAACGCAGTTTCAATTCTGTCCTGCAGTTCTTCCATAGTATTTACTTTATTTTTTGAAGTATACCATCTCCTTGAGGGCGCCCCACAAAAAATAATCACACGGGTTTAAATCCGGTGATCTTGGAGACCATTTCCAATAAGGCGCTCCGCGTCCCATCCAATCATCCCCGAAGGTATCATTTAATTACCTTCGTACTGGAGCTGTAAATATCATTTAATTATTAAGTTTAATTTTTCGTCTTTGTTTGTTTTTCTTGAATAATAATTGCAAATTATTTCTTAAATTTTGCACAGTGCATTAGGCCTAAACTACTTAAAAATCGCACATTTTAATATTAATTGAAATTAATTCACGTTTGCCGGTTTCATCAGAAAGTGGCGTACAAGCCAAAATTATAAAATCTCAATATTTAAGAATATTAAAAACGTAAAAAAAGTATAAAGAAGTTTATTCTTCTACCGAATAATTTAAGCAGTGTTACCTGCGTAGTGGGCTGGGCATCCATCGTGCATGAAAACGATGCGGCGTCTGAACAGAGGCATATCATCTATTTGCTGTTCCGGGTACACTATGCCTGGGAGCTCGTCTCGCATGAACTCCAAATAATTTTCTCCGTTGACCCTCTCAGGCAAATAGACTGGTCCGATCTAAATTAACAGAAGTTTGAAAATTTATCGTTACTTTTAATTTGTGGTAACGACAGAAGTTTGCAACGAATCAACGTATTGAAACAATCTATTTTTTAATTTGGTTTCTTTTAAACTCAAGATTGGGTTTGTATGTCACATTGCTATTGAAATGTAAGTATTTGAAGTTAATGTTATTTATTAGAATGAAATCCAAGTTCCGGAGATCAGGCTCTCTCCTTGTAAGTGTAGGTAGATTAATAAAATAAATTAAATAAATTAAATAAATTATAAATTATGTTGCACTTACCAGTTGATCGTCGATCATGTCGGCCCATACGTTCAGTTTAAACCGGTACTGAGAATTCCCATCCCAAGTCAGCATAGGATTCTCCGTCCCATAGTGATGATATTATGATAATTAAAGTATGAATCTTGCGTGAAGCTGCACTAATCCGTCCATAGAATTCGTCTTGCAAAAATTGGCTCTCTCACGATTCTTTGCAAAAAGTTATTTGCAAAATTAACGCGCTGTGCGTAATCGCGATGCTGCAATTTTTGTACGCGCGTGAAATGGTAGGGATGATATTTCTCGGCACGCAAAACTTTATGCACTAGCACGTGAGAAATATTCATTTCCCTACCTAATGCACGCGTGCTTGTCCGCGGATTCTCGCGTATCCGGTCCAGTACCGCCTCATCCGCGTCGGGGTTCCGCAGTTGACGCGGTTGTCCACCTGCATTCCCTGACATCACGTTCCCAGTTTCTCGAAGCCGACGAATAGCCCCATTGATAACGTTTGCATCAGGGTGTCGTCGGTTCGGGTAAAAGTCGGCGTAAGCAGCAGCTGTTGTACCACTATTTTGTCCGTTTTTAAAATAACACCTCAACATCTCAAAATATTCATCGACATGGTAAAAAGCCATATTTAAAGAAAACTATCGAAAGAAAACTTGACCAACCTGCTACGTGCCACTGAGATAACTGAGGTAATTGAATAGCGTGTTAAACAATTGCGAACTAAATGTCAGATGTTTACAAAAGTACAAGGATGCGTAAATGTTCTGATAGAGTACCATGAATTTACACTGTAAGAAGGCAGACGTTTTTACAAGAATTATTAATGCTATCGTAAGCGGTCATTCATTCAAATTTATTAAAACATATGAAAAGTACATGTTCGCGACCTTACATTTAACTTGTTGAGTTTATTGATTTTCGGTTACCAAGGCGATGGCGGGGAAGTTGTTGTTCGACGCGAAGGCTCCTCACTTAGCGGGCCCTCCCGGCGGTCTCTCACTTGCACTTTGTGCTCATTGGCTAAATTATGCAATTTTTGACAATTAATTCTGGCACAACTAAGCTTCGGATCCAAAAAATTTTCTCAGCTTTTTTGCTTACAATTTTCTGCTCTATCGCGTGGTATACGTAAAATGCGATCGTTTTTTAACACCCTGTATATAAAGGCAGCCCTAAGTGCGGTCGTCCAGGACAAAGCGGATCAAAAGTCGAGGGAGCATAGGGAAAACCTGAACGCTCCCTCGACCAACAGCCAAGCAGTAGAAACAGCCAGGCAGGGACGCGAAGAGAACAGGGCTCAGCCAGTCGACGGAAGGAGAGAACCAAAGCCTCTGCCCGAGGCCTTGTTGGAAGCAGTCGCAGAAAGCCCGGCCTAGCCACTCGCAACGACCTACCCCGATGGAAGTTGACGCTACAAGGATGGCTGGACCATCTCGGCAGCCGACACCGAAGTTGGGAAATGAGTCTAAACCCCATACTTACCTAGAAGTACCGGCTTCATCAATTGGAACAACGGCACAAGGCCCATGATCCAGTGACGAGACGGACATTTTTAGAGAATGTCGCATGTTACTGGAGGCCGCTGCCAACCACCCAACTGACGTAGCACGAGACCTAAGGCAGGAGGTGGTCCGTATCCTCGAGGACCCCATCCCTTCCCGACGTTGAAAAACGAGAAGCGGACTGCGCGCGGTCGTGAATAAAATGTGCATTCTTGCGACTCGGCCTTCCCGAGGAAAGTGGAGTCTAGGGGGGGGGGGAGCTTTGTCATGGAAATCGTCACACAATTTATTCGCGGCGAACAGAATAATTAATTTCTATATCATTTTAAGCCGTCGGAGCCTTTGGTATTTCAAGGCCACCCGACGACACTTGCTTACTTTAATTCGAGTATACAATTACGCGCGCAACAATCCGTAAGGATGAGAGCGCGAAAATATATGTGTGAGATTCCCCTCTCTCATGTCTTTTTCGGGAAATTAGGCAATTGCCTATTCAGTTTGCCCGATCCGCCGATCGAGATAGATAAACCTTTCCAGATGCAACCGATAATTAAGAGTGAGGCCAAGTTTAAGACGCACGAGGCGTGTAGGCCATCGGCACCGGGAATAACCTTGTGTGTTAGAGTATCCATGAATGACCAGTGTACGAAGTGAAGGACGGGGTTGTGCGCGAGCGCAAACGCGGATCGCGGAGAGCTCGCCGCGGCATTGGCCCGCCTGTTTCCGCACCGCAGCCGACAAGGGTCTCCGCTGCCCAGGAGACCACCGGGACCGAGATCGGCTGGGCCATCCACGGGGGGCAACCCGGTAAGTTGTTTATATACTACCGTGACTCCCCTTTCCCGAGTGTATGTGTGTGTGAGACCTCGGGAGCGTGTTCAGGATCTGGTTGACCCCCGATATATCCGCCCGCGCATTCGAATTGTTATCGCGGCATGAGGCCTGGATGGCCATCTTGTAAATTATCAATAATAAATATTTCTTTTATTTTAATTTATAATATTTGTAATTATTGAGTTCTCCCCGCTCCCGCCGACATATTTATTATTTGATTCAAAATCTTGTCGCGGAGAATCAGTGTTAGGTGCTAAGCGGGCTATTCTGTATGTGTGAGAGAGATAGCGCGATCGCCTAACCCTTTCGCGTCTAACAAATCTTTGCACCTGGTTTCGCCGAGGGAAACCACTGCGACGAGTTATTCATTATATTAATAAGAATTAACTCATTCCCGCGCAGAATCTATTATTTTTGGTATGTAAATGTTATAAAATAGATTATTTCGAGAGGTAGCTGTACCCCCCCTTTAAAGAAAATTATAATTAATTTTATTTCTTTATATACCGGACGCGGCGAAATATTAGAGTTTTTTTTTAATTTGAGAGCGTAATTTTTATTGCTTTCTCCCCTCCCTAACCCACGAATATTATTAATAGTAATTGTAATATAATAATAGTGTTTATTATTTATTGCTATTTATTTGTACAATATCCCTGTTAAAAAAGACCTATTAAAATCGATTAAAAAAAAGTGGATTTCATCGAATTGAACTTATGAATCGGCATAATTACCATTAAAAATCATTGGCAAATAGTACATAAATTTTGATTAAAAAATATGAGGTGAAATTATTAAAATCTATTTATTTTTTTTTTTATGTTATTTAACGTCGCTCTATTTATGCTGCCAGGGCTAATCAGCGACGGAGGTGAACGGTGTGTCTATAAACAAAGCACATGTAGTTGAAACAGTGGTGCTTGTGTCCATCGGAAGATATCATCGGTCACTGTAATTAGTCTAATAATTACAGTTTCCTGTCCTCCCGATGGAACCACCGCGATCCTCTTTACATCTTCGCGTCCCTAACGTTCCCTATAGTTCAGATGCCCGTGCCTCTCATGCACTGACAAATGCACGAAACGCACTCGAATCTGAACTGGCGTCACATTATAGTGACACGCCGAGCCACTGAGTCGCGGTGTTCGAAAAATGCACATGAAAAAATTTTTCAGAGGTACACGTCTGGGATCGAACCCACGACCCTCGGTGTGAGAGTCGGGAGCTCTACCCATGAGCCACCGCGGCTCTAAAATCTATTTATTGTTATAGAGAAAAAAACGTATTTATTGCTTTTAATTGTCATTGAATGATATAATTAATAACAGTCCCAAGATGCGTCCGGGAATCACTTTGATTCCCGTGCAATGCCGTTAACAACGCCAAACAGTTTGTTTGGCTTTGTAATCGTGTGTTGGGCCCTATGTCAAAAAATGCCAAATAGATTATTCGCCGGAGAGGGCGGTGTTTGTTGGAAAGGACTATCACCGGGAATACATATTAACAAGCGAGATATTTCGTTAATCGTAGAGAAACGTAATCTCGCCGAGTCAATTTATTCAATAAATAAATATTTATTAATAAATTAAACAATAACAATTGAGGGGGAGTCGTACCGTCGACTACCCCCGAGGTCAGCGCAAAACAATCGGAAAAAAACCACTAGCGGTCGCGTTATAAGCAACCGATCCGGGAACTATCGGTTACTTAACCTGATGGCTGTGGCGTCGCGCCGTGTGACGTATATAGCTCTGACGTAGGAGCTGCCTCCGTCACGCGCGCCTTCTCTCGTGAAGTTGCTTCCGCGAACCACCGACCTGACTACCCGTGCGGGATTTGTCACAAGAGGGGGAAGTAAGAAGGAACGTTTCCTCACCTGAACCATACCAGTACATTGGGGTAAACTAATACGAGACACGCGGGTCTATAAGTGGTGCACCACTTACCGTTGTGTAACTCTGTTATCTGTGCGGCGGGAAAACCGGCGGGAAGACTAGGAGTGTTTCGCTTCGAATCTATCTCTCTCTCTCTCTAATAGCCGGGACGCCTGCAGAAACTGTCCTTCTCTCTGTTGTGCAATGACCAGCGGGAGCGTGCAGTGCTATACGTCAAAGTTGGAGGCGGTGGGAAGAACACTCCAATACACCCACTCACACAAAGTTCTCCAACGCTTTTTATCATTCGCGATAATCATACCCCGGCTTCGTTCGCACTGCTTCACACCATGCGCGCGCTATCTTGATACTATCAGCTAGGCGCACACGACTCTCGCACGTTCGTGCGCGCGCAGCGCTGTATATCCTCTTTCGCGTTGCTCGCCTGATCGGTAACTCGCTTACTGATATAACTTATTAATCAGTTTCTATTTTAATAAATATTAATAAATTTGAATATCAACATTGTACTACTTAATATATTATCTAATGGTCGAATTATTTTTAATCAGATCTGATTGTTTCAGTTATTTAATTTAAATCAATTTTAATGTTATCGTTTGCATAATATGATTTTAATTAATTTGTATGATCAAATTCATAATTGAATCACAAAAGTTTCTAATATATGACACTTAATTGATCCAAATTTAAGTTACATTCAATTAATTTTACGACTACGAAATGTGCTATTGTTTTTAATTGAAAATATCGATATTAGATCTAATTATTTTTAATCAAGTCTTATTAACTCAATTAGTTTAAATTAAATTTAATCTTTTCACTTATATAATATGGTTTTAATTACTTTGAATGGTCAAATTCATAATTGAATATTCAATAGTCTCCAATGTATTACAATTAACTGATCTGAATTTTCTTCTTGTTTTTTATTATTATCTTAATTACATTCAATTAATTTTACGAGCGAAATAGAGAATAACTATATCAGGTCTAATTATTTTCAGTCAAATCTAATTGGTTTCATTATTTTAAATAAATTGTAATCTTATCATTTACGTAATACGGTTTGAAATAATTTAAATGATCAAATTTCTAAGTAAAATGAATAATTTTCAATGTATTCTAATTGTTGATTGATCTGAATTTTAAATAAATTTGTAGTACTTTAGTATTGACATTATTAACCTTTAGAGTGCTGGGATTCGCGACACAGCTTCTGAGATATTCAGGTGGACAGTTTAGAAAAAAAGAACATTCGATATAGTATTCGCCATATCACTTCCGCCAATTTCAATTTTCATTTTGATGACAGAACCAAGTTCAGAGACGTAAATAACCCTTTAAGACACACTTACATGTGCTTAATCAATGAAAAAACATATAACGTCTACAGGCGTCATCCCGGCCCTTTCTGAGTTAATGAAGATATTCACTGTTAATTAATCAAATCTAATTGTTTTAGTTATTTTAAATCAATTTTATCAACTCATTTTATATTAATTAAAATTACTTTAAATATATTGATATTAAATCTTCATTTTATGCATTAAAACTTGTTCACATAAATATTTATAAAAGTACATTCAAAATTATTCGTAATCAACTTGGAAATATCCAACTGAATATGATTAAATATGATACTAATTAAAATTAATTAAAATTAATCAACATTAAATCTTTATTTCGTATATTATAAAACTTATTTACAGAAATATTTATATAACTTCATTGGAATCGGCTAATACATAATACGTGTTCGTCTTATTAAAATGCATTCACTTTATATTATATAAAAACAAGTGAAAATAATTCGCAAAAGTTATTTTGAAAAAATGGATTTGTGTATTAATCGAAATAAATTAAATGTTATAATTTTTTAATCGTTATTGTGTGTATTAAAATTAATTCAAGGATGTTTATAAAAATTGATGTTTTGGTAATTTGTATTCCATATATTAATAATATATTTCGTAACAGGGCGTAAAAAGCTGCAACCATGTATGCTAAAAAGCACGAGGTTCGGCGGAGCAGGACCGAGTGTTTTTTTGTCACACAAGGGTGGAACTTTGCAACGCGCGTGTTATGAACAATATTTTTTGATACAGTATGCGGAAAATCGAATTTTAAAAAACGTGCGTTTGCGATTTTACGCATACGTGTATCGAAAAAACAAATTTGACGCTACTGTTATTCGTATTAATTAGAATTTATTGAATTGAATCAGAATTAAGTAATAAATTTAAAGCCATTCTATTATTGTATATTATAAATGTCAATAAAAGTTTATTTATATCAAAATAAAAAGTCATCTGAAATGTAAGGTAACAGCCCCTATTAATAAACACCTAGAAAGATGTGTACCCATTTTGGAACACTAGGAAAGAAATGTATTTACAAAATTATCCGCATGTTTATAAAAATTATTGAAATTACTGGATTAAAATTAATGACATTTACTTCCAAGATGAATCAATCAAATATTAATATAATAACGAAAAATCTATAAATAAATTGTAATGGGGTGGGTACTGGGGAATGTAAGGCTCCGGTCAGGCTCAATCTGTCCCAACTTACCAACCTTAAGTGTACAGTCCCACGATGCGGCCGGGAATCACTTTGATTCCTGTGCAATGCCGTTAACAACGTCAAACACCTCGTTTGACTTTAGTACCGCGTGTTGAGCTCTATGCCCAAAATTGCCAACTAGAATAAACACCGGAGAGGGTGGTATTCGTGGGATGGGATTATGACCGGTAAAAATGTTATCAACAATCGATATATTATGTTAATCGGCGAGAAAGATCGTCTCGCCGAGTCAATTTATTAAATAAATAATTAAATAATAATAAATCAACGTTAACAATCTAAGGGGTGTCGTACCGATGACTACCCCCGAGGTCAGCGCGAAAACAAACAGTTAAAACCTATTAACTGTCGAGTTATGAGCAACCGATCCGGGAATAATCGGCTGCTTTACCTGATGGCTATACGTCACACCGTGTGACGTATGTATCTCTGACGTAGGGAGCTCTGACATACAAGCTGCCTACGTCACGCGCGCCTTTTCTCGTGAAGTGGCTCCCGCGAACCACCGACCTGTCTACCCGGGCGGGATTTCTCACGAGAGGGGGAAATAGAGGAGCGCTTCCTCACCTGGACCGTACCAGGTAAATCGAGATAAGAAATATTAAATAGACACGCGGGTCTAAACGTGGTGCACCACTTACTGCGAATCTGAATATTTCGTATCGGCGGGAAAAGGCTGGGCAACGGAGAGAGAACTTGGCCTAGGGATTATCTCTCTCTCTCACTCCACCGGTCCGGAAGGCTGCCGACTCCTGGCTTCCTTCTTTCCCTTCCTGTGGAACGTGCTGCTCCGCACGCCGACGTGGAGGTTGGTGGGGAGAAGTACTCACGCCCACACACAAAACGCACCAGTCCTTCAGTTCTTTTTCTCAAATAATAAAAAGAATTCACACCGGCTGCAAACACGTTGTTTTCGCCGTGCGCGCGTGAACTCCTTCCTGTTATCCTCTTCGCGCACGGTACTCGCGCTTATTCCATGCGCGCGCATCCCTCTCTATACTCTTTTTGGTTACTCACCTGATCGGTAACTCACTTACCGTTATAAAATATTTAATTTAAAAGGTTCACCAAATCGCGTGTATTGACTGTCACATTAGTAAAAAAAGCTCAATTATTTCGAATTTATTAAGTCTGTATTTATTAATAAACGAAAGGATTAGCGTGATTTGAACTACAAATGGTACTTTTCAACTCGTAGATTAAATGTATTTATAAATTCATTCATTTTATTAGAATTTTCGTTAAATTATTAAGTGTTCTGTCCGACGTATGTATGATTTTGTTTCTGTCCCAATTATTCAACGGTATAGACGCCTTATTTAACTGATATTAATCACTTGAAAAATCAGTTTTTTTATTATAATAGCAATAAAAACAATCTTTAGTCAATATAATTGCTATATTTATACCTTATCAAGCATATATAACTATTGAATTTGATATTCAACCAGTAAATTATACTGTTTAAGGTTATCTTCTTCGTTAACCTTTGTGTTAAAAAATAGGTATTATTCTTTTATTTATGTATCTAAAATATATTAAAATACAAAACATATACTTGCATATGCTTTAATTTCTGATCGTTTGACTTGAAACAATTATTTTAAAATAACATGCATTTTTCCTCGCTATTGAAAGATTGTTTTTCAAAAAACCTAAAATAACGTATTTCTGGTAGATATTTATGGATATTTATATATCGTGAATATCATTGTTTAACACGTCAAGAATAAAATAGGGCGAATTTATTAAAATTTCATAGAAATTTCTATATTTAGTTCCGTTTAATAATAGGTACATGATTATTAAACAAACGGGACATAGGTTACATGATCGTTTAATAACACGTACACATAAGGCTCTCAGATTTTTATTAATATAATTTACTTATATTAAATTATAAACGCCCAGAACATTTTTAAGTAAATTAATTAAGTGAATAACTAAACGATTTGTAATTAAACAATTTAAAACTACCACCTTTAGAACTAGTTCCAATCCGGTCGGAAGATTTCACAGCTCTTTGAGAGACTACTTAAGGACTTTTTAAAATTAAAACCACCGATGGGATACTTGGATTAATTTAGCAACATTTGGTTACAACACTAGTAAAAACGAAGACTCCAACTTTACTCCTTTCGAATTAGTATTCGAGCAAATAGCACGAGTACCCTCTAGTAACCCTGACCCCGGAGCCAAAGATTTATTACCATCCTATACCGATTATATGACCGATCTTATAACACGTTTAAACAACATTAGAGAGACAGCCGCATTTTAAATGCAAAACAAAAAAATTCATTTTATTATGATATAAAAGTTAATCCCAAGCAAATTTAAACTGGTGATTTTATTTGGCTGCAAGTAGAAACTAAACATAAAAAACTATAATCAAGATATTTAGGCCCTTATTTAGTCACATACGTTTAGGAAAACGGCAACGTTAAAATTCAAATTTCACATACACGTACAAAAATGGTACACAGTAACCGGCTACACCTATCAAATGTTGCACCTACACTAAATTAATAAAGCAAATGATATATTGTGCACAAAAATTTACTAGTATCACCACTTTCTCGCTAGTAAATATCGGAGAATGCGACATACCGTACCCTATTGTTAATGCCACAGAAGTCAAAATATCTCCTCTTCAAATGAATGAATAAAAAAAACTAATGTGCAATGTTGAAAACTAGAAATTAAAGGAACAATTTTACATTGCGGAGCGTTTTCACATTGTGACGTGGTGGATCAGCTTCGAACAAATCACCCGTCTCTTAGGGCTCTGTAGTACCGACGCGGTCAGCGCAAGAATCGGCACTTGGCGCTCGGATCCGAAGGCGCTCGGGTTCAAGACCTGACGCCCGTTCCTCTTTTTTGATTTGTAGCAAATGATCATTGTTACAACATGTATCTCTAATTAAAAATAGCGGCACAACGTGCAACTATTATTTAGGTGAATGCATAGCTAGTTTTTACGGGCAAGCCTTTTGGTCCGCAGCACCTTCGAGCAAGTGCGACGTCAATAAATACATGAATTTATATACCGGTTACGTAGATCGAGTAACTGAGAAGCATAGCGTAAGAAGAGCTCTATATGTATTGGAAACGGAAAAATAAACCTTCGCTTTTAAAGATTTCGGGAACGTCCGCGTATATGGCAGTTCATTAATAAAAACCGAACACCCTAAACTATTCATTTTAGGAAATCCCGACGAAGAATATTTCGCATCAAATTATAAGATTAATTTAAAGAATATTGACCTTTTCGCCTACAATAATTCCAATTTTTTTTTTCAATGAAAATGGGAAATTGTTAAATTATATCATGATATATTAATGAAACAATGCGAAATGAAAAGGAAAATTATCGCAAATTCATCATGTTTAGCAAGCACCAGATTTATTAGCATACCGAGTACTACAGGAACCGGGTTTTACTAGTCTCCTAAAAATAAGAGAAACAATGAATGCTTCCAAGAACTACCTGTAGCTTATATGAATTATTTTTTGAATGCTCACATCTTTAGAGAATACGGTACAAAAATAATTTGCAACACTATTATACTGTTCATATTTAATTTCGGCCCTACGTGGTACAAAATACTACCAAAAATAACATCCCAGGACTCACGCGACATTATTAAACCACAAACTAAACAAACTAGAAAAAATTGAAGTTTAATTGACCTAGACAATAGCGGTATCTATAACTATGGTGACAGAAAAATTACGAACTTATATTTCTTTCCCAACGAAAAGACCGCCGTACTAAATCTCATTGCTTTAACAATAACCGGAAAATTAAAAACCTCAATAAAGATTTATCTTTTATACATATTAGTGCCTTCTTAACGATATTAATTATACTTAAAACAATCAAATTCTCTATAGATACTATTTTACACGGGTATGCCTTATATTTCTTATATGGATGGTCTATAAATATTCTAGGTACTTGTTGGAACTTACTGACGCATTTATTACTTTATCTGGACGTGGTACTAATGCCATATTACGTCCTTGGATAGACCTAACGTAGAAAAATAAAAGAAAATTGATTTAAATTGAAATAAAGGTTTCCCGTTTTAGTACGCGTATAGCGTCATATCTATAATTAATATAATGCATAATTACGTCTTATTATCATATGTATAATAATTAATGAATTTATTATTATTATACGATGAATTAAAATGATAATATTAAAAAAATAGAAATTATCTATAAAAATAATTATTTTCGTATGAAATAGAGTTTAATTATTATTGCAATAGCACTTTTCGGATCCATGTCAATGCGCCAGCGGGACATTGCGCTAGTCGGGTATTACGATCGGTTTCCACTATCGGAAGAAAAAATCGCCATGAACGCACGACTGGCAACTTTGCGGGGCTTGCGCGGTACATTCAAACCGGACAGTAATTTTAATACATTACGGAGGGGAATATAAACTCGAAAATTAAAATTAATTTATTCAAACAGTTTTTTCGCGCGATAGGTGAACATTAATGGTATACAACTACGTCGCATCAACTATTAAAGATATAATTATTTAAAAACTATTACTTTTACAATAATAATTCTTCATTTATTGTAAATGTCATATTCCATTTTCTTATATATTTGAATTGTAATCCCTATTAAAAAACTTAGTACGGATTTTATACCAAATTGGTATAAAATTTGGCGCAAAGTAAGTACAAAGTCAGTTCCAAATTTGTACCAAATCGGGAAGAACTTCGTACCAAATTTGGTTGAATTTACGGTTTCACATAAGTGCGAAATATGTAATAAAATTGTTCGAAATTCGTGCCCAGCTTACATCAAAGTTGTATCAAATCAATACCAAGTTTATACCAAATTCGTACCAAATTTGCACTAAGTTACTATAAAAGAATACTTGATTATTCAAAGGAATTATGAAACTTTTACTACAGTTGCAAAATTTTACGAAATTGATAAGAATTTTGTACCAAGTTCGTACCAAGTTTGTACCAAATTCGTGTTAAGTCTCCATCAAAGTTGTACTAAATGTATATCAAGTTCGCACCAAATTTGCACATTTGTACAAAATCTTACTGGATTGAACAAAAAACATTATGAAATTTATACTAAAGTAGCAAAATTTGCACGAAATTGATAAGTAATGTGTACCAATTTGCTACCAAATGCGTTCCAAATTTATACCAAATTTATAATACATGTGCATCGAATTCATGCTACATTTATACAATACTAATACTAATACTGTATTTAATCGGAGCAAAAATTATTATACTGAATGTACACTCTAAACTCTAAGGTTAAAAACTTGTGTTAAAAAAATCGATCATTCGGGTTTGTGGCTCTGGCTTTCTTTATGTTTATATTAGAAAACATATCTTATAGTTAGAACTACACTCAGTTCCCAAATATATGAGCGTATCCTTGTTGATGCATAATATTTGTGCAATCGAAAATAATAATTATTTTTAATGCATCCATGCACGTGACAATGACCATTATAAATTTGACAAATTTACCTGCATCTAATACATGAGTCTTTCACCATAAAGATGTACCTACCATGTTGGCTCCAGCGCAGAAAAAAATGCGTCAATAAATACACAGCCACACAAAAAAAAAATGTCAAAACCCACGGACCAGACCATATATACCTTATGTTTTTGAGGTCGCTGATTCCGAATCCGTGGTCCGTTTGACCCCATCACCTCAGGATCAAGGTCAGGTCAAGGTCAAATTTACAAAATTAACGGCAACCAAGGTTTAACGGTATACATATATGTTTTTGAGGTCGCTGATTCCGAATCCGTGGTCCGTTTGACCCCATCACCTTAGGGTCAAGGTCAGATCAAGGTCAAATTTACAAAATTAATGGCAACCAAGGTTTAACAGTATACATATATGTTTTTGAGGTCGCTGATTCCGAATCCGTGGTCCATTTGACCCCATCACCTCAGGGTCAAGGTCAGGTCAAGGTCAAATTTACAAAATTAACGGCATCCAAGGTTTAACAGTATACATATATGTTTTTGGGGTCGCCGAATCCGAATCCGTGGTCCGTTTGACTCCATCACCTCATACTGAAGGTTATTTGAAGGTAAAATCGACAAAATTATTGTAAAACAAACCAAACTTCATGCCATTTATTTTTTCTTACTATACCTTACATGTTTCTCATCAAATGTTCGGTCCAAATGTTTCCTTTTACGTTTTTTCCCACTAGTTTCACAATCTCTTTTCAACATCCAGCAGTAGTCGGCCAGCATACTAGCATCCCATCTACCTTGATAACGCTTCTCCATTACTTTAACATCTTGGTGAAGGCTTGATGAAAACTGGCAAGTGATTGTGCAGAAAATATAGTTTGTAATTCATTAGGCAACCCATATTCCCATAGTTCTCAACCATTTTAGATACAATTACTTTGTAGTTTGGGCTTCTGCGATTACCCAAAAAGTTTTCAGTAACTTCCTTAAAGCTAAGCCATGCAGCTTTCACAATGTTTGTCATGGAACTAATAAACTGGTCATCAGCCATCATTTTTCTAATTTCTGGACCGTCAAAAATACCTTCCTTCAATTTTGCATCTGATTTACTTGGAAATTTACTTCAGAGAACTAAAATTTACTTGGAGACCGTGCAAAGCACTATACAAATCATAAATGGCCTGAAAGAAAATCTCTCGAAGTCGGAAAGAGTAACGTTATAGCTACTCCATTGGTTGATCCGAAAAGAGTTCTCATTCCTCCATTACACATAAAACTTGGTGTGATGAAACAATTCGTTAAAGCTTTAGATAAAGATAGCCAGTGCTTCAAATACTTGGAAAGTAAATTTCCAAGTAAATCAGATGCAAAATTGAAGGAAGGTATTTTTGACGGTCCAGAAATTAGAAAAATGATGGCTGATGACCAGTTTATTAGTTCCATGACAATCATTGTGAAAGGTGCACGGCTTAGCTTTAAGGAAGTTACTGAAAACTTTTTGGGTAATCGCAGAAGCCCAAATTTTGTTAATTTTGTAAATTTGACCTTGACCTGACCTTGACCCTGAGGTGATGGGGTCAAACGGACCACGGATTCGGAATCAGCGACCTCAAAAACATATATGTATACTGTTAAACCTTGGTTGCCGTTAATTTTGTAAATTTGACCTTGACCTGACCTTGATCCTGAGGTGATGGGGTCAAACGGACCACGGATTCGGAATCAGCGACCTCAAAAACATAAGGTATATATGGTCTGGTCCGTGGGTTTTGACATTTTTTTTTTGTGTGGCTGTGATATTATTCTTTTAAATTATTGCACTGTAAATTAAGTACAAAATTACTAATTGTTGCGCAATAATATTTAGTTGAAAAAATATATATACATATTGTAACAGTTTGGTTGCCGCATGGATGTTTATCCTATTGTCGCGGCTGTTCAGCGGTACGGTTAAACTTACCATATTTGAATAAATGTATTTTTCCCGCGTTGCGGCGGCGGTTACCTGTCCGCTTTACCAAATCTGTTAAGTGTTAGTCTGAAACCGAGGAACTGTTTCAGATAACAACCAGGTAAAAAAATCACATCTGATATTGATCGCGAAACAGGGATATCGCGTTGACCACTTGTCAACCAGAAATATACGAGCTCTTAGGATTACGGAAGGAATCGTACGTGGGTTAAAATTCAATTCTTCGAACACGGGATTGAAATGTAATAATAAATTGATTTTTTAGAATAAATATGAAAGATAAATAAACAACAAAATCTCGCCACGACGAACCGAGCCTAGCCGAATCTCGCCGGGCCGAGCCGATGAGAACATTACAATACTGTTCGCTAGTGTTGCTGGAATTCGTCAAACGGTAAGATAAACAATACCTTACCGTTACAATATATAAACAAATTATTTTTTATAAATTAGTTTCAAGGAGATGGCATAACCAGTGTGTTATCGATTATTAACCTTCGATAATTAACCTTTGTTGCTTAGTCGGTAACACACTGGTTATGTCATCTCTTTAATAATGTTGTTTATTGGGAATTGCACTAATATATTGCGTAGAATTTATATCAATATAAACAGCAACAGATGCTATAGTACTTGTTTCAATACAGATTTTTTCTTCATCAATTTTAAAAACCTTTTTTATTTAATGACAGTTTCTAAATACATTTTCTGTGTGAACAAAGTTGCACAGCGTATACTCTTTTTCACCGTTCGTATCAACTATAAATTCTATAATTTTTATAAAAGATCCACCAATGATTTGTGGAAAACAATTTCGTGATCGCAAAACTCGTTGCCTACATGATGTATATAAACAATTATCTTTAATCATGCGATAATAACATGAGCTACTATTTATTGATGTATTGCACAAATGGCTTATTTCATCATTCGTCGCACAAGGTTTTCCAAAATACCTATTTTTAGAAATTTTGGGAGACTTTTCAGTGTATTTACTTTGTAAATTTCTTGCTAATTGTATCGTAGGAGAATCTTCATTATTAGCAATAATATGTTTTTCTAGAATAATAAAACTGCTTTTGTATTCAATACGTCGGGAAATTTGATGTAACACTCCTTTAGCTGCTTTAATCATTCGTAATATTTTTCCGTTACCATCTTCAAATGGTATCTTCAGCCGTCGTGTACCCAAAGCGGCCCCCAATTAGCAACGCATTGACTTAGGTGTACAAGCTGATGAATATTAAACGTCATTGCTCTTTTTGTATAATACTCCTCCGTTTTACAAACAAAATCTTTCAACAATTGATCTGCATGTTCTAAAGCCGATTTGAATATAGATTCGCTCATTAATATGTACATTGCTTCCACTAATAGCTCCCACTGTTGTGTATACATTTCGAATACGGGTATTATTTGTAAAATTGGCAAGATATAATATAATAACCAATTCTCCCACTCTCTAGATTTCCAGAATTTTTTCTCTTTTATAGACCTTGTTTGACGACGAATTTGTTTTGGTACTGGTTGTGACGGAAATCGTCACACAATCTATTCACGACGAATAGAGTATTTAAATTCGCGAATTGTAAGTCGTCGGAGCCTTTCGTATGTCAAGGCCAACCGACGACACTTGTTTATTTTTCTACAAGTGTACAATTACGCGCGCAATAGTACGTAGGGATGAGAGCGCGAGAGTGTGTGTGTGTGTTTCCCACTCTCATCCCTTTTTCGAAAATTAGGCAATTGCCTAACTAGAATGTCCCGATTCGCCGCTCGAGGCGGACAAACTATCCGGTGCCGAGAGTTATAGTTTTCCGGCTAAGAAAAGGCGCGTGAGGCGCAAGGCCGTCGATACCCGGATCGTCCTCACGAGGTGTACCGCGAGTGACCTGGTGTGTGATAAGGACGGGAAGTCAGTATGTTAGTGTGGACGCGGTTCGCGGGACACTCGCCGCGGCACAGGGCCGCCTTTCAATACCGCAGCCGACGTCGGTCCTCCGTTGCCCAGGAGGACAAAGGGACACGGATCGGCTGGGCCATCCACGGGGCGCATCCCGGTAAGTCTTGTTATATCACCGCGCGTTCCCCCCCTTCCCCGAGTGTTTGAGTGTGTGAGCTCGGGAGTGTATTCGGGTACGCCGGTACCCGAATAGCGGAGATCGGGACAGAGTCAACCGCAGGCGAGTATCTCGATCCGGTTGACTCCCGAGACTTCCGCCCGTGCGAAAGAGCATTGTCGCGGCACGAGGCCTGGATGGCCAAATTGTTAAACGAATTAAAATAAATGTTCTATTCATTTTTATTTTAATTATTTGAGTATTTATTGTTCTCCCCGCTCCCACCGACATCCTTTAATTTTTTATAAATCGTGTCGAGGCAAGGAGGATTGCCCGAATCCTCCACACCGATCGTCCCAGCAAACTCGTGTTCCTGGCGACAGCCCGCAGTTCGCGATAACAAAATAATTAATTGTGTGCGCGGTATTGGGCAACGCGGGTCAACGGTTTTTATTAATTATATAAATTAATTAATTTTACCCGGGCACGCGAATACTACGTCACATGGTATTGTTATTAACATATTATTTATAGCAAGAACTTACCTTTTAAGAGAGTACGGTTAATTTGATTCGTCAAACCAGTAAAATGCTACAAAAACCTAAAAAAACAGCGTGCATACTGTCGGGCACAAAGCCCTCGATTAAATCGAAACAGTCAAGTACAAGCAAAGGTGATATGTTATTAATACCAAATACTTGTTGACCAGTAGATAATTTTCTGTACATGTGCTGCACGGTTTCTGCAGAAGTATGATTTTCTGATACAGTATTTTGTTGCATTGAATTGCGTAGATCCAAACGAGTAAATACTGTTTTTAACCTACCTAATGTTAAGAATCTTGCGTCTAAATCTTCGTTTATTTATTTAGTAATGGAAACGTGGGATAATATCATATCTAGAATAAGAGTGCTCTAATGTAAATATTTTTAAAATGTATTATAAAAATTTCTCCATGAGGATGGATAGCGACTTATCCGATTTTATGTCCAATGCTTGCGACGTAGATTATTTTAATTTTAATTTAGCGTGAATTATTATTTTACATATGTATTATCGGTTATATTAATTCTTCTTTAGTTGTCTAATTTATTTTATATGTTCTATTTTATATGATTAGAGCCATCCGGTTGTATCAACTTTGGCGCAAATAAATATAGTTATCAATCGATCTCTCATTCTCTCTCTCTCTCTCTCTCTCTCTCTCTCTCTCTCTCTATCTAGATAGAATCTGCATCTAACTCGTCTGGCTTGTGGAAAGAGCTCAGGAACATGGGTCTCACATCTAAATCATCTCAATCACCACTCAACATTTTTTCACTTGATCAGCTCAATATCCATTATGCATCTGTTTCTTATTCACCCCTTCCTTTCTCATTTGATCAACTTCAGTCCCTCCTCTCGTCACCAGACATCCTGCCCTTGTCCTATCCGTCAATTTCATTCAACTTCGTCCCTATCACCTCACAGAAAGTACTTTCTATTATTTCCAGGGTCACCTCCAAGGCTACAGGACATGATGGTATTTCGGTTCCGATGCTGAAACTTTTAGCTACACAATTGGCGCCTTATTTAGCCGAGCTATTTAATTTCTCACTCTCTACCGGAACCTTCCCTAAGCCTTGGTCTAGGTCTCTTCTTTTCTCGTTAGCAAAGTCGAGCAAGGTAATCTCGCCGTCTGACACTAGGCCCATCGCAAAGCTCTGTGAAGTCTCTAAAATTCTTGAAAAGATAGTTCACGAACAATTTACAGAGTACCTTAACTGCAATAATTTAATTATTGAGAGACAAGCAGGCTTCCGCCGGGGGCATAGTACTCAGACGGCTTTAATCGGGGTCCTAGATGATATTAGGAGAGCCATAGACAAGCGTAAGATCACCATTCTTGTTTTGTTCGACTTTTCAAAAGCCTCTGATTCGGTACCACATGATTTGCTGATTCACAAGTTACGCTCCCTGGGGTGCTCGGATACAGTTATTACCTGGTTCTACCACTATCTGGTAGGTCGCTCCCAAGCGGTAGTAGATGAGCTGGGGAGGACCTCGGCCTGGCTCGACACGTCTAGGGGGGTTCCTCAGGGCAGTGTCCTGGGTCCATTGTTATTCTCTATTTTTATAAATGATCTTCCACGTGTTTTAAGTCATTCAGACTACATGATCTTCGCAGATGACACCCAGATCTATCACTCGTTTTACCCAACCGAACTCGATCAGGGTGTACAGAGAATTTCGGAGGATGCAAATGCGGTTAACGACTGGGCGAGGTCGAATGGACTGAATTTAAATGTAGGGAAAACGAAGGTGATGATTTTGGGTAGTCAGGCTTATATTTCGCGCATTGGCTTGGACTCTGCCCCGAGGGTTACAATAGGGAATAGCTTTCTTGAATATGAGACGGAAGTCAAGTCTCTAGGCGTTTGGATTTCGCCTACCCTGGATTGGTCTCGCCTGGTCGCGTCAGTGTCACCAAGGGTTCACGGAGTTCTTCACTCCTTAAGAATTTTTAAGCGAGCGCTCTCACGTCGAAACAGGAAGAGGCTGGTCGAGGCTTTAATCTTCCCGCATTTTGATTACGCATGTGCGGTTTTTCATGACCTGGATGCTACCAGGAACTTAAAGCTGCAAAGGCTATTAAATGCGTGTGTCCGTTTTGTTTGGGGAGGGATTCCGTGGCGGGAGCATGTTACGCCTTACCGTCTTAAGCTGGGGTGGCTGTCGGTCGAGCTTAGGCGATCCTACTTCATTGCCACTTCCGCTTATAACATCATCTCTCATAATTCCCCCTCTTACATAGCTCGCCATTGCACCATTCGAGACGCTTCCTTTCCTTCCCGCTCTTCCTCACGTCTCCCACCCTCGTCCCTTTTTTATCCTCCCCCTAGAACGAAAGCTCTAAACAACTCCTTTATCATCACTGCCTCTCGCCTCATCAATCACCTTCCGTTCACCAATTTCGACCCTCTCCTCTTCAGTTCATTTAAAACATCCTTATCATTATACCTTTCTGAGCTCAACCGACAGGCTTGGGAGGGGAGGGTTAGGTATGAGGGGTTAAGCTGCCCTTCCCTGCCGGAGGTTTAATTATTATTTATTGTTATGCATTGTTAATTTATTGTTTTTTGCGTTTTTTGTATCAATTTATGAATTGTCATTGTTTATCTATTTTATAACTGTCGTTGTATTTTAATTTATTGCGTATATAGTACCATTGGGTTTTTAAATTGGTTACTTTGTTTTTCTTTTTGGCGCTGCGTATTTTTATTTTTGTTATGTTTTTTATTGTTATATTTTATTTTTGTATATATTTTTATTTATATTCATATTCATATTCTTATTTTTATTTTTATTGTTGTATGGTTTTATTATTATTATTATTAATGTGCGCAGTCATTTTTTAAAGTGTATACGGGGTCTTACCCCTCAATACCTAATAAATAAATCAAATCAAATCAAATCTCTACCTCTATTTTTCTCTATCACCTGGATATATAAGTTTAAGTTTAATCAGCATTGCTGTGTTATTTCATCTGTCATTTCTTCTGTATTTCATTGCGTCATTATACGTCATTTTTGTTACTACTTATTTATTTATTCATTGTATCCATTATATATATTCTTTTTTATTTTATATTGCGGTTAATATGCGAACGCAAACTATTCTGTTATTTAAATATTTTGTTATTTATTTTTAAGTTTTAATTTATTAATCTATTAATCAAATGTACATATATTTTATTTTGTTATTTTAATTCTTTACTCTGTCATGGTTTCTATTTTATATTTATGTTATGCAATTTTATATTATTATCTAGTTTTAAAAAAGTTTTACTCTATGTATCAGTTCGCTTTAGTGCCTATGGGGTTTCTACTCCATAATTGGCCCACTAAATACATTAATCAATCAATCTCTCTCTCTCTCTATCTCTCATTCTCTCTCTCATTCTCTCACTCTCTCTCAACCTCTCCCTCACGCTCCCTCACAAACCCTCATTCATATTCACTCTCTTCCTCTCACAGTCCCTCATTCTTACTCACTCTTACTCTCGCACTCCCTCACTCTCCCTCATTCTTACTCGCTCTCACTCCTCGCACTATATCACATACTCCCTCTCACAGTCCCTCATTCTTACTCACTCTTACTCACAATCACATTCGCAATCCCTCACTCTCTCTCATTCTTACACGCTCTTATTCTCGCACTATATCACTCTCTTCCTCATTCCCTCTCTCTCTCCTTTTGCCTCTCCCTCCCTCACTCTCTCTCTCTCTCTCTCTCTGTCTGCCTCTCCCTTCCTCTCTCTCTCATTCCCTCTCTATATCTATCATTCTCTCTATCTCTCATTCTCTCACTCTATCTCTTATTCTCTCTCTCTATCTCTCATTCTCTCTCTCTATCTCTCATTCACTCTCTCTATCTCTCATTCTCTCTCTATCTCTCTGTGAGTATCAAAGGACGCTCTTGCAATTGCTCTAACTTTGTTGAGATATTTTTGCTGCCGCTCTCTGCCTGCGGGCGTTTTTGTTATAGATTCTTGCGAGCGATCTTTTGCAAGCCAACTTGGAACATCAAATCTTCTGTTTCGAGCATTGGTTTGCATTTCATTCTACATAGAAATCATCTCGTCAAAAGTGAGGTTAGCTTGATAAATAGGTGAATTGCGGCGCGTGGTTGGGAGACGGCGTCCTTGGGTTGGCGGCACTGTCTTCCACTAGCTGTGGCCTTGAGGTGCTCGACGCGTCGTTTTGATGCGCAGGCTGCGGTGTTCCTCGAGTTGGTGATTTGGTGAGTCGTCGTCGACTGCTATACTGCGCCGCGATCGTAAATTTGCGTATCTCATATGCCGAGACATTGCGCATGCGCTGCGTCTATGATTCTGTTCGTGCTGGCTTGCTCGTTTGACGTCGTTATATTGTACTCGTATATATATGTCAGCTCCGGTCGTGGATTCACTATGCTCTATTTGCAAATGTAAATTTACACGTACTTCACAAGCTACGGAGTGCATAAGGTGCCATACGAAAATTCACGCAAAGTGTAGCGATACGCGCGCGGCATCGGGCGAGTCCTCGTGTTGCGTTATAGCGGAGAATCATAAGGGGGCAGCACCTCCCGGGTCGTCAAACACCGACGCTCCTACTACCTCGGCGTCTGAAACGAGCGCGAGCCCGGCTGCGCAGGCCACGCCCACTGTTACCGCTCGCCCACTGAAGCGGCCGGCCGCGCCCACGTCGCCATCGAACAACTT
Organism: Theocolax elegans; assembly: GCA_026168455.1. Classification (NCBI taxonomy): domain Eukaryota; kingdom Metazoa; phylum Arthropoda; class Insecta; order Hymenoptera; family Cerocephalidae; genus Theocolax; species Theocolax elegans. The sequence continues at coordinate 19,054,024 of CM047431.1, forward strand.
AGTTGCCAAGCAACCGCGCGCCGGTAGGACGGACTATTCGCCCCTCTCTCATAGCGAGTTACATATTGCAATGGAGGACGAGCCGCCTAGATGGTTCCTCAATTATATGACTAGTTTCGCTGTCCGCGTAGAGAATAGCGTTGCGGATCGGGTTGAAAAAAAAATCGATGAACGGCTTTCGGAAATCAATAGCAGATTCGATGCGGTCCGCACCGAGCTGCAAGCCACGCGTGTTGAGGTAGATGCGCTTGCTCACTCTGCCGCCGAGGCCAAGTCCGACGTACGGGCAATACGTAGCGAGGTGAATACGCTCTCAAATTCTACCGACAAACGTTTCGAGGAAATAAATGATCTTATACGGACGACTAACGCGACGCACACGAGTGACTCGCTGGCTGTGAACTCGTCTATGTCCGCTGGCTCGACTTCGGGTTCGCAATCACAGTCGGACACTTGTGAAATTTTGCTGCTCGGCGTCCCGGAGTCGGTCACGCACGACGACGAGGACATCGTTAAGTTACTGCTTGGCGCACTGGGCCTACGGTTAATTTTTAACCAAGTGACGGGTACGCGCAGATGGGAGCCGCGCCGCCGTTCGCAGTCTGTGCCGAGTCGGTCCGCGGAGAACAACATTAGCGACATAATGATGACTGACGTTAGCGCCGGCGCGGCTACTTCGTGCGCGCAAACAAATAGAATTTCCGCAACTAAGTCACGTGGCCTAGTTTTTAAAGTAGTCTCGGCGGATATTCGTGACACTATCATGTCGCGCAGCGGCAGACTGAGCGGCCTTAATGCTCAGAGCATTTTTGGGGCGGGTGGGCCTGCTAGCTTATACATAAGACCCATCTGGCCGAAAAATGTTCACTCGATCTGGTCTCGCGCCCTTCGCGAAACACATAGACTAAATTACGCGAGGCCTATAGTACGTAATCTACGGGTTTTCATAAGGGAGAAAAAAGAGAGCCAACTAATCCCAGTGGACGCGGACACTGACTATAGTAAATTTAGTCCAAAGTTAGTCACAGACAACAAACGCGATGGCCCTTCAGGCAATGCCACATGACTAGCTTGTAATGTAAATAATTTCAATGTAAATAATTTTAGTGTTTTTCATGTCAATGTAAATAGGATAAAGCCACATTTTGCGGCTATCGAAACTTTGGTGTATCCGCATGCACACGACGTTATTGCAATTACGGAGACCTTCCTCACCCCACTTGATGCATCAGATATCATTTCATTGCAAAATTATAATCTTTATAGACTTGATCGCATTGGGAAGGAGGGAGGGGGTGTCGGTGCATATGTTAAAAACATATATAATGTTAAAGTAATCGGCAATTCGGACCCGGTTTACAACAATACACCAGAATTTCTTATTTTAGATGTAACGTGTAATTTATTTAAGATTTTAGTTTGCATTGTGTATAGACGCCCCGGGGCGTCCATGCCTTCTTTATTTTTTGAACTATTATCGGAATTGAGTCCTAATTATGAGCACATAGTCATTACGGCCGACTTCAACATCAACTTCAATCGGCCGAGTGCCGCTGTTGATTTTATGATCTCAAATCTGAACGAACTCAACCTAAGGTTAGTCCCATCGGAACCTACGCACCACGCACATTGTACTGGTTATATTTCACACACGTGGATCGATATTTTTATTCTACGTGACTCTACGCGACGTTTCAGATATGTTAAATCCGACGTGCCATTTCTAGCTGATTCGGGGCATGACTCCATCTCAATTAGTTTAGATCTTCAGAGGCCGAGATGCCTAACGAGTAGATACAGGGCTCGCAAACTGGGGGGGCTTAATAGCGATCACTTTGCCGGTGTTTTTAACCTTAATTTAGACTCCTTAATGGAGAGGTGCCCTCCAATCTTGCATCTCATGCCCGAACCGAGTCTTGCTACATGCTATAGCTTGGCTAATGAGCTTGGGGATGTCGTAGTTATGGACACCGCCGTGCATAATTTCAGCAGCGCTGTAGTAAATGCCTATGATCAATTAGCGCCTGTCAAAACCTATGTTACTAGCTCAAAGAAAAAGCCCTGGGTCACACCCACTGTTAGACATCTAATTAAGGAGAGGAAACGGGCGTACCGTACCGCTAAACTTAGCAATGAGGCAGCTGATTTTGATCGTTATCGCCGCCTACGAAATGAGGCCTCAAATGCTTTGGAATCGGCCAAGTTTAGATATATAAATCGCGAGTTAGATGACGCTGCCGATGCCAAAACAAAATGGCGTATTCTCAAGAGTTACGGCGTTACGGGTCGCTCGAGGCCTTCTCCTTCTGCGCTGTTCTCCTTGGACGACCTAAATGCGCATTATACGGCTATCTCGTGCCGATCCGATCCGGTCTCGAGTCATGTTTTGACCGATATTTTGGTTTTTGACCCAGTTGCTGCCTCGAACTGCTTCTATTTTGAACATGTTAACGTTACTCATGTCGGGGAAGCACTGGGAAGGGCAACCTCGCGGGCGACAGGTCTGGACGGCATTTCTGTTTCGATGCTGAAACTCGCGAGGCCGTCCATTTTAGGTCATTTGGCGCGCATCTTCGATGCCTCGCTTCAGTCGGGCTACTTTCCTGCGCAATGGAAAAAGGCATTACTCTATCCGCTGGCTAAATCCAATGTGTGTAACGACATCACCGACACTAGGCCAATAGCGCGGCTGAGCGAGGTATCGAAGCTGCTTGAGCGGATCGTGCACGGGCAGCTGTCGAGGTATCTGGAGGGGAATGATCTCCTTTCTTGTAGACAGGCCGGGTTCCGCCGGGGACACAGCACTCAGACGGCATTGCTTGGGGTGCTGGAGGATGTGCGCAGGGGTATTGACCAACGCATGGTAACACTTCTGGTTTTATTCGATTTCTCAAAGGCTTTCGACACGGTCCCCCATGGTGCCCTCCTCCGAAAGCTCCGGGCAATTGGCTGCTCTGATCTGGTGATTCGCTGGTTTTTCACGTACTTACAGGGTCGCACGCAGGCTGTCGAGGGTGACGGAGGCGAATTGTCTAGATGGTCCGCTGTCCATGCGGGCGTTCCGCAGGGCAGTGTATTGGGGCCCCTCCTGTTTTCGGTTTTTATCAATGACCTGCCTGCGGTCCTGGAGTATTCGAGTTGCATGATATTTGCAGATGATACACAGCTTTACTATTCTTTTCCCCCTGCTGAGTTCGGCCTGGCTGTGAGAAGGGTGTCGCGAGATGCGGATGCGGTGGCGCGGTGGGCGTCGATGAATGGGTTATCACTCAACGTCTCCAAGACGAAGATTATTCTGCTGGGTAGTCAACTTTATACATCCAGATTCGATCTTGGGGAAGTTGAGAGAGTGTGCGTGAGTGGCGTAGCGTTGCCCTATGAAAATGTCGTCAGGTCGCTGGGGGTGTGGATTGCGCCGACCATAGATTGGTCCAAACATGTACAATCAATTGCGCAGAACGTTCATGGCGTTTTACACACCCTCAGATTCTACAAACGAGCCTTGTCCAAGGAGTCGCGTAAGTCATTGATTGAGAGCCTGGTGTGGCCCTACCTGGATTATGCGTGCGCGGTTTATAACGATGTCGACCGTACACGCGAACTGAAGCTGCAAAGACTTATTAATGCGTGCGTGCGCTTTGCTTGGGGAATTATTCCCAGGCGGGCGCACGTCACGCCATATCGACTGAAAATGGGCTGGTTGTCGGCCGAGCACAGGAGGCTCTATCTCGTTGGCTCATTAGCATATAAAATCATTTCATCTTCGTCCCCATCATATTTACACTGTCATTTCACGCGGACTGATTCCCGCCCTGAGGTTCGTACCTCCTCCCGTCTTCAAAGACGGCCGCTCACGTACCATCCTCCTCGGACCGAGGCGTTGAATCAGTCTTTCACCATCACTGCCTCAAAGCTCCTGAACAATTTCCCTGACCTAACCTTCGACCTGGATCATCTTCACTCATTTCAGTGCCAACTGCGGGAGTACCTCACTGGGCTCGACCGACGGGCATGGGATAAACGCGTGAGAGAGGAAGGTATTGTTGTGCCCGAAGTTCCGCAGTGGTAGGCCGCGCACGCATGGTCTTGGTATTACAACTGCAATTATAATTATAGATATGTTTTATGTTTTTTATTCTGTTTTATATTCTTTATTTGAGCTCGTGCCTCAATCTGTTAAACTGTTAATCTGTAATCCGTTATTCTATGCGTTATCTGTTACTGCGATACTGCGTTACTTCATTTATTTCATTTATTGCATATTTCATTTTATTTTATTTTATACTCTATTTTATGTTATGTTATACGGAAAAAACCACAACATTTCATATGCGCATTTATACTACATTTATTTTATTTTACTGTAGTCATCTAATCTAATCTAATCTAATCTATTTTATCTAGTCTATTTATGCTATTTTATACAATTTTATTTTATACAATGTTATTTTTATCCTATTATATATATATAACTATATGTTATTGCGCCGATCCTCTCAATGAGAGTACACAAAATTGCGTTACCGCGTCCACACGGCTGTGCCTTTTAAAACAGCTCATTGTTATCATTGTTTTATGTTACCTTATTGAATTCTATGCACATCAAATGTAACAAGTGCTACTTTGGGGGCTGGCCCCCGTAGCCTAATAAATATCATCAATCAATCAATCTCTCTATCTCTCATTCACTCTCTCTATCTCTCATTCTCTCTCATTCTCTCACTCTCACCCTCACACTGCCTCACAATCCCTCATTCATATTCACTCTCTCCCTCTTACAGTCCCTCATTCATACTCACTCTTACTCTCGGATTCCCTCACTCTCCCTCATTCTTACTCGATCTCAGTCTCGCGCTATATCACACTCTCCCTCTCATAGTCCCTCACTCTCCCTCATTCTTACTCGATCTCACTCTCGCGCTATATCACACTCTCCCTCTCATAGTCCCTCACTCTCCCTCATTCTTACTCGATCTCACTCTCGCGCTATATCACACTCTCCCTCTCATAGTCCCTCATTCTTACTCACTGTCACTTTCGCACTCCCTCTCTCTCTCATTCTCTCTCACTCTCTACCTCTCATTCTCTCTCTTTCTAACTCTCAATCTTTCTCTCACTCTCTCTCTCTATTTCTGTATCTCTCTCATTCTGTCTCTCTCTTTTTCTCTCTCACACTCTATCTCTCATTCTCACTCTCTCGTTATCTCCCTTTCTCTATCTCGCTATCTCTATCTCTCATAGAGAGCAATGATAACGTCAGTAAATAAATGAATAAAATGACTCAGCATCATAAAAACAGCCGATAAAACATTACCCTTGGGTCGACGATAAACAGAGACAAATAAAATTTTTTGGCCTGGATTAGGAGATAATTCAAGAAATAAAAATTCATTCATATTAATATCTGAGATTGAAGACTGCGAAAGAATTTTGTAAGAAATTGCTTTCCTGATATAAACAGCCACACCACCCCCTAAAAGGTATTCATGCCTACCCGAATTTGATTTTAACCCTCTATCATTCCGTAATAAGGTATAATTATTGATTTCAAAGAGAGAGGTTGGCATGTTAGGTGTGAGCCAAGTTTCAGATAGAGACAGAACATCAATCTTTTCAGTATGTAATAGATCAGAAATAACCTCAAGATGGGCTTTCAATGAATTTACATTCACTTGAGCAACACGTAGATAAGGTTCGGAGAGTGACTGCAGCAGAGGTGACGACGACGACTTATCCATAGAATGTCAATGAAGATTATTTAAATCACTATGAGTAGATATAAGAATGGGCTCAGAATTATCAGATTTGCGCATGTAGATACAGCCATCCCGAGTCCAAACATGCTTAAAATTAATTTCCCTAGCTTTAGATTTACTTAAAGTAAAGAGTTTATACAGAGCTTGAGACAGGATATCATACAATAATATATTTTTGGTAGGCTGTAATCCAGCACAAGTTGGAAAGAGACTACCAACTGTGATCTCACCATACTCACGTTTAGTTTTAAGCACATAATTCTTAACCACATGAGACTTGAATGTTACTATTAACGAATAAAAAGAGAGAGAGAGAGAGGGAGAGAGAGAGGGAGGGAGATAGAGAGAGAGAGAATGAGAGATAGAGAATGGGAGAGAGAGAGAGAGGGAGAGAGATAGAAAGAGAGAGAATGTAAGATAGGGAGAAAGAGAGAGAGAATGAGAGAGAGAGAATGAAAGATAGGGATAAAGAGAGAGAATAAGAGAGAGTGAATGAAAGATAGAGAGAAAGAGAGAGAATAAGAGAGAGTGAATGAAAGATAGAGAGAAAGAGAGAGAATATAAAGAGTGAATGAAAGATAGAGAGAAAGAGAGAGAATATAAAGAGTGAATGGGAGATAGAGAGCGAGAGCAGGAATGAGAGAGTGAGTGATAGTGTGCAAGAGTGGGAACGAGTGAGATAAAGAGAGAGAATGAGAGATAAAGAGATAGAAAGAGAGAGAATGAGATAGATAAAGAGAGAGAATGAGAGATAAAGAGATAGAGAGAGAGAATGAAATAGATAAAGCGAGAGAATGAGAGATACAGAGATAGTGAGAGAGAGAGAGAGAGAGAGAGAGAGAGAGAGAGAATAATATAGATAAAGCGAAAGAATGAGAGATAAAGAGATAGTGAGAGAGAGAGAGAATGAAATAGATAAAGCGAGAGAATGAGAGATAAAGAGATAGTGATAGAGAGAGAGAATGATAGATGGAAGGAGAGATAGAGAGAGAATGATAGGTGGAGAGGGAAAGTGAGAGGGAGAGAGAGAGAGAGAATGATAGATAGAGAGAGTGGGAGAGAGAGAGGGAGAGAGAGAGGGAGAGAGATAGATAGAGAAAGAATGAAAGATAGAGAGAAGGAGACAGAGAATATGAGAGAGGGAGTGAAAGATAGAGAGAGAGAGAGAGAGGGAGAGAGATAGAGAAAGAAAGAGAGAGAATAAGAGAGAGTGAACGAAAGATAGAGAGAAAGAGAGAGAGATAACAAAGTGGGAATGGGAGATAGGAGAGCGAGAGCGAGAATGAGAGAGAACGATAGAGTGAGAGAGTGGGAGCCGAGTAAGATAAAGAGAGAGATTAGAGATAAAAATATAGAGAGATAGAGAGAGATAGAGAGAGGGAGGTGATAGGGAGAGTGAGAGGGACAGAGATAGAGAGAAAGAGAAAGAGAATAAGAGAAGAGAATGAAATATATAGAGAAAGAAAAAGAGAATAAGAGGAGAGAGGAATATATAGGAGAGCGAGAATGAGAGAGAAAGCGATAGAGTGAGAGAGTGGGAGCGAGAAGATAAAGAGAGAGAATGAGAGATAAAAGATAGAGAGAGAGAGAGAGAGAGAGAGAGGGAGAGTGAGAGGGAGAGTGAGAGGGACAGAGATAGAGAGAAAGAGAAAGAGAATAAGAGAGAGAGAATGAAATATAGAGAGAAAGAAAAAGAGAATAAGAGAGAGAGAATGAAATATAGAGAGAAAGAGAAAGAGAATAAGAGAGAGAGAATGAAAGATAAATAGAAAGAGAAAGAGAATAAGAGAGAGAGAATGAAAGATAGAGAGAAAGAGAAAGAGAATAAGAGAGAGAGAATGAAAGATAGAGAGAAAGAGAAAGAGAATAAGAGAGAGACAATGAAAGACAGAGATAATAAGAGAGAGAGAGTGAAAGATAGAGAGAAAGAGATGGAGAGAGAGAGAATGAGATAGAGAGAGAGAGAGAGGGAGAGAGAGAGATAGAGAGAGAGAGAGAGAGAGAGAGAGAATATCTCTCTCTATCTATCTGCCTCCTTATCTCTTCCTCTCACTGTCTCTTATTTATTTTTATTATTTTATTTTATTTGATTTATTTGATTTGTTTGATTTATTTGATTATTTTTGATTACCTCTTTATCATTTATCATCTTATCATATAATTCTCCTCACTACCTAGCAGATCACTTCATCAAACTTAGCAGCTCATCTAACCTACGCATCTCATCTCGTCATCCTCCGAAACCGTTAACCTACCTTCCCCCTCGTACCGAATCGCTTCACAAATCATTTGTCATCACGGCACCAAGCAGTTAAACTCACTCTCTATCACGTCATTCGATCCATCCCACATCAACACATTCAAATCATCTGCCTTTACTCATTTTCTTCGTCTCGACTCCTTAGCTTGGGAGGAAAGTGCGACTCGTGAAAATCTCATCCGTCCCCAATTAAGCGACCTTACTGATTTAGATATAAGTGTTATGCGTGATATTAGCTATGTAAGCGACTTATCGTTACAGAATGCGGCGAATGAGGATAATTAATGTTATAATTGCGCTGTGATATTTGTATTTATTAATTATTTATTATTTTTGTGATATTATATTTTTTTATCAGTATTATTTTTACCATAAGTTATTCTTTTATTTTATATTTTCGTGTGCTCATTTTTATTTTTATTTTTATCTTTATATTTATTCTCTGCGCTCACCTTTTCGTTGCTCATTCTATTATACATTACTTGGCATTGTACTATAAACTCGCTTGCGTTTTATTTTTGCGTATTATTTTTATTTTTATTTTTATTAATTGTTACTTTCAATGTTATTATTATTATTTTATTCCTGCGTTTCATTTTTATTTTGTTAATTTTATTCTGTTAATTTATTTTTGTAATATTATACGATGTATTTATTTTTGTGTTTACGGGGTTTCTACCCCTAAAACCCAATAAAGTTTTCAATCTATTCTATCTATCTCTTTAACCCAGCCCTGATGAGGTTCATTTGTGGTGAAATCTAGTAGCCACGGGTGAACCTCAGCAAGCCGGTCCCAAGCCCGGAAGTCACTGGAAACAGTGTAATTGGGGAGGGATAGAGGAGTAACATCTCTCTAAAAAACCGTGGCCTTTCTGGCCCGGAAGGGATTCCCACGTAAGGGCTCCTATCCAGGACACGGAATGGCACACAACACATCATTTACACTCATGTATTACTGGTAGGGTCTCAGAGGTATGAATGGGAGGCCTATAAACGGCTCTTTCCAAGCGCTTGTAAGAGGCAGCTCTATAAACGGGCTCGCTGGTGAAAGAGGAGATCCCTATAAACGGGTATGCTCCGCGCGGGTTATAGATGGACACGCTGGGACTTTATCAGTGAGCATTACACCTATACCTATACACATTCACATAACACAAACAGACACTCACACACACACAAACATCTTCTCACACTGGGGCTCTCGGGGGGCGTTCTTTCCTCGTAGTAAGACTGCTCAAGCGGACGGGTGGGGTACCCATGGAGGCACCCTAGGATAAACTAGGTTGAGACACTCCTAGGCCGCTGAATAGTACAGGGGCCCGGGCTGGCCTAACTAGCAAAGCCTGGCTGCCCTATCAGTCAGTGTATAATCGCGCCAGGGGTAGTAGTGCCGGATAGTGACCGGATGGGACCCTACTGCTTCGGGTGGGGGGCTTTCCTATAGTAGGACCGAAGTGGGTCGCTGTCTGTTTTGCGAGGGCTGTTCGGATGACGAGGGGGGACACTCGTAGGGAGCCACAGACATAAACACTTAACACAAATCAAAAACCCCCCTTAAAAAAACCCATGATATGTCCTTCCCTGTAAACGCAACGGGCTATTCGGATGCTAGCCCAAAAGTGTCAACAAACCCTGGAGAGATCCCAACTCTCAACACAACCAATTTGCCGGTGGTAACTTCGGTGTCACCGGTAGTTGGAGTAAAGGTAGGTGAGCAGGCGGCGCCCAGTGGGATGTCTGCTTACCAACCCACTGAATTTAAAAATCCTGATGGGCCATTGACGGTGTCCAATCCCGAACCGGGAGCTGGAATGCCAATGGATACCAATGAAGGAAGAAGCTGGACGAGTGGACGCTATGCGGAGAAAAACCGCAGGCGAAAGCTCAGAAAGCAAGAAATGCGGGCTCAAAGCGCGGAGAGACCTCCCTCAACGCCTCTTATGGGGAAAAGAGGGAAGGACACGCCGCCAGAGGACCCGCGGACACAAAAACGGCATAAAAACAAGCCGGCACAGGTAAGTAACACTCAGAGTGCTGAAAAGCCGAAATGTAGTGTGGGACTTACAACAGCACAGAGAACGAACCTTCTGTCGAGGGTCGTGACATCAGCAGAATATCCTGAGGTGCTTCTTACTACAGGACAGTTTGAAGACTTCAGGAATGCTCTGGAGGAGGAGACAGATGTCCTTCCTCCTGAGCAGCTGCCAAAGTTTGTTGCGTCCTTCTGCAGGGGGGGAGTGTTTGTGATAATAGCAGAGGATCGACGGTCCGCGGATTGGCTGAGTGGGATCGTGCCCGGACTAAAATCTTGGCGGGGTCCTGCTCTGACAGTCAGCGGAACGGAGGTGCTGCAGAGGCTGGTGAAGGCCAGCGCGTGGATACCGGGAGCACCGAAACCCACGGAGCTGGTTCTTCAGAGGCTGATTCGGTACAATCCGACGCTAAATACCGCAACATGGCGGGCCGTAAAATGCGACAAGGGGGCTACCGACGGTGCTGCAGCGAAGGACAACTTTCTTCTGGTGCAGATGCCGGAGTCCCAAGCTAGAGCCCTTCAGGCTCTAGATTGCAGACCCTTCTACTCACTGGAGCGTGTCACTTTCAAAGTACACGCGCCGGCGGTAGCGGAGTCTGATAAAGAGGCAGCAGTGCCGGGAAGCTCGAAATAATGACCTTCAAGGCGCTGCAAATCTCACAAATTAACTTGCATCACTGCAAAGACTCTTCTGCACTATTGCGTAAGGGTTTGGCAGAGATGCACACAGGCCTATCACTGGTCCAAGAACCATGGACGGTGAGAGGAACAATCAAGGGTTTAAGGGGAAAGGGGCTTGTTTGTTACAGGGACATGCAAGCTGAGACGCCCAGAACGTGTATCATCACTAAGGGAGTAAATGTAACCCCGCTGATGGATTTCTGTACAAGAGACCTGACAGCGGTGAGGACGGAATCGGAAGGCATTGGAAACATAGTCATTGCCTCAGCGTACTTTCCATATGATGGAGAGGTAAATCCACCCACGGAAGTTAAAAGGTTAATTACCTTCTGTGAGAGTAAAAACTTACCGCTCCTAATAGGCTGTGACGCTAACTCACATCACATACTGTGGGGGAGCACAGACATCAATAGGAGAGGAGAGGAACTGGTAGAATATCTAGCCACAACCAAACTAGATATTCTAAACACTGGTACAACGCCAACATTCTGTAATAAACTTAGAGCAGAAGTATTGGACATCACGTTATGTACTGGAGAAATTACAAATAGGATCAAGAGGTGGAGGGTATCTGATGAACCGACACTATCTGATCATGCCAAAATTGTTTTCGAGTTAGTGGGACCTGGTACAAATCCTAGCACATGGACCAGGAAACCGAAGAAGACAAATTGGATAACCTACAAGGAAGAAATAAGCAGCTGACTAGCAAATTTTCCAGAACATATAAGAAACTGGAAGGAGCTTGAAGAAGCTGCTGATAAACTAAATAAAGGAATTATCTCAGCTTTTGAGAACAACTGTAGACCCACATTGGTGGGTAAGCGAGATAAAACCTACTGGTGGAACGAGAACCTAGAGTGTCTCAAGAAACAAGTAAGGAGAACCTATAAGCTGGCCCAAAAAAAGGTACAGCAGACGAGTGGAATCATTACGCAAGTAAAAGAGACAGCTATCGAGCAGCAATTAGGGAGGCACAAGCAGAATCATGGGCCAACTTTTGCAGCGACATAGAAAAAGGCTCACAGGCAGCCCGGTTGGACAAGATCTTGTCAAAAAATCCGGATGCTATATTGGGAGCACTTAAACTGCCAAATGGGAAATACACCATGACGGACGAAGAAACGTTGTACCGCCTGATCGAATCCTTCTACCCGGATTTCTCGAAAGAAGGGGAAGGGGCGATGGAAGTTCATGAGTCAAACGACTACGGAACGGGAAACCAGCATGCGGTGATCCAAACCGGATCATGCAGTGTGCTGGGGACCGAAATTGCCTCAGAGGACAAAGTCAGGTGGGCCATCGGATCTTTTGGGCCATATAAGTCACCAGGACTGGATGGTATTTACCCCGCACTATTACAAAGGGCGGGGGAGTGCATTATCCGTCCAATGACCAGACTTATTAGGGCAAGTCTGGAATTATGCCATATTCCAGAAAGTTGGAAGGGAACGAGAGTGACGTTCATTCCGAAAGCAGGTAAGGGGAGCTATACTTCTCCTAAAGACTTCCGACCTATAAGTCTTACATCGTTTATGCTGAAGACAATGGAAAGGCTCATAGATAGACATATTAAAGATAAACCTTTAAAAGAACGACCACTTCATAGGGATCAGTATGCGTACAGAGCAGGACACTCTACTGAGACTGCTCTGTGCAAAATAGTGAACCTGATTGAAGAACAAATTGAAAACAGAGGCTTCGCTCTAGTGGTCTTTTTAGACATAGAAGGAGCTTTCAACCATACCTCCAAAAGAGTAATCAAGGAGGCAATGAGGAGACATGGAATAGCTCAGCCAGTTACTGACTGGGTCGAACTCATGTTATCAAACAGAAAGCTGGTAATGACCAAGGGTAACACCAAGGTAACTGGCTGGGTGAACACAGGATGCCCACAGGGGGGGGGGGGGGGTTATTTCCCCATCCCTCTGGAATCTTGTAATGAACACACTATTATGCCTACTAACCAACACGGGATGTGAGGTTGTAGGATATGCAGATTATCTAGCAATAATAGTTAGAGGACCATTTTTAGAAACACTATTTGACATCATGCAAAATGCCTTGAATAAGGTATATAAGTGGTGCCAAGGAGGTGGACTATCGGTTAACCCGGAAAAAATGGAAGTTATGGTGTTTACACGTAAATATAAGTGGAAAACAAGCATAAAACACCTCGAATATGGAGGAAAACGGCTAGAAATAAAAGAAAAAGCTAAATATCTAGGTGTCATTCTTGACAGTAAGTTAAACTGGAAAGAGCACCTTGAGAATCAGTGTAATAAAGTTATAAGAGTACTATGGCATACACGTAGAGCTCTGCACTTGAACTGGGGTCTTAAACCAGAAACCATGATGTGGATTTACACAGCAATTCTGAAACCAAAACTCACGTATTCGGCAGTGATTTGGTGGAAGCGAGCAGGTTTGAAAACTGCGAACCAAATGCTGGAAAGGGTACGAGGATTGGTCCTGCGCTGCATCACCAATTCTCTAAGAACCACGCCAGTACAAGCTATGGGGGTCATAACGAATATTGAGCCCTTTCAGCTCACTCTTAAGTCAGAAGCCATAAAAGGATACTTAAGAGTTAGAAATCTCTTAGATCGACGGGCGGACAGGGGACTCCTAAGTACGCTCCCGCGAAATCTAAGAGAGAACTTATACGAGGGAACTGATAGATGCAGCACTGAGTTCCTATTCGATAAGAGATACAGAGTCAGTCTGCCTAGCAAAGATGACTGGAGTCAAGGACGTGTTAGGGTGCCGGAGGGCAAAGAACTCTGGTATACTGATGGGTCCAAGAATATCCAGGGAGTCGGAGCAGGGGTATACTGCAGAAAAAATGGGAAGGGTAGGATATATTCCTTAAAGGAATACAATACCATTTCCCAAGCGGAAACATTTGCAATCCTGCAATGTGCTAAAGCGGCACAGGAGAATTGCAAAGACGAAGAGATATACATTTACTCGGACAGCAGAACTGTGTTACAGAGTCTGAATGGTCACACCACTAAGTCCAGACTAATTTGGGAATGTCATAAGACGCTAAATAGACTGGCAGAGTTGAATAAGCGGCTAACGCTAACATGGATACCAAGTCATGTAGGTATACGTGGTGACGAGATAGCCGATGACCTAGCAAAGATAGGTACAAATGGAAAACATGCGGAATCAAGCATGATGGTGAAGATGCCACATAGCCACCTCATAGAATTATTAAAGGAATGGCTGGTGAAGGAACACCAAAGGGCTTGGGTAAAAACTGCAGGATGCAGACAAGCTAAAGCCGCACTCGGAAACGCAATAAGCGGACACTGGGAAGAAGGGCTTAGGAAACTTAGCAGAAAGACAGCTCGCAAGCTAATGGACATACTTACTGGACATGGAGATTTGCGATACCATAGGTATAAAATGGGACTGGAAACAGATCCATTATGCCGAATGTGCAAGGAGGCAAACCAAACACCTCTACACATCTTATGTGAATGCCCCAGAATCATGACAAGAAGATGGCGCCTCACAGGTGAATTTCTAATTGATTCAGGAGATATCCTCAGTTGGGATGTCCAGGGAATACTTGCTGTTTGGCAGGGTCTCTGGGCGGTGCCCGATTGAAAAAACCGAGGACCCATAAGAAGGCTTACCCAGGTGTGGCAATATTGCTATACACTTCGGGGGGCTAAAGATGGGAAATGGAAAACAGGGCGCAAAGGGAATACCCAAGTGCCTGGCATAACCTAGTCAAATAGGAGGGTGCCAACTGAGTAACTTAATAATAATAAATCTATCTCTTTCACGCCAAGATAATGTTTGTCGAACGGACGGACGGACGGACAATATAATTTATCGGTTTTTGTTTTTTTACATCACTTAGTAATTATAATAATAATTTTTTTGTCAATAATATGATGCATTAACTTATGTTACACATATTTATCATAAAATATATATGTTTTAAGTATTTTTCGCAAGAATAGGGGAGTTTTTACAAAATCGCTCAAAAAGATAACTTTAATATAATGTAGATTCGAAACAATAATTAATTAAAATATACGTTTAGATTTGATAATGAATAAAAATATGTAAACATTTATAAACATTCACAGAAATACCATGAATGTAGTTAGTCGAGGACGTTACCTATAGTTTAATAAATTTACATTTTATGTTTTACACGTACAAATGATTTTAACTTATATTAGATAAATGATTCTAAGTACAAAAGATTCAAAAAATATTTTTATAAAAGTTCGGTATCTATTTCTACTTCTAATGTAGATCCAAATTACATTAAATATTAAATTTAGGTGTTAAAATTTCTTCTATTTATCTATTCTTATCTATTTCTTTTATTTATCAATTTAATGCCGATAAGTAGATTCAAATAATCCTTAATATTAAATATTGGATTAAAAATGTTTTTTATTTATTAATTAATTTCCGATAAGTAGAAAAATTAATTACACGGGGATTCGAAAATTTTCGCTGATATTGCCCTTCCAAAAGCGAAAAATACATAATATATTTATTATCATCTGTCAGTTTAGGTTTCTACTTCTATTGTAAAATCAAATAATCTTAAATATTAAATATTTATCGGGATGGCACTGACTCGTTTTTGTTCTGTCTGCTATCGATTCGCGCACATCCTTGCAATATCTTACTTCCCGAATTTTTAACCAGGCTGTCGCTACGAACTGTCGCCCAGTTCACCGAATTTTAGCCACTTTTTACTTACCTTCCCGATTTAGTAGCTAGTCCTTAGCCAGTTTTCAAAAAACTGGCTAAAGGCTCGCCAGTGACTCGGGAACATTTCTTGCAGGGTAGAGAACATTTTTACATCAAAATTTAATATTTAAGATTATTTGTATCTACAATAGAAGTAGAAACCTAAACAGACAGATGATAATAAATATATTATGCATTTTTCGCTTTTGGAAGGGGAAAATCAGCGAAAATTGTTGAATCCCCCTTTGATTAATTTTTCTATTTATCGGAAATAAATTAATAAATAAAAAACATTTTTATTCCAATATTTAATATTTAAGATCATTTGATTTTACAATAGAAGTAGAAACCTAACTTGACAGATGATGATAAATATATTATGTATTTTTCGCTTATGGAAGAGCAATATCAGCGAAAATTTTCGAATCCTCGTTGTGATGTATTCACCTAGGCTAGTAGCTACGCCTATAGGTTAAGGTACGCGAAATGGTTAGTAGCACATTGGCTACTCGGCGACAGCGCTATCATACTTTAGTCAGTTGCGAGCTGACCCCAGACCAGCTTACAGGCGTTCCGGCTTTGCCGAAACTGTATCAGCACCGTGTACTTAATAAATATATTTGAAACTACAAATGTCTTCAATTTAATACGTATTGTCTTTCCGCTCCGAATACAGTACAGTTGGCGACGAGGATATTCAGACCCTATGTGCGCGAGTGCGAGTACGCAGCAACGCAAAAACAAGTGTGTAGAACTAAGCTCTGAGACATAAAAGCGCACACGAGATCTCCACTAATGGAAAAAAAACCGAAAGGAACAGCGTGGATACAAAAGCTCAACAAGCAAGAAATTATCGCAGAGTTAGAAAAAAGAGGGGAAGGCTTCGCACAAACGGACACCTACGATAAGTTAAGAGAGCAGTTGAGAGAATCGATAAAAAAAGAAAACGAAAAGTACAAAACGCCGAAAAACTCAGATTCAGAAACAGAATTGGATGAAGAAGACAATATGGCCGATCAAAAATTTGAATTTCAACAGAACGATGACTGGGAACTTTTCGAAGAAAAGCTGGATTGCTTATTTATTGCGAAAAACATAACAGACAACAAAATAAAAGTGGCCACTCTAGTAACAAAATTAGGCCCAGAGCCACATGCACTTCTCAAGCAGCTCACTGCACCAGTGAAAATCAAAGATAGCCAGTACGACAATCTAATAAAGGCATTATCGGACCATTTAAAACCGAAGCCATCAGAAGTCATGGAGCGATGCACCTTTCACACATCGAAACAAGAATCGCACGAATCGATCACGGACTTTATAACAAGACTTAAAAAATTGGCAATTCATTGCAATTTTGCAGAATTAGACAATGCAATTCGAGACCAATTAGTGTGTGGAGTAAGTGATAAAGACATCAGAATAAAGCTATTTGAAGAAAAAGAATTAACTCTAAAAAAAGCGCTAGAAATAGCGATAGCGAGAGAAGCAGCAGTGAAAAATGCTGCAAATTCGAATATTACGCTGGAGAACAAAAACGTAAGAAATGAGGTACACGCTATACAAGGAGACGAGCAGAGGGGATGGCAAAGCTAAGGCCGTCGAGGCAAAGACATACAGAGCAACACGGTCAACGACAACAACAAACAGAAGCAGCCGAATCGACATTCCAAGGAACCACCAAAAGCGGTTTGTACTTGCTGCGGAAAGGTAAACCACTCGAGTAGCGAATGTCGTTTTCGGGATTATGTATGTAATAAAGCCAATAAAAAAGGGCATTTAGCAAGAGTATGTAAAACTAGTAAAAATGTAGTGCGAAATTCAAACGAGATAAAAAAATTAACCGCTGACGAAGATAGCGATGAAGCGTCAAATCATGAAGCTCAATTCTTTT
The DNA here is from genome assembly GCA_026168455.1 of Theocolax elegans. NCBI lineage: Eukaryota > Metazoa > Arthropoda > Insecta > Hymenoptera > Cerocephalidae > Theocolax > Theocolax elegans. The sequence goes on from CM047431.1 coordinate 19,071,381, forward strand.
CTATTAAACAAAAAAAGATAACAAACTCGCGGAAGAAAATTGTAAAGCGTAAAGGCGAAATTCGAAAGGATTGTAAAACCAAGATATTTAGTCACACAAGCAATAAAAACACAGGGTTATTACCTATCTACGTAAAATTAAAAGTAAATGGGGAAAATATTGATTTTGAAATTGATACAGGTACATTGCAACCGTAATTTAAAAAAATATATATAATAAATATTTCACAAAAAAAGACTTAAGGGCGTACGGAGGACACGCATTAGTACCTCTAGGCGAACTGTCTGACTTAGAAGTTATATTCAATAATATAACGAGATCATTGAAATGTTTTGTTTTGCCGGGAACAGGACCAGCGCTAATGGGGCGAGACTGGCTTACACAGTTTAGAGCGTGGCCTTTATCTATACCGACACACGATTCAAAAATAGTAAACAAAATCGAAGAAACGTTGTGTGATTATCTAGCTCGAGAATATCCTATATTATTTAGTGACTCACCTGGATTATATAATAAGAGTAAAACCAAAATTCACGTGAAAGAAAATACGCAGCCAATATCGTTAAAATGCAGACATGTTGCATATGCATTACGACCAAAAATAGAAAAAGAAATAGATAGATTAGTTGAACTAGGACACTTAAAACAGGTGGATGTATCAAAATGGGCAACACCTATTGTGCCAGTTTTGAAGGGCATAGATGAAATAAGAATCTGCGGGGATTTTAAATTGACATTAAATCAGTATCTATTGAAAGATAAATTATTAACGGTAATTACGCATAAAAGATTGTTTAGATACACAAAAATACCAGAAGGAATATCACCAGCACCGGCAGACATACAACATAAAATGGATGAGTGCTTAAATGGGATTGACGGTGTTATTGCGTATCTAGACAATATATACTTACCGGGAAAAACTGAGGAAGAGTATTTAGAAAATGTAAAAAAAGTTTGTAAAAGATTTTTTTTTTTTGTTATTTAACGTCGCTCTATTTATGCTACCAGGGCTAATCAGCGACGGAGGTGAACGGTGTGTCTGTAAACAAAGCACATGTAGTTGAAACAGTGGTGCTTGTGTCCATCGGAAGATATCATCGGTCACTGTAATTAGTCTAATAATTACAGTTTCCTGTCCTCCCGATGGAACCACCGCGATCCTCTTGACATCTTCGCGTCCCTAACGTTCCCTATAGTTCAGATGCCCGTGCCTCTCATGCACTGACAAGTGCACGAAACGCACGCGCACCTGAACTGGCGAATGCGAGAATGCATTTAAATGGGTAAAAAACGAATTGATAAGCCCTAAATTTTTAGCTCATTACGATCCAAATGAAATGAAGAAATAGTTCTCGCGAGTGATGCTTCAGATTACGGATTATCCGCGATTTTGTCGCATCGTTATAAAGACGGATCAGAGAGACCAATCGCGTACGCGTCAAAAAAAATCCCAAAGACGGAACTAAAACGCGCAATTATTGATAAAGAAGCGATGACAACAGTCTTCGGGTTTAAGCGATTTTATCAATTTATATTTGGCAAAGAAATTACGTTACGTACGGACAATAAACCATTAGAGTTAATATTAGGACCTAGAGAAGGGATACCGCAAACGGCGGACAATAGACTGCAACGATACGCATATTACCTATCAGGGTACCGTTATAAAATAGAACATGTAAAAACCGAAAGAAATGCCAATGCAGATGCATTGTCGCGACTACCAGTAGAGGAGGATACTGATATATCAAACATGTGCAGTAAAATTCCGTCACAAGTTCATTTTTTTGAAGCGCAAACAACTGCTTTCAATAGTAAAATGCTTGCGGCAGAAAGCAAGAAAGATAAAGTTCTTAGCGATATAATACGTTATGTATCAGGTGACTGGCCAAACTACGACGAACTTACAAAAGAAAAAAAAATATTCTATAAAATTAGATTCGAATTAACTGTAGAAAAAGAATGCCTCTTCTGGGGAATGCGTGCATGCATTCCAGAAAAAATGAGATACGCAATATTGAATGAACTGCACGCAACGCACTTCGGAGTTGTAAAAATGAAAATGTTCGCGCGTTCATATGTATATTGGCCGGGTATAGACTCAACGATAGAAGAAATCGCAAATACATGTAAAACGTATTTAATAGACAGGAAAACGCCAAATAAAACGCCACTAACAACGTGGCCATTTCCGAGTAAAGTATGGGGCCGCATACATTGCGATTATGCGAAATTCGAAGGCGATATGTATTTAATTATAATTGATGCACACAGCAAATGGCCAGAAATCATAAACTGTAAAAAAAATACGGATGCGCAAAGGCTCATAAAAGAATTTAAAATTCCATTTACAAGATTTGGATTTCCTATTCACTGCGTAACAGACGGAGGTCCGCAGTTCAGAAGCGTAGAATTTTGCAGCTTTCTTAAGGCAAATAATATTGAGCACACCTTTTCGCCTCCGTATCATCCAGCAACGAACGGAGCTGCGGAAAATTTTATACAAACATTCAAGCATAAAGTAGCAAAAATTGTAAAAGAGGGAAAGAACGTGGAAGATGCAGTTAGTAAATTTGTTTTCGATTATAGAAACTACCCACAATGTACGACAGGTAGAAGTCCTGCAAATACAATGTACAACCGGAATTTGAGAACCTGGTTCGATTGCTTAAAACCGAGTGTATCTGAATATGTAGAAAATCAACAAAGACGACAAATCGTGTCACGTACGGGAAATAGAAAAACAAATATAAGCGTAGGAGATACGATTTATATGGATGCGCACGGCGTAAGAGACGAAAAACGAATCGAAGGTCAAATTGTAAAGCAAACTGCTCCTTCCACTTATGTCGTTCGAGAGGAATCTGGGAAAGTGCACAAGCGGCACATTGATCAATTAATTGTTCCACTTCGTCGATCCCAGAGACTTTTAAATAAAAAAGGGGGAAAATTGTGATGTATTCACCTAAGCTAGTAGCTACGCCTATAGGTTAAAGTACGCAAAATGGTTAGTAGCACATTGGCTACTCGGCGACAGCGCTATCATACTTTAGTCAGTTGCGAACTGACCCCAGATCAGCTCACAGGCGCTCCGGCTTTGCCGAAACTGTATCAGCACCGTGTACTTAATAAATATATTTGAAACTACAAATGTCTTCAATTTAATACGTATTGTCTTTCCGCTCCGAATACAGTATACTTGTGTAATTAATTTTTCTATTTATCGGAAATAAATTAATAAATAAAAATCATTTTTATTCCAATATTTAATATTTAAGATTATTTGATTTTACAATAGAAGTAGAAACCTAAACTGAGTCCATGACAAAAAGCCCAAACGACAGAAGGCCCACCAATGAGCGCTTACTATGATGTATCATGGCCCACCAATCAGAGACGTTGCTAGGGAAACGCGAGAAACAAATAAATTACCGATAATGTAGAAAATTATACAATTGATGTATGTTAATAAGAGGGTAATTTTATTTAGATGGCAGTACCTCAGCAAATAATGTAATAAGTAAACCACAAAAAATATGACTGAAAATAATATTGGAAAAAATTATATAATTAAGATACTTATAAACAGATAAAGTGTGCATTTCATGTCATAAAACATTTTCTGTAAAATATTTTTCATTCTAAAGAAATCTACGTTTTATAAAATAATGCTTTCTAAAGAAAACATCATCCCTGGCGAATAAAGAGCAACCGAACTGCAACCTTCCTGGGTTGCTGATAAGTTGCTATTGTAAAAATAAAAAAACAGTATTAAAAGGCTGTATAGTTACGAAATTATCATAATTTACTACATAGTGCTTACTTAAAAGTAGTTAATTATACTTTAAAATTTATCAAACAGATAACAATTTTAAAAGTGTGATTAGAAAAACACCATAAAGAGAAATATTTGTCACTTCTATTTTCCTATTGAAGAAATTTTTTACAAAGATAAACTAATAAATATATGTATAAAAATGTTTATTTAAAATATATTTGAAATATATCTATGGCATGGTTCAAAATATTGTAATAATATAAAAATATTTTAAATAATCAATTTAAAAATCTGGAAAATTTTGGGTATACTGCTTAAACATTCAGATTAAGACATTCATTGCTAAGACATTTTTAAGTTTTCATAATCACAAAATATAAATTAAAGATGGATTTCATTAAACAATAGAAAAAGTAAAAAAATTTTTTTAACAGTTTATAAGAACAATACGAAAAAAATATCTCACTTCTGCGCTCAAGCGTACACATTTTTTAGCGATTTTACAATGCAATGGTTTTTGTTATTGACGTTGAAAAAATTTTGCTTCCACATACTCTAATGTAGAATTTGGTGCTCTTTCAGAATCCCTGGTCAAATAGTTGGCCATATTTAAAGGAGAAATGACAAAACCTATTTAAATACTACAAAAAACACCAACATTAATTGAAAAGAAACTTACTCCATTTTTTTCAGAATATTATTGCAAACATAATCTATGCTCAATATATGAAGAAAGGTGAAGAGAATAGTTGCTGTTTAATTCAGTATTTTTTGAAAAATACACGTGTTTTCAAATTATTGTTAATTTATCGAACAAGTAACCTTGAATCATCAAAATAACTTATATATTATTATAGCTTCTTTAATAAAGATAAATGTCTTACCACGTATTTTATGCATGGCGGGATCGACCATCGTAAATGTATCAAAAAATTAACAAATTGTAAATTTTCATACATTTCAGGCGTTATTTGCAGATTATAAGGTAGAAAAAAAATGTTTTTCACTAAAAAAATTACTAGTTTAAAGTGCAACTATTCTCTTCGCTTTTCTTCACATTTTGAGTGTACAGTCTATTTTTTGAGTATACATTATATTAGCCATAAAATTCGGAAAAAAATCGAGAACAAATTTGTTTCTCAAATTTTGGTGTTTTTTGTTTATATTGGTCTAATCATTTTTTCTTTAAATCTGGCCAAAATTTTGACAAGGGATTCTGACAGCAGAAAATCTTACGTCAGAATGTCTAGAAGCAAAATTTTTTTTGTAACACGCATGAATTTTGCGTTTTTGCGCCCTCAAAATAGGGTCTAAAGTATCCCATTAGCAACCGGCGGGCGCAAAAGTACTTTAGCGCTGCCGAGATTCAACAAACAAAACTCATAATCTTATTTGCTCCCTAGATTTAGCGCAATGGTGCGTGCGTGCTTCCGTGTATGCGTGTACATATATACATATATACTGGTGTGTGTATAATATTAAGCTCTATAAAAAGTTTCTACAATTGAAATTATTGAAATCATACTAGCAACGGCAAGTATTTTATAGATATCAACAGAAATTTTTTATTTATTTATTACAGTTTCACTTTCAATAATTTCATTATTAAATATTCCACGTTGAATTTGTACCTCTAGACAGTACTTTATATAAAACACCTTCTACGAAGGTGTCAACATTCGCAAGTATGGTTTCCAATCACACTTTCAAAAATGTTATCTATTACTCCCATCATATTTCTACTTATATTTTGCTTAAACTCCTTAAAAAGTTGTTGCAATAGAAAGTACTGTAATCAAAGCGGAATAATCGACAAGTATTTTTTACGATACCATACATTGTATTTTTTTGAATTAAACTTTTATATATTTTGCTTAAACTTTATAATAGTTGTTATTAATTTCCACAAAACTGATAAAGAGGAAACTTCTTTATTTTATTCTCTTTAAATAAACAATGTCTATCCTTCCCGTGCTTTACATCAATAGATAAACAATTTTATAGAATAATAATAATTCATTTGTGCCAAATTAATTTCTGCATAACTAATAAAAAGTAATTTCTTCCTTTTTTATGCTCTTTAAATAGAATAATACTTGCAGCACCATTGGTTAAGTATTTCAGTTGAGTTATTTTTGATCTACTAATATCCTCTTATATCGATGGTAGTTAGTAGGTTATCGTGTAAAATAATATGGTCAAATAAAGCATTCTAATGTTTTACATCTAAACTAAAATGTATTTCAAATATATTAATAATTAAACTGTGTAAAAACATTCTACAGTTGAAAATCAAAGTAAAAGCGACAAGTATTTCTCTTTATCTGCAATTGAAAGGACTGAAATCAAACTGGAATCGACAAGTATTTTGAATCATGCCATAGATATATTTTAAATATATTTTAAATGAACATTTTTATACATATATTTATTAGTTTAACTTCGTAAAAAATTTCTGCAATTGGAAGCACTGAAATCAAAATAGAAATGACAAATATTTCTCTTTATGGTGTTTTTCTAATCACACATTTAAAATTGTTATCTGTCTGATAAATTTTAAAGTATAATTAACTATTTTTAAGTAAGCACTATGTAGTAAATTATGATAATTTCGTAACTATACAGCCTTTTAATACTGTTTTTTTATTTTTACAATAGCAACTTATCAGCAACCCAGGAAGGTTGCAGTTCGGTTGCTATTTATTCGCCAGGGATGATGTTTTCTTTAGAAAGCATTATTTTATATAACGTATATTTCTTTAGAATGAAAAATATTTTACAGAAAATATTTTATGACATGAAATGCACACTTTATCTGTTTATAAGTATCTTAATTATATAATTTTTTCCAATATTATTTTCAAAGTCATATTTTTTGTGGTTTACTTATTACATTATTTGCTCAGGTACTGCCATCTAAATAAAATTACCCTCTTATTACCATACATCAATTGTATAATTTTCTACATTATCGGTAATTTATTTATTTCTCGCGGTTCCCTAGCAACGTCTCTGATTGGTGGGCCATGATACATCATAGTAAGCGCTCATTGGTGGGCCTACTGTCGCTTGGGCTTTTTGTCATGGACTCCCTAAACTGACAAATGATAATAAATATATTATGTATTTTTCGCTTTTGGAAGGGCAATATCAGCGAAAATTTTCGAATCCCCGTGTAATTAATTTTTCTACTTATCGGAAATTAATTAATAAATAAAAAACATTTTTAATCCAATATTTAATATTAAGGATTATTTGAATCTACTTATCGGCATTAAATTGATAAATAAAAGAAATAGATAAGAATAGATAAATTGAAGAAATTTTAACACCTAAATTTAATATTTAATGTAATTTGGATCTACATTAGAAGTAGAAATAGATACCGAACGTTTATAAAAATATTTTTTGAATCTTTTGTACTTAGAATTATTTATCTAATATAAGTTAAAATCATTTGTACGTGTAAAACATAAAATGTAAATTTATTAAACTATAGGTAACGTCCTCGACTAACTACATTCATGGTATTTCTGTGTATGATTATAAATGTTTACATATTTTTATTCGTTATCAAATCTAAACGTATATTTTAATTAATTATTGTTTCGAATAATATAATTAAAATTAAAATGAAAGTTACATATGAAATATAAGTGACAATCATTTAATTCGTTGCAATAATGCCATAATAGTTATATTATACAATATTATATATTACAATTCAAATAAATAAGAAATTGGAATATGATATTTACAATAAATGAAGAATTATTATTGTAAAAGTAATAGTTTTTAAATAATTATATCATTAATAGTTGATGTGACGTAGTTGTATACCATTAATGTTGACCTAACGCGCGAAAAAACTGTTTGAATAAATTAATTTTAATTTTCGAGTTTATATTCCCCTCCGTAATGTATTAAAATTACTGTCCGGTTTGAATGTACCGCGCAAGCCCCGCAAAGTTGCCAGTCGTGCGTTCATGGCGAATTTTTCTTCCGATAGTGGAAACCGGTCGTAATACCCGACTGGCGCAATGTCCCGCTGGCGCATTGACACGGATCCGCACTTTTCATAAAGGAATTATTATTGATTTTTTATTGTCATGTAATATGTATACATCCTTTGCAAATAATTGATTTATTTATTTAGCAGTACTTATTAATTTGTGTGTTATTGGTAATTTGGTAATAGCACTATTTATACACTGAGAAAAATATTATAATAAATATTAAAATAATCTATATTAAAAATTACTATATTGTATAGGAAAAGTGTGACATCTCAGCAATATAATAATTTTTGCTATGTTACATAGTAAAATTTAGATATAATATCTTTTAATATCCAATATCGTAATTTTTGATATTCAATATAGTAATTTTTATTATATAAGTCAGCAAATTTTATTTAATTAATTCGAAATAGAATGTATATATTGGGGGAATTCCTTTTGTCAATTAAGTACTACAGAAGCATTTAATATTTGGAGATTTAATTATATACTATTCTTACGCAGTTGATCGCAATTTTTATTCACTCGCATATATTTATTCATTACACTTATTAGTCACAAACTTAAATATTATTTCAATCGCTATCATTGCAATACGCTGAACGGAAGATACATTTTCGCATAATAACTAAATATCTTGTTGTTTCTTATATACTAGTTGGCACATTTTTGAGCATTTGCGAGAAGAACTGGAAAAATAGAAAATTTTATACACGCCACCTATTGAACGAATGGAGTAATTAGAATATAGCGTTAAATTTTTAATAGCCTTAAATTAAAAAGTCGTCTCAAAACAATTGAATACTGAAAAAGAAATGAACGTATACGCGTATATAAAATATTTCTACAATACTTATTATACAAATTTTAATATATGTAGTATATACATTTCACTATATATGATGTAAGAACTTTTGTTATTTTGATATTAAAATTTGCTATTTACGTAAGATTGATTATAACATTACATATTAAATATTGTAAAACTTTATTTTATAAATTTTACTATAGTACAATTTTTACTATTCAATATAGCAATTTTTGTTAGTGTTATGTATAGTTATATTTGATAAGTGATGTTGGATTCATTGCTATATCTAAAGTAGTATATATTATAAATGTAACAAAATCTCTCATAATTTTAGAATGTCACAGTTTTCCTACACAATATAGTAATTTTTACTATGGATTATTTTAATATTTATTATATTGTTCTTCTCAGTGTAGAGAATAGGTTAATGAGTTTCTGTTATCCTAGTAAATGAAGTAATGTTTTATATAATTTTATTAAAAACGATGTATGAAAATCTCAGGATAACTGAAAATCAATAATGGAACCTATACAAAAAAGTACTATTGAAAAATTACCCCATAATAAAGAACTGAATAATTAATGTAAAGTGTCACATAACGCTTTCTACATAATCCAAAATAATTGAAAATCAATATAGGATGCTTTATAAAAAAAAATAAAATAAAATAAAAAAATATAGTATAAATATTTTAATAATTTTTGTCTATATATACAACTAATTTATATAAAAACTCAATCGAATAATTAAATATTGATCATACATTGTAACAGGGTTGATTTTACTCGTCGGGAGGGTTTTAATTGTCCTGTGCATATCCTCAATGCACAGGAAATATTCTCGGTGCAACGATCAGCTGTTTTACCAGACAGCTAACCGATCGGCGGAACCGTCCTTTGAAGTGGCGCGAGCTAGCCTCAAGCTCCGCACGACGACGTCTTCCCTGTGTACAGCGTGTGTACTTACCTAGTACACGCTTTTCCTCGATAACGAGTGTTATCTTTCGCCGATACCCGTGCTCGGCTACTCAGCTATGTGTCGTGCGAAGTGCAATGCACGACACCCGCGGGGCATGGCGGTATTCGCCTTCGGGATAGGGTTTGTCGGGAAACCAATAAAATGCTATATCGTGTATACAATTACAAAACGAATTTATTATGAGTAAACGAGATGAACAGTATAATAACCGACTATGATAAATACAAGGTCAGGCCAAGGCAATGCTATTCCTTGGCCCGAAAGTAAACAATTATTAGACTGTTAACAAATACGCATGTGTGTACGCCCGCCGCTATTCGCGTTAAGACTTGACGGGTCGATCGATCTCGAAGACGTGAACGATTCGCCAGGTACGAATACCTGGCTGCAAAATGGATTGACGCGTAAAAAAATAATCACTAAAATCAAGGCTTAACTTAGTCAACATTACAATGGTATTATTAGCAGATTGAAAAAACAGCCTTGATTTTAGTGATTATTTTTTTCTTCTTTGCAGCTTATGATTCTAGTCAAAAAAATTTTTATTTATATAATTTTCTTTCAATTCTATATTTTTTTTAAACATTTTTTTAATTTATAATTTAATTAAAAAATTTTTATTATTAATTTTAACATAATACACAATTTAATGTTTAGCTTATAAATATTGGATGCACCATAAAAATTAACTTATTTTAAAATTAATAAAATTAAATGTGAGTTAAATTCAAAAATCGCGCTCTAACACGTGTATAGTTAGTGTCATGCTATACATTACTATAGCTGTGTATATTAGCTGTGAGTAAATTTAGTTTACAGTCTGTGATAAATTGCTCTAGTCTTCTGACTGCTTTTGCTTTCTGTTCGTGTATTTACATTTTTTTGTGTTGTCTTAATTTATTTATTTATTTAATTTATTTATTTATTGAATAATGTTGAATTATCGAGCTGTTGATGAGATGAAGGTAGTCATCGTAATCACTTAACTTCTGTGCATATGATAAAGTAAATTTCATTGTTTTTAAATATCCTTGTTTTCATTATTTTAGTGCGACGACTCAGTGATACTACGATCAAAATTTAAACGTTAATTGATTTATATTGACAAGTAGTAAGTAAAATGTTATTAATCATTAGGCTTAAAACAAAACCTACAATTATTTATGTATATTCAAATGTATTCGTTTTATAAATAAAGGTATAGCCTGAAGAGGATGACGAAAAGTCATCGAAACGTCGCCATCTAATTAAAAGTGTGGTTTATTCACCAAGATCGAGAAATATTTCTTCAAAATATCCGGTTATGGTTGCCGGTGCTTGCGGTGATTTTGGTGGTTGGGGCACGTGCGTGGGTTTTGTACCCCAGGCCAATCACATACGAAGCAGCGGTGGAGCCGGAGTCCCTGGTGGCTTGCTAGGCTGCTGCCTGTTGCCCGTCTTGGTGAGTAGTGACGCCTCCTCGCTTCGTTTCCGCTGGGTCTCTTTCTCAGCCTTGGAGAGGCGCCAACTCCTCCAGGCGGTCGGCTACTCCCTGATTCCATCCTTGGGAGACGGCATGGAATCGCGGGAGGGTGTCGTGGGCTTCCTTCCAATTGTGGAAGACCTTCCTCTCTACTGCGTCCGACCCGTTGGAAATGCGGGACGCGTAGTCGAGTTGGGCCTCCAAAAATCTCCACACCTCCCAAGGATCCCTCTCCAAGATGTCCTTAATCCCCCCTCTGTCTTGGCTCGGTGCCAGGGAGTCGGCGGCGGCCAGCTCCTGGTGGGCACCGGGGGTTCTTCACCCTCCTCCCCTTCTTCGGAGTCAGTGGAGACGTCCTCCGACGGTGGTCTTGGTGGGGGTATTGGAGGCGAGGGCCTCGCGGCGAAATACTCCTCCATCCCCACCGTCGTGCCGCTGATGGCACGGGGAGGTCTTCCGGACGTCGACGGAGAATTCGTCGAGTCGGGCTCAGGTTTGGTTTCCATCTATTAATCAGAGGAAAAAGCAGTTTAATTATCGCTATCCTTTTAAGAAGAGTTAAAAATAAAAAGTCTGCCTGTAAAAAAAAAAATTTTTCTTCCTGAAGATGATGTCCAGGTCCCTAATGTTACCTCCAGGTTAACGGGGCAACATCTACTGATAAGCCTATTACGAAATTAAAAAAAAAATTTCTTCCTGTAGATGATGTCCAGGTTCCTAATGTTACCTCCAGGTTAACGGGGCAACATCTACTGAAAGGCCTATTACGAAATCAATAAAAATTTTTTTCTTGTAGAAGATGTCTAGGTCCCTACTGTTACCTCCATGTCATCGGGGCAACTCCTACCCAAATACATATTACGAAATAAAAAAAAAAATTTTCTTCCTGTAGAAGATGTGCAGGTCGCTACTGTTACCTCCAGGTCGACGGGGCATCATCTACTGGAACCCATATTACGAAATTAAAATAAAAATATTCCCTTCCTGTTGATGATGTCCAGTCTTAATGTTACCTTCAGTTATAACTGATCGAGATAAACAAATAAATAATCGTTTTAAATAATCGAGGTTAAACTATTTAAAAAAGTAATTAAACACCTATAAAAAAGTTGAACACTATTTCTAATTAAACCGTGTGGTTCCGCGATAACTTTCATTAAAAAAAATTCATTTTTCCGAAAACCCTAAAGATATATAAAAAGAGTTAAAAAATAAAAAGTCTGCCTTTACTAAAAAAAAATTTTCTTCCTGTAGATGATGTCCAGGTCCCTAATCTTACCTCCAGGTTAACGGGGCAACATCTACTGAAAGGCCTATTACGAAATCAAAAAAAAATTTTCTTCCTGTAGAAGATGACTAGGTCCCTACTGTTACCTCCAGGTCATCTGGGCAACATCTACTAGAAGGCATATTACGAAATCAAAAAAAAAAAATTTTCTTCCTGTAGAAGTTGTCCAGGTCGGTAATGTTACCTTCAGGTTAACGGGGCAACATCTACTGAAAGGCCTATTACAAAATAAAAAAAAAATAATTTTCTTCCTGCAGAAGATGACCAGGTCCCTACTGTTACCTCCAGGTCGACGGGGCATCATCTACTGGAAGGCCTATTACGAAACCAAAAATGAAAATTTTCTTCCTGTAGATGATGTGCAGGTCACTAATTTTACCTCCAGGTCACTGGGCAACACCTACTAGAAGGCATATTACGAAATCAAAAAAAAAAATTTTCTTCCTGTAGAAGATGTCCAGGTCGGTAATGTTACCTCCATGTCATCGGGGCAACTCCTACCCAAATACATATTACGAAATAAAAAAAAAAAATTTTCTTCCTGTAGAAGATGTGCAGGTCGCTACTGTTACCTCCAGGTCGACGGGGCATCATCTACTGGAACCCATATTACGAAATTAAAAAAAAAATATTCCCCTTCCTGTTGATGATGTCCAGTCTTAATGCTACCTTCAGTTATAACTGATCGAGATAAACAAATAAATAATCGTTTTAAATAATCGAGGTTAAACTATTTAAAAAAGTAATTAAACACCTATAAAAAAGTTGAACACTATTTCTAATTAAACCGTGTGGTTCCGCGATAACTTTCATTAAAAAAAATTCATTTTTTCGAAAATCCAAGAGATATATAAAAAGAGTTAAAAAATAAAAAGTCTGCCTGTACAAAAAAAAATTTTTCTTCCTGTAGAAGATGTCAAGGTCGGTAATGTTACCTCCAGGTTAACGGGGCAACATCTACTGAAAGGCCTATTACGAAATCAAAAAAAAATTTTCTTCCTGTAGAAGATGACTAGGTCCCTACTGTTACCTCCAGGTCATCTGGGCAACATCTACTAGAAGGCATATTACGAAATCAAAAAAAAAATTTTCTTCCTGTAGAAGTTGTCCAGGTCGGTAATGTTACCTTCAGGTTAACGGGGCAACATCTACTGAAAGGCCTATTACAAAATAAAAAAAAATAATTTTCTTCCTGCAGAAGATGACCAGGTCCCTACTGTTACCTCCAGGTCGACGGGGCATCATCTACTGGAAGGCCTATTACGAAACCAAAAATGAAAATTTTCTTCCTGTAGATGATGTGCAGGTCACTAATTTTACCTCCAGGTCACTGGGCAACACCTACTAGAAGGCATATTACGAAATCAAAAAAAAAAATTTTCTTCCTGTAGAAGATGTCCAGGTCGGTAATGTTACCTCCATGTCATCGGGGCAACTCCTACCCAAATACATATTACGAAATAAAAAAAAAAATTTTCTTCCTGTAGAAGATGTGCAGGTCGCTACTGTTACCTCCAGGTCGACGGGGCATCATCTACTGGAACCCATATTACGAAATTAAAAAAAAAATATTCCCCTTCCTGTTGATGATGTCCAGTCTTAATGCTACCTTCAGTTATAACTGATCGAGATAAACAAATAAATAATCGTTTTAAATAATCGAGGTTAAACTATTTAAAAAAGTAATTAAACACCTATAAAAAAGTTAAACACTATTTCTAATTAAACCGTGTGGTTCCGCGATAACTTTCATTAAAAAAAATTCATTTTTTCGAAAATCCAAGAGATATATAAAAAGAGTTAAAAAATAAAAAGTCTGCCTGTACAAAAAAAAATTTTTCTTCCTGTAGAAGATGTCAAGGTCGGTAATGTTACCTCCAGGTTAACGGGGCAACATCTACTGAAAGGCCTATTACGAAATCAAAAAAAAATTTTCTTCCTGTAGAAGATGACTAGGTCCCTACTGTTACCTACAGGTCGACGGGGCATCATCTACTGGGAGGCCTATTACGAAACCAAAAAAAAAATTTTTCCTGTAGATGATGTCCAGGTCCCTAATGTTACCTCCAGGTTAACGGGGCAACATCTACTGAAAGGCCTATTACGAAATAAAAAAAAATAATTTTCTTTCTGTAGAAGATGACCAGGTCCCTACTGTTACCTCCAGGTCGACGGGGCATCATCTACTGGAAGGCCTATTACGACACCAAAAAAGAAAATTTTCTTCCTGTAGATGATGTGCAGGTCACTAATTTTACCTCCAGGTCACTGGGCAACATCTACTAGAAGGCATATTACGAAATCAAAAAAAAAAAATTTTCTGCCTGTAGAAGATGTCCAGGTCGGTAATGTTACCTCCATGTCATCGGGGCAACTCCTACCCAAATACATATTACGAAATAAAAAAAAAAAATTGTCTTCCTGTAGAAGATGTGCAGGTCGCTACTGTTACCTCCAGGTCGACGGGGCATCATCTACTGGAACCCATATTACGAAATTAAAAAAAAAATATTCCCCTTCCTGTTGATGATGTCCAGTCTTAATGCTACCTTCAGTTATAACTGATCGAGATAAACAAATAAATAATCGTTTTAAATAATCGAGGTTAAACTATTTAAAAAAGTAATTAAACACCTATAAAAAAGTTGAACACTATTTCTAATTAAACCGTGTGGTTCCGCGATAACTTTCATTAAAAAAAATTCATTTTTTCGAAAATCCCAGAGATATATAAGAAGAGTTAAAAAATAAAAAGTCTGCCTGTACGGACGTACGGACGTACGCTCAGAATTAAACTTTAAAACCATTAAAAAGTTTATTAAATACCTATAAAAAAAGTCAAACGCTATGTCTAATTATTCCTTTGGGTGCCGCGATCATATTGAATTAAAAAAAAATTAATTTTTACAAACTATTTAAAAAAATATAACATAATTTATACTTATATCGTCATTTTGACAGTATAAAATTTTAATATAATGTGGATGTGGATATTAAAAACCTATAAAAAAGTCAAACACTATGTCTAATTATTCCTTTGGGTGTCGCGATCATATTGAATTAAAAAAAATTATTTTTTACAAACTATTTAAAAAAATATAACATAATTTATACTTAAATCGTCATTTTGAATTAAAAGAAATCAAAAGAAATTAAAAGGTATTCATATAACTATATTTATTTTTAATTTAAAAAAAAAAAAAAAATTATTTGTTTAATATATATTTTTTAGATTAAAAGACTTCGTTGATAGAAATTAAGGAATTGTAATATAATGTACAAATATACATACATACATACATATATATATATATATATATGGGAGATTCCATGTGAAGTGATCCAGTTAAAAAATAGAATTTTGTTTTAATGTATGGAATCAGTAAAAAACTACTTGAATAGAGTGTAGCTAAATTTTTAGACCTGAATTTCAATTAGTACCAGAGTTGTAGCCAATCAAAAAATCGAATTTTTTGAAAAAATTGACTTTTTGGCCATGTTTATCACTTAATAACTCAAAATCTAACAATTTTTTCTTATATACATTAAATTTGAAAAAGTTTATTAATTTCAAGAAGAATCAGTTCAAATATTTCATTTATTTTATTTTAAAACTTTGAATATAGTTATAATCAATAAAAACCTTTATAGTAAAAAAAAAGGGTTGTACGATCAAAAATATTTTATCCATCCACAAATCTAATTCATCGATGATTAATTACCTTCAAAATAATTCAAAGTTTGAGTGCGGCAGAGCATTTCAGACAAAGTTATGGTGTTTTTAGTCAAATTTCATAAAAAAAGAGAGCGTATGCATTTTATGAAGTAAACAGACTAACCGTATACTTGCATTCATAAACAATATGGCACTATTATTATTCCTCAATATTACTAAAATATACTATTTATTGTTAGTCACTGATACATTTTAATCTCTAAGTTGCTTACAAACACAAAACAGTAGTTATAAGCAGTTATACCTGTTATATAATTGGATAAATACCTGAAACTTTTTATAATTCCAATAAATCCAATTGTATAACAGGTATAACTAAAAGTATCAGACTTAAATAACAACTAAATAGAAGTATCAGTAACTAACAATAAATAGTATATTTTAGTAATATTGAGGAATGATAGTGCCATATTGTTTGAATGCAAGTATACGGTTAGTCTGTTTTTTTCATAAAATGCATTCGCTCTCTTTTTTTATGAAATTTGACTAAAAACACCATAACTTTGTCTAAAATGCTCTGCCGCACTCAAACTTTGCATTATTTTGAAGGTAATTAATCATCGATGAATTAGATTTGTGGATGGATAAAATATTTTTGATCGTACAACCCTTTTTTTTACTATAAAGGTTTTTATTGATTATAACTATATTCAAAGTTTTGAAATAAAATAAATGAAATATTTGAACTGATTCTTCTTGAAATTAATAAACTTTTTCAAATTTAATGTATATAAGAAAAAATTGTTAGATTTTGAGTAGTTAAGTGATAAACATGGCCAAAAAGTCAATTTTTTCAAAAAATTCGAGTTTTAGATTGGCTGCAGCTCTGGTACTAATTGAAATTTAGGTCTAAAAATTTAGCTACACTCTATTCAAGTAGTTTTTTACTGATTCCATACATTGAAACAAAATTCTATTTTTTAACTGGATCACTTCACATGGAATCTCCCATATATATATATATAAATATTTCTTTAATGTATGAATAATTAAATATTATTGTATTCTAATACGTCTGATTTATTTTATTTAGCCCTTAATTATTAATAAATAATACATTCACAATTATTGTCATAGATATATCGTTACTGTACAAAAATAGTTATAATTTCATAATGAAAATCGCATTAATTAAGGATATATTCTACCGAGAAATTAATTAATTTTATTCGACCGAGGGAGCGTTCGCAACCGAGGAATGGTAGCTAGTTTTTAAAATAATTCTTAAATTTCTTGTAGTGCTGGAAAACTATTTTGTTGACAATAAACTTGTTATCGTGTTGGCTATATCCAAGTAACCATCCAAATTTTGTAATGCTAGATTGATTGTTTCCTCAGCTCTTGATCTGTCGATATCTATTACTCCTTTTTCTCCTTGTAGTATTTGTAATATTGCTTCTAGTTGCTTAATTTCTACAGACATTTTTTCTAAAGTTTGCATGATTTCATTATCTATGTATGCCTTTGAGCATTGCTTCTCGTGAGTGATGTCTCATTCGCGTAATAATTGATACTATTTCTAGTGATGAATTTTTTGTAAATGCGTTTTCGTCCCCCTCCCCCCTATCTAAAACTTCGTCCCTTGACGAATATGAAGTTGATGAAGTAATATATGTGTCTCTGATTCTAGAGAACTTCCGCACTTTTTCTTATAATAAATAAATACTGCTTTTCGTTACCGCGTCCTTTAACCTTATATAGGTGTCGGATTGTACAATATCTTGTATTATTTTTGTAAAAACTTCTTGGATTCCGAAAACTTACTGCGTGTCAATTATAGTAATTATACACCATTATTGCTTAATAAAGTTGATTTATTGCAATCGATTAAAAATGATGCCGGGATTATTTCGTTCTGTTACAATTGCCTTATTTTGAGTCGTCGCAATCACAACGTGAATCACGATGAAAAATACGCACATGATCTTTTCCATTGTGTCTGTAACATAATAAGTTTTTTTTTAAAACGCCGTGCACGAAGATCGATTTTGCAAGCATCTATAGCGTGTGCGAAGAGCCTTATATACACACTGTACTGTAGTGGCCCTGTCAAAAATATACAGCTGTAAAAATAACTGGAAATACAGGTGTAAATCCATGTCATAACACAGCTGTATTGGATTTGCCTGGATTTATTAACTGGATTTACAGGTGTAAATCCATGTAATATTAAATGGATTTTTTAATTTTACAAATGTTTTTTTATTTAGATTAACATACAACCTTTGATGGATTTTAAACGCAATTTACAGCGATATTATTATTAAGAAAGTGCCCCATTCGACAAATTATCCATGTAATACAACTGTATTGGAGTGAGATTGCGTGGATTCATTAACTGGATTTACAGGTGTAAATCCATGTAATATTAAATGGATTTTTTAATTTTACAAATGTTTTTTTATTTAGATTAACATACAATCTTCGATGAGATTAATTAATCTAAATGAAAAAACATTCGTAAAATTAAAAAATCCATTTAATAATACGTGGATGTGTACCTGTAAATCCATTTAATATTACATGGATTTACACCTGTAAATCCAGTTAATGAATCCACGCAATCTCACTCCAATACAGTTGTATTACATGGATAATTTGTCGAATGGGGCACTTTCTTAATAATAATATCGCTGTAAATTGCGTTTAAAATCCATCAAAGGTTGTATGTTAATCTAAATAAAAAAACATTTGTAAAATTAAAAAATCCATTTTATATTACATGGATTTACACCTGTAAATCCAGTTAATAAATCCAGGCAAATCCAATACAGCTGTATTATGACATGGATTTACACCTGCATTTCCAGTTATTTTTACAGCTGTATATTTTTGACAGGGGGGTGCGACGAACATTACAGAATGTGCGAAAAACGTAGCGTGTGCGAAAAATTCCAAAGTGTTTTGGTGGTTTTCGTAGACTTTGTATATTCATGCTCTGCCGATAGACCCACCCCTCAAACCAATCAACTGTTATGCAACTAATTCTCCCTCCAACTTATATCTTTGTTGTATTTTCCGCGCTGATAGGAAAGCGTACTATTGTTGTGTACATAAAAATTGAAGTCACTGTTTCTTGTTAACCTTACATAATAACGTGCTATTTACATGGATACCGATACTGACTCAGATATATCTGATAATGGATTAAAATTATTAAAATTAAAATTATGAAAATTAATTAATTATTTTTCATTTATTAAAATTATTTGGTTCTGCATTTATATTTATGTTTCTACTTAATCGACCTTCGCGACATTTGTTTTAAAAAATTGTATATGTAACACGTGTGCGAAAGTGATCTCGTACTTGTGTGAATTTGTCAAATTCCTACGCGTGCGAGAATCACGTTCTTCGCACACTAGTTGCAGAATGTACTATATTATATTTTATGTCTAAGATATTATCTCTTTATTTATGTACATATATTTAAATATATTTATATATCTTTTTTTAAACACATTTTCCTATGCATTCTAATTTATCGTATTTTGTTAGATCATATATATTTATATATTTCTCTAGGCTCTATTTCTATTTTCGTCTCAAGTTGTGATGCATCTTGAGTATTCGGATTTGTTGGTTCTGTTCTATTGATTTATGTATGTTGGTCTATTCCTTCAGTGCTCCTTTTACATAATAATTTCATGCTCTCTTCGATTGAATACTATTTTGTTTATTTATTCGCGCTGGAGTCAAGAAATTCCATTTACGTTGTTTCCGAGGTTGTAATACTGATGTTATACATTCGTGTAGTCCACCATTTACGCGCGTGAGTACATATCCATTGCATTTAACTTCTTGCTCGATAAGATAACTTTTGAAAGGAATTGGGAGTCCACAAACAAAACATTTTAGATCAGTAAAAGTATAAATTAATTCGCGTACCGTTCGTGTAACACTTAATGAAAAACGAATTTTTTCCGCGTGTGATAATTTTGTCGTATAACAATAATATCACAGGTATGCATTATGACAAAAATAACATAATCGCTTCCAATTTCTTATTAAAACTGACATTTTTTGTAATAATACGGTATACTGCTTAAACTTATAGAAAATTCTTATACTATCTAAGTATATGTAATATATATATATATATATATATATATATATATATATATATATATATATAAATTGATGAATCGGTACTTATGCCGACAAATTCTTACGAGAAATGGGAATTGTCCTTAATTTGAGGGAATTATGCCGACGTCAGCATAATTCCACCGAAAATTCAACCATGTATCGGTACTTATGACGACACACAAAAAAATCGGAAAATTAGCTTTGTAAGCTCCGCTTTGACGTTATAATATTAATGAAGGATTGAAGTCATAACGTCTTTCGAGGTGCCGGAGGCTTCCGGCACTTCGAATGAGGTTATAACTTCAATCCTTCATTAATATTATAAGGTCAAAGTGTGCTTTTTTACCCGTGAGGGGTATTTAGGTATTTGGGTTATTGGTGTTTTAGGCATTATTCTATCAATTAATATTCTCCCTCTTAGATCTGACTCGTTACATATGTTTTATAACCTCAAAACACCAAAATAACACGTAGTGTCACCATAAGTACCGATACTGATGTATATATATATATATATATGGGTGGTTCTCTGTGACATCGAAGATGAAAAAAATAAATATTGCTATAACTGTGGGAATATGTTTTAGAGGTATCCAGTAGTTCTCCTGAATTTTTTCAGATTTTTTCTGGGCCATTATTTTAAGTTACAGAGAGTCAAAGTTGACATTTTAGCACTTTTTTGCATTATATGCCCATTTTCATGAATTTCTAGCTCCCAGGGGATGCATTTTTCACTAAAAACATAAATATGACTTTTTTTGTAGAATTTTCCGAACTTTTCATTAAAAATACTTTTAAAGACATAAATGTATGCTGTCACACTCTTGTAAGCCATTTACACCTTAAATAGTGAAAATCAGCAATTCTGCTCCGGACTCTGGTAACCTAATACTGTCTAAAAGATGTCTTTTTATAGTCAGAAACTGCCTAAAAATTTCCAGAGTGGGTCTAAATCATTAAGTTTACTTATGGTCAAAATATCCGGGAACAGTGCCCGAAATATTAATAGAAATGTATATTTGTTGCCTTATAACGATGAATCTATTAGCATGATCATTTTAAAAAATTTGTGCACTTACCTTGGAGTGGTAGAAAAGTACCTCCACTTGTTTCAGTATCCATCTAATCCCCTGTAAGCTGCTAAAAATACAAATATTATTATAAAATTATAAAAAATTATTTTTTAACATTTATAATGCTGGATTTTTAGTTTTACATCCCTTACAAGAATTATAATACTAATCTGAAGGATTACTATAAAAGTATCAACATTATTATTATTAGTGTTCAGCAATACATTGTTTAGATTTCACAAACTTGTCACTGTCACATTATCATATTATTCATTATAATTATATTTCCGATTTATTTATATATCTTTTGTATTAAATACGTATATTCAGTTATTGTAATAATGATGTTTATATATTTATAGTAATTCTTCAGATTATTATTATAATTCTTGTAAGGGATGTAAAACTAAAAATTCAGCATTATAAATGTTTAAAAATAAATTTTTTACATTTGTATAATAATATTTGTATTTTTAGCAGCTTACAGGGGATTAGATGGATACTGAAACAAGTGAAGATACTTTTCTACCACTCCAAGGTAAGTGCACAAATTTTTTTGCAATGATCATGCTAATAGATTCATCGTTATAAGGCAACAAATATACATTTCTAATAATATTTCGGGCACTTTTCCCGGATATTTTGACCATAAGTGATCTTAATGATTTAGACCCACTCTGCAAATTTTTAGGCAGTTTCTGACTATAAAAAGACATCTTTTAGACAGTATTAGGTTACCAGAGTCCGGAGCAGAATTGCTGATTTTCACTATTTAAGGTTTAAATGGCTTACAAGAGTGTGACAGCATACATTTATGTCTTTAAAAGTATTTTTAATGAAAAGTGTGGAAAATTTTAGAAAAAAAGTCAGTTATGTTTTTAGTGAAAAATGCATCCCCTGGGAGCTAAAAATTCATGAAAATGCGCATATAATGCAAAAAAGTGCTAAAATGTCAACTTTGACTCTCTGTAACTTAAAATAATGGCCCAGAAAAAATCTGAAAAAATTCAGGAGAACTACTGGATACCTCTAAAACATATTCCCACAGTTATAGCAATATTTATTTTTTTCATCTTCGATGTCACAGAGAACCACCCATATATATATATATATATATATATATATATATATATATTACGGTTTACAGTTAATGATTGTTTTTTTTTGCTAAACACGTAGTATTAACTTTTAATCCTGCGATTATCTGACTCTTTGTCCCTAAAGTAGTTAAGCGGATTTGCTAACAATATTTCACTAGTATTTATCGCAAAAATGTATTATAATCTTGCGTAAAAAGGAACTGGATGCGGCAGAATTGACCTGATGAAAGATTACGATTTTCCCATCAATCCACACCATGGTCCATTTAATTCTGTATGGATAAGAAAACAAATATCACTTATTTTTTTATGTATTGAAATTAATTATCGTAGAATAATCGATCATGTTTTTCTAAACATTCTCAAATTATCTAAATGACGAATTGCATGATCCAGATTTGTGTAGATTTCCGGTTTACAAATCGTTTTTGCGATGCCCATGTAAGTTGAACTCTCAAACTAATCAGAGCGCTCATAACATTATATCTTTGTACCTCTGCTAATGTATATATTTTTTCTCCCATTTTACAATATTTTTAAATTTATAAATATCCCTTTTTGGCTTAATAAATATTCCCTTTGTGATTCAGTCTAAATAAAAAGATAAAATATTACCTGTTATTAAATGTTAGAAATACGCTTTGTCGATTTATATATACGTGTCGCCATCTCCTAATAAAGACGTTTAACACATTGAGTGCCAAAGGATGTTTAGGACCTCCTCGGAGGTCTTGGGCCTTTACTCACAGGTCAAGAGTTTTAGTGTATAGCTGCGCTTCGTCCTGAACGCATGCATAAAGAGTTAATTGTATAGAGTTCGTATTATACTTGTGTGTAATACAATAAAGAGTGTGTTTTGTTATTAAAGAGTTTTTATTTTACAAAACAAATAGCGTGTTATTATTTATTTATAACCTTATTTCCAAAAGGTTATGGGCCCAGTGCACACTGCCACTGCGCAATAAATAAATAAATAAATAAATAAATAAATAAAATAACAACGTTGTGATACGCATCAAAGAAAGAGTGAGTTTACTTTCTTAGTTAAGTGCCAAATTAAAAAGTGACATTAAAGAGGTGAGTTTCTTTTAAAGATACTTATTAATAGCGAACTTAAGATGTTATTTAATCGCTTTTAAATAAAGTCACTAAAGATGTTTGCATTGCACAAATAAAAGTTAATTGGAAGTTTAATTGATTAACATTTTTAAGAAAATTGAAAATGATAATCAAAATAATGGATGTATTTTTCAAACAATATTGTTTATAAATTTGACAAAAATATAAAATATTCAAGACTAAAGAAAATATTGAGAAGCTTAAAAGAAAACTTTTTGGAATATAGAAAAGCGCGTAGGCATCAACGGTCTTTTGACCTGAGACAAAAACGCTATTGTTCGCAACGTGTGCATACAGCATGTTCGAACGCGCTGCTTCTCCACATTTATTACTTTATTGACGGTTCGTGGGTCACTCACGGAAAATATTCAAGAGAGGTACGAAAGTATTCTATACTTTCTTACTTATGTTTTAGTTGAGTTAATTTACTTTTCTATTTAAAGTATATTCATTCACAGTTCAGAGATATTGCTTGATTGCAAATTATGATGATAAATAATTTTGTCAAATTTTAACAACAGTGAGATTTATAGAGAATTGTACTGTATATTTTTAATACATTACACCAATTATTTAATTATGAGATTCAATTTTTTATAAACTTTTATAAAAATTAATAAAAAGATTTAATTGTTTATTGAATAACTTTAATAAACAATAATAAAGAGAAATTGTTATTCAATTTTGTAACAATAATTATTAATTAGAAAGTGTTAATGAGATGTTAATAAAAATTAATATGAGGTAAATTATTATTAATCAATTTAATAATAATTAATTACGAGTGTAAATCTTTATAACATGTGTATCATCACTTTCAATAAAGAGGTTTAATTTTTTATATATTTGTATTAAAATTAATAGAGAGATTAAACTTTTATTAAATATTTATAATAAAAATTAATAAAGAGGTTCAATTTTTATCAAATATTTATAAAAATTATATGGAGTTAAAATTTATATTCGTTATTTGAATGTAAATAATAAAGAGTATATATATAATATGAGTAATTGATGATGTTAAATTTTAAATATTACTCAAATTGTACCGGGGTTAATTTTTTAGGCAAATGCGCAGTGTGTCCGAGTCTAAATTATTAACTAGGGATTTTATGCAGTTTTTGCATTGGTTCCGTATATGTGCTTGATCAACCAAATTCTAACAGACTTTTGCATTCGTGTTAAAAGTCATACATTAGAAAACGGTGTGCATATACGAGTGGCTGTGTAGAGATGCATAATCTCTCGTTTCGAATTGTAATAAATTTGCAGTGCAACTATTATATTTCAGAAGCACGAAACATTTAAAATTTAAAAAATATGATAATGAGAATACCTGATTTTAAGAATTGAAATATTTGAAAATTTTAATTTACTAATAATAATTAATGTTTCAAAAACCCGGTTACAGATGGCAGATAATCTCACAAAATCTGAGATTGATATACCTTCTTTTCCGATCGTTGCTTATGACAGCGATACCTCAGGTACATCGGAACATATGGAAGAATCGCCGGAGCGATATAATTTAAATAATGAGATTAATGAAAACTCAGAAGGTAATAAAGAAAATTTATTAAACAATTGATTGAACATTAACTGTTAAGAGAAATTAATGAGTTTTTAATGTGAGTTTTTTTTATCATTCGTTAATGTTTCATCAATAATTTTTTTTTTAAAGCTGTGATAATAAAGAGTTGGAGAATATAATGAGTATAAATAACGAGTAATAAAGAGTTGGATGGTCGGACCGACGTATATATTTTTTAGAGAAATTCAGGTATTAATTGATGTTTTATTTTATTCACAGCAGAGTCAACAGAACCCAGAGGCATCTCAAGACCGAGAATAATGAGTAATACGAGAGTCCAAATGGCAACTATGGAGAATCAATTGAAACAAAATCATATACATGAGACGCAGGAGAGACTTTTAGCTCAAAATGAAGTTATAGCTGAAAAATTGGAAGTATCTATGGCATCATTGGAGAAAGTAATGGAAGAAGCTAATAAAATGATGGCAAGGATGGTTCAAGCATCTCAAAATAATTTGGAGACTGAAAAATTAAAATTGCGACGCTTGGAGCTGATGAAAAATGATCCATTAACAAGAGAAAATGAAAAAGATCTAGATGAACAGTCACAAGTGGATATCAATATTGAGAAGAAGAAGAGAAAAATTGACAAAGATATTCATTCAGAAAGTGTTCAAATAATAAAAAGCACTATTGAAAATGAATTTATAAATTCTAAAATTAATATAAAACGAGATTATAAATTATCTCAAAAATCTAACTTTGATCTTTGGTTAGATTATTTAAGATCCGATCTAACCAGTAATGATTTGCTTGACGTGATTGATTCATCCATTAAACGCCCAGAAAATTTGTCTGAATTAAATATTATAAAAAGAAAGAATATTGTTCGAGATATAATAATCAATCACCTGGATGAAAATTATCACAAAAAAATATTGACTGAATCTGGTCCAAAAGAGATCATAAAGAAATTACGAGGTTATAGAAAATCCGAAGTCAACGTAACTCACACGTCAGTAAGAGCAAGACTTTACCAAATAAAAATGAAAAAGGACGAAAAGGTTGGAGATTTTTGTGATCGTTTCGATTCAATTATTCGAGAGTATGAATCCTGCGAAGATGCTGTACCTCTTACAGAACAAGAAAAGAGATCTTCTTTTTATCAAGCTGTGTCGTCGATAACACCAGAACTCAGAAACGCTGATTTGATAAGAAGACAAACATTTTCAAAGGAAATGAGCCTTGATGAAATAAAATCATTTTTATTACAATTGGAAGCAGAAAAGAAAAATGATAATAAAGAAGAATTCAAACTTCAAAGAGTACAAAGTTATAATGTAGCTGAAAACAAATGCTACAGATGTAATAAAGTAGGACACTGGGCTAAAGACTGTTATTTACAAAATCTTGGGAAATGGTTTTGTTATCAATGCCAATCAATTAAAACTCACAAAAGTGACGATTGTCCCAATGGAAGAAGTATTTACAATGGAAAATTTCCAAAGAAGAGTCATCCAGCTGCCAAAAACCAACAATCATTCAAAAATAAGTCTTTTTGCAAAACTTTTGATAGAGAAAATAGAAGAAAATTTTTCAAGAAAACAAAAGAGAATTTCAATTCGAAACCAGCTGCACACCAATCTAAATTCAATCGAGATCAACAGAAAGAGCAACGCAAAGAGAAAAATAATTCAGGTAAGATCCAATTTATCAAAAATTTATCGGGATCTAAAGAAATTATTAACTTTATTGCTGATTCTGGAGCAACAGACCATATTGTTAATAAAAGTTTCATATTGAGTGATTTTAAGAAATGTGAAAATGGAGTTATAAAAAGTGCAAATAAAAACGAATTTGCAGATATTATTATAGATGGAAAAGGAGACCTTTTATTACACTCAAATTTATCGAAAGACAAAGTAATTAAATTAGCTGATGTAATAGCAACAAAAGATGTTTCTGAAAATTTTTTATCTTTGAGAAAATTAGTTGATGCTGGTTTTTATATTTATTTGGACGATACATCACTTAAAGTTTACGATAAAGTAACAAATAAAATGATAATAAAAGGTACATATGAAAAACCAAATTGGATTGTAAATTTTAAAATTAAAAAGGGCAATATTGATTTTCAACAAAATTCGGAGTATGAAAATTATTGTTGTAAAGCCAGAATAGTTTCTTGTGATGAGTTTTTCAGACAAGCGCAAACAAGCACTGTTAATAAAGAGTTGCAAAATTTGGAGGGAGAAGTTATGAATTTAAGCATTGCTAGTTATGTGATTGGGAGGGAGAATGAAGAAAAACTCATTGATACAAATGAAAATAATAAGTCTGAATTAAACGTTGAAAATGCAACTGAAAATGATACTAGCTCAATATCACGAGATACAATTAAAATTGATGATCCAAAATCATTCGAAAATATAGAAGAAATGTTCATCTCAAATTCACTGGATAACAAGTCGAGTAAACTGGAAAAATTTAATGAAGCAATGTTATGGCATGTACGATTAGGCCATGCATCATTAAATTATCTTAAAAAGTTACAAAAAGTAAATAAATCTCTAGAGAAAGTAAATTTTGACGATTCTATATTGCAATGTGAGATTTGTATAATGTCAAAAATGGAAAAGCTACCTTTTAAAGAAACTAGAAAAAGAGCAGAAAGGCCATTACAGATTATTTATACAGATATCATGGGTCCAATAAAACCTGTTTCATACCCAGGATTAAAAAGATTTATCATATCGTTTATTGATGATTATTCTCGATTTGCAATAGTATATTCTATAAAATCGAAAGATGAAGGTTTACCAAAGAGCATGTGGGAGTTAGCAGTTGATGCTGCTGTTCATGCATATAATCGAACTCCACACAAGGCCGTAGAATTTGAAATCCCATTACTCAAATTTAAACCAAATTCTAATTGCCACCTAAATTATATAAAAAGATTTGGATGCATTAGTTATGTTAAAATACCAAAACCAGATACAAAGTTTAGTGAACGAGCAATTAAAGCAGTATTAATAGGATACAAAGCAACCAGTTATTTATTGTGGCATCCAAGTACGAGAAAATTCGTAGAATCTCGATAAGTAAGATTTAACGAAAAATTAGTATATAAAGATGTCTATAAAAACAACCAAATCAAAAACACTAGTGATGTAAATGCATTCATTGAAGAAGAAAAACTTGATTGGAATTGGCTACAAGAAAATGGCGACGAAACAGGAGAACAAAAAGCAAAGGCGGCGGAATCTAAGAAAAGAGGAAGACCAAGAAAATATTTAAATGAAGACACTGATAATAAACGAAAAATTCAAAATAAAGTAGAAGGTCCTATGACAACAAGTAAAAAGAAACATGAGTATACAAATGAAGTTAAAAATTTGAGTACGGCAAGACCTATTAAAGATATAAGCTTTCTTAATTAGTTGTATTATGACAAAAATACCAATTACACAAATATTTCGAATGAAGAAGAAAAAAAAGATAAAGAGATTGAAATGAGACATTGGTTATTAGCATCAATAAATAAGGATCCAATAAACTATCAAGAAGTGATGATGAACAAAGAAAAAGAAAGTTGGGAACGAGCAATCCAAGAAGAAATTGAATCGATGAATAATAACAAAGTATGGAAGTTAGTGGATCGACCAAAATTAATGCAAAATGGAGAAAAAGCAAATATTATTGATTCTAAATGGGTTTTTAAAAAGAAATTAGAATCAGATGGATCTACACGTTTCAAAGCAAGATTAGTAATTCGAGATTTTCAAGATAAAAATTTATATGATCTGAAAGAAACATATGCACCTGTTTCAAGATTACCAGTTGTAAGAGCTCTACTTGCTGTAATCAATAAATATGATTTACACGCTCGACAACTAGACGTAAAGACTGCTTTCTTGAATGGAATTTTGGATGAAGAAATTTATATGGAAATTCCAGATGGAGTAAATGTAGACAAACATACAAAACAAACAAAAGTATGTAAATTAGAAAAAGCTTTATATGGTTTAAAAATAAGCTCGAAAAAGTGGTATGAACGATTTACAAAAGAAATGAGCAAACTGGAATTGCAAAGTGATTTACACGAACCTTGTCTTTTTACATGGAGAAAAGAAGGACAAATGGTTGTCGTATTACTTTACGTAGATGATATGATTATTGCTAGTAACGATTTGAACACATTAAATAAGATCAAAAATTGTCTAAGCGAAGTATTTGAGATGAAAGATCTTGGAGAACCAAAAAGTTTTCTAGGTATAACCATAGAAAGAAATAAAGAAGAAAAGACCATGCATATACATCAATCAATGTACACTGAAACTATACTTGAAAAGTTTAATATGAGAGACTGCAAACCTCAAAGTACACCAATGGTTACTCGACAAGTTAATAACAGAAATATAAGAAAAATTAATGAAAATGAGAACAGTGTAAAGATCACAGAAACAGAAATGAAGAAAGTACCTTTCAGAGAAGTTATTGGTAGTATAATGTATTTATCAAATGCTACACGTCCAGATATAACTTTCGCAGTTAATTATTTATCCAGAAAGCAATTAACTTCAACTGAAAATGACTGGATGGATGTAAAAAGAGTACTACGATATTTGAGAGGCACTACTAGTATGGGACATACTTATAAAGCTGAGTCTGAATATTTGGAAGCATTGACAGACGCAAGTTTCAGAGATCATCAAGATTCAACTTCAACATCAGGATATGTCATTAAATTTGGAGATGTCATCGCATGGAGAAGCCACAAGCAAACATATACGTCATTGTCAACATGTCAAGCAGAATATTTGGCCATGAGCAAGCATGTCAAGAAATAATATCACTGGACAAATCATTGAGATATGTTACTGGAAAAACCTTTTATCCTGTAACAATATGGTGTGATAACAAACCAGCTGGAGATTGTACTAAAAAGGATGGTTACCATAAATTAAAAACATTTGATGATAGTTTGTTAGATATAATTAAATATCTAAGTGAAAGAGAAGAAAATGGAACAAGAAAACACATGGCAAACACTCATGGAAACTTTATTAAACAATGCGTGGATGAAAAGAAAATTATAGTTAAATGGATCAATACTAAAGAGAACTTAGCAGATATTATGACAAAACCTTTGCCACTAGACGGACATAAACATTTGAGGGATAAAATGATAGCTTAATTAATAGAATGAGAATCAAAAGACGATAATCTATATTAACATTCGTTTAATGTAATGTAAAATTAACATCATGCACTTTATTTTATGTTTACAGATAATAAACGTAAAGATCAATAGAAAGGATATATACGACTAGACGTTATTCAAAATGCCAATACTTTATCTATATATATTATAATAATTATAATAAGAAAGTTATAAACATATTTTGAGAAATAAAATTTTTATATATGAATGTATTATATTTATTTTATAGAACGACAAAGGGAGGGAGTGTTAGAAATACGCTTTGTCGATTTATATATATGTGTCGCCATCTCCTAATAAAGACGTTTAACACATTGAGTGCCAAAGGATGTTTAGGACTTCCTCGGAGGTCTTGGGCCTTTACTCACAGGTCAAGAGTTTTAGTGTATAGCTGCGCTTCGTCCTGAACGCATGCATAAAGAGTTAATTGTATAGAGTTCGTATTATACTTGTGTGTAATACAATAAAGAGTGTGTTTTGTTATTAAAGAGTTTTTATTTTACAAAACAAATAGCGTGTTATTATTTATTTATAACCTTATTTCCAAAATTAAATAGCAAGCTTATTTTCTTACCTTTATATATGTAATTGTTTTCCTTCCCCCTTTTTATTATTAGTTTTATAAATCTGATGTTAAAACAACAAAAATTACACGTTACCGAATTTGCGATTTCTGCGCAGCGGTAGAGAAGATATATCCGCTTCTGTAATTATTTGCGCATATAGATTATTTTGAACTCCACAGCTTACTATTTTACCCCCTCCTGACTCATTGACACTTACCACAGTAGGTTGGGTCGTGTAGGTGGTAGATTCGGGCGGGGCGAAAAGTGCGTGCGAGTCTAAAAAATGTTCCGCTCTAATGTCCGCTACTTCCGAAGGCGTAGCTTGCTCTTCCCTCTTTTTCCTTGCGTCACGCATTGATTTATACCTTGCGACGTGTAGTAATAATTGGGTGACTGAATTCCAAATTGCTACTATAATACGAAGTGACCACCCATATAAACTATACAAAGCATAACCATGTAAAATGGTATCAACCAAAAATTTTATTAAATGTCCTGTCATAAAAATGCCTATAATAGCCGCACTGAATGATCCGAAAGTGCACAATTGAGCCCAAATTTTCTCTTCATTGAACGTTAATTTGTACGCACTTCATTAAATGGAACAACTTCTCCGGCTACCAAACCCTTGTAACCACTCTTTTTCATGATTGATTTTCAAAAACGTCATGTTGCCGCAATTCTTAAAGCATTTGGTATAACTCATCTTTCCAATTCGCATTTTTGCAAAATTAAATTGCGATATAACGTTTTTAACTGTCCTTTAATATGTTTTTCTACGTAAACGAATTTAGAGTTTACATATGCAAAAATGTCGAGGTTTTCTATTGATGAATTTCTTACGGCTTGGAAGGTTTCTGTTATTGGTCCCTCTAGAAAAAATAATTTTGGGTGGTCTATTCTAATTAATTCATAAGAACACACCGGAATTCGTCCTAAAGTTGTGAAAGTAAAGGTTATCACGCTCGATTCCATTACATATACCGGATGTTGCTCATTACCTTGTTCTACAACTTTATTAACGTAACCCGCGTATAATTCTGAGTATTTACTAAGTAACCTATCCCAAAAGGAGTACCCTGCTTCTACGTCAATATAATTATCTTGATTAAACTTACACCGCGTATCGGATCGTAAAATAACTTCGTTTGCATTTAAGTTTACCGGTGCATAGTAATCCCTTAAAGTAATGGTAACATAGCCCGTGACTATAGCATCGTCAAAAATATGTCATATGGATTCGCGTACATTCCCGCGTTACTACAATCTCCCGCTTGATCTACTTCTCCAACAAACGTCATTGGGTGGACAATCGATTTATTCAGTTTTAAGTTACTTATCACTTCGTCTCGTACTCGGTGTGCACGGTATACATGCATTCTATTACATTCTTCCCTCGAAATTTCATCAATAAACTGAACCTCCCCTCTATTTTTGTCTTTTCTATGCGAGAACGCGCCACAGTATGTTAACGATCTTTTTATTTCTCCCTTACAAAGCTTTACGTGAGTGTTAGAAAAATCATTTAATTGCAATAGTCGTACATAAATTTTTGTTGTAATTACTACAGGTTCAGTTATATCGCATTCTCCTACGTGAAATAATGAAAATGTTGTTAAATTTGGGACGTGCTGCGAACAGTCGTATCCTATGATTGCATCAATATAGGCTTTCCTTGACATATTAGTTGTGAGATAAATGATGGCCAATAGTGTTTTACAACTCATTTGCAACATTAAATAAGTTCATGAAAGCGTTCTTTTTTTTATTTATAAAATCCTTTGCAAAAATGCTTAGTTTTATCTTTCCCTTTTTCCCTTACATTTATCAGAATCTATTGACTGTTCCTTTATTGATTTCCTTAGCATTTTTGCAATTGTGAATATACATATCATTTTTAAAACTTTAGTATATACATGGCTTATAACTTTTATTTTACATTCGTCATGCTATTAAATTTAAACATGAACAAAGTTTATTCGCTTTCGATATGCGATTTGCGTAAGCGATTTACGTGCACTATTTTATTTTTATTTCCATTTATTTGAATTTTTTCATTCCCATTGAACTAAAAATGGACCCGAGTATTGATCGTTAAATTTCTTGGGTTTCGGCTCTTTTTGCAGTCATACGTAGTGACCGATTTGTAATGTTAAAACGTTTACCTTACGATTGTAGTATTTCTTGGCTCGAAGTGTTGCCTTTAAGGGGATGTCGGAGCTATAGCCTCCATCAAAAGCCGCTCGATCTCTCGGTTTCGAATGGCGCTGTAGTCAGGTGTCGATTTCTACGATAAACGTACTTAAAACATAAATTATAAATTTTACAGCTACATAGAGCTGTTGAAAGATACTTTCCCCCCTAGCTATGACTAAACTTAAGGTAATTATAATATTACTCTTGGAATCAAATGTTTATTTTTTTAAAGAAATGTGAAATACGTCTCATATTCAATGAATCTATATCTGCCGTAATGCTACACGCAACGTATTTCACATTTCTTTAAAAAAATAAACATTTACTGCCAAGAGTAATATTACAATTACCTTAATTTTAGTTATAGCTAGGGGGGAAAGTATCTTTCAACAGCTCTATGTAGCTATAAAATTTATAATTTATGTTTTAAGTACGTTTATCGTAGAAATCGACACCTGACTACAGCGCCATTCGAAACCGAGAGATCGAGCGGCTTTTGATGGAGGCTATAGCTCCGACATCCCCTTAAAAGATTTTGTTGGGCTATGTTTTGTAGACTGTTGAGGCGCTTGACTAATTCTTCAAGATAACTATCGTACGTAGACGCCAGGTCTTCTGCTTCGACCGGTGCGTTCGAGGGTGTGCGTGCCAGTCGGACGAACACGAGTTCAAACGGCATATGTCATGAAGACTCACTGATTCCCGAGTTAAAATTGAAAGTAGCCAAATCCAAATAATCGTCCCAATCTGTTCGATTACTATGTACAAAAAATTTCAGGTATTCAATGAGACTTGAATGTGATCTTTTAAGTGCTCTGTTCGATTGTGGGTGGAACGCCGTGGTTTTAGTTTGTTTAATTCTTAATATTTTTGCTATTCTTTTCATTAATTTACTCATGAAATTCGTACCTTGATCTGTAAGGATTATTCGAGGTGCTCCAAATATACATATGACCTTTCTTACTAAACCATTCGCTACATCCGTCAGCTAATGGTTCAGCTAATGCGAATTTAGTTCATAAGTCTTGAAAGGTTAAAATGTACTCATTTACTCGATTGGTCTTGCATAAGGAACCAACAATATCCATACTTTTTCGGTCCATAGCGTGTGTTCCCGAGATTGTAATGACTATTGGAGCCCTAGTTTTAACACTAACCAATTTCTTTAATTGGCAATTCAAACATTTTCTTATAAAATCTTGTACCTCTATCTTCAAATTCTCACAGTTATAATTTTGTATATAATAATATCGGTCTCTCCGAACTAAATCCTTTACTTTAGAATAAAGCAGGCACATTGTACTCTGTGTCCATTACGGTTAGTGGAATTTCCCAGAGCAAGTTATATTTTTGTTTTATACGGTTATAGGTTTTTGTGACACTTCTATGTCCTCCTATCGCCGAACAGTGAGCTTCTTCTATAATCGGAATTTGCTCGTCTAGTGTCGGATATCGTATTAACCTTTAGAGGGCCGGAAAACGCCTAGAGGCATAAACATTTTTTTTCATAAGTACTCAACTTTTTTCATTTTAGTAACTCAATTCATTCATGGGGTCAAACCGACACCGGATTCAGATTCAGTGACCCAAAAAACATAAAGTGTATATGCTCTGGTCCGTGGGTTTTGACTTTTATTTTTTTTGTGTGTTATAATGTATTTGTGTAGTTTTCAAATGTAAAGAATAAAGAAAGTCAGATATCGCCGGTTAATACGCTCTTTGTAATATTTTTCAAGTAATATTGATATAGAATGACCAGATAAAACCTAAATGCAGCTGAAAATGAAACAAATTGTGCATTTTAACGTTTTTCTGAAATTTTGAAAATTTCAACATTTGGCCTTACCGTACTGGACCGGAATACGTCTCTAGGCGTAAGGGGTCTGACTCACCAACATCGCAACTTAGTTTGGCTCTAACTCAGGGACCTTAGACCACATTCCTATTGAAAAATGTGATTTTCAAATTTTTCAAAACCCCGGCCCTCTAAATGTTAAACTTAAGCAAACAATTAATTTTACCGTGCCTTTAAGAAAAACTCCTTTTAATTTTTCTAAAACTAATTCTCAGACTAAATTTTCAATTCTATCGGTTTTCGCCATACTTAGTGATTTTATCTGTGCTGTTTCTAATGTTGAATATAGATTTTCACACAATAAATTTAGGTTACTATCAATTCCACTTAGCCCCATTAACGATTCTGTGCGTATCGGTAATGCTATGTGAATTTTTGTATTTGCATTTATCAAAACTGGTACTTCAATCTGTATTTCCTTGAATTTTGGTAATTTACTCTGTAGTTTTAATTGCGAAGCCCCATTGTCGCATGGTTCTCCTGTTGCAGTGATAAAATACATATAATTGTCCTTACGCATAAATAATTTTTCTCTGCACGTAATAATTGCTTAATTATCAATACTTTCGTTAAATAGTTCTTCATAGATCGACGTTTCTTCGTTTATTTGATCAGGAGTAAATTGCCGGTTCTTTTCAAGTATTTAGTCAATAACATGATCAAGATTTTCGTGTAAGCGTAACCGAGTATTTTCCGAGTGAACAAGGTGTTCTGGCTCGAAATTTCCCCCCTCCGTATCGTCGTGAGCTCCTTCTCCACGGTCTGGTGGTTGTTCGTTCGCTTGCGTCTCGCTTTTCTGCTTCCTTCCCCTTTGCGGGCGTAGAGCCTCTATCGCGTCTAAATATCGCTGGCCTGTCTGGCGACCCGCTTTCGCTCTCGTGGTCATTTCCCGCGGTGGTTCAACTAGGCTAGACTTGGGCTCACTACCGTCTGTATTTAATTTCGAAATCATACTCCGCGAGCATTAGACGCCATCGCATAACTCGTGTTTATTAAACGTGTACCAACATTTTTCAACATCTGAAAGAACTCGAGAAACGTATGCAACGGGTTGATCTTTTCCTATCTCACCTTGACTTGAGACTCCGGCAATTGCATAGCCCGCAGCGTCAGTCGTTAGATTGAAAGTAACTTCGAAATTTGGAAAAATTAATACTGGCTTTTCGAATAAACTAATGCGTAATGTGTCACATGCCTTTTATGTTTCTTCTGACCATCTAAATTGAACATCCTTTTTTTAATAAATCCTTTAAAGGTTTTGCAATTTTTGAAAATTGATAAATAAATCTTCTATAGTAACCCGTCAAACCCAAGATTTGCTTGATATTTTTAGCATTTTGAGGGCGTTGAAATTTTCTTCTGCACTTATAACATGACCTAAGTATGTAACTGTTTTTTTTAAAAAATTCACATTTCTCCGGTTGTAATTTTAAAACCTCTTTTCGCAATCTAATAAATAAATTCTCTAATCTTTTAATATTCTATTGTAAAGTCTCCGAATAACAGGTAATATCGTCAATAAAGCAAAAAAGTTTTTTATTGGTAAGTCCAGCGAGTGCAATCCAAAGTGCTCTTGAGAATGTAGCCGGTATTGTTCGTAGTCCGAAGCTTCCTCTGCTAAAATAGTACAAATCTCCATTTGTAACAAACGCGGTTTTGTGACGGTCTCGTTCGTCAATTTCTATTTGATGATATGAGGCCTTAAGATCAAAAGTTGAGAATTTTTTTGATCCGCCCAATTGGTCTATTATTTCAGTTATATTCGGTAACGGAAATTGGTCTTCTAAGATTTTCGCATTTAATTTGCGATAATCAATCACCATTCTGTATTGCTTGCGTCCTTGTATGTCCTCTTTCTTAGGAACTAGAAAATAAGAACTTGAGTACGATGAGGTAGATGGTTCGATAATGCCGTTTTCTAGTAAATCTTGCACTTGTCTTACTATTTCTTTGCTTAGGATCTTGTAATCCTAATTTTTTGTTTTTACAGTGAGATCGAATTTGAATGTCTTTCTGATTATTGAATTGATTTCGACTACCCGGTCGGTCCTGACGGGCCCTGCTTACGCGATGGGCTTATATGTCCTCGAATTGGTGTCTCTTCTACAAGATATACTTACTCATTAATATGATCAACCTTTCGGGTCGACACCTTCCTTCATTGAAAATTTTCATTCGCATAATTTGTTTTCCCTGTTTCCCCAAACGAATCCTTTTTAGGCAGTTTTATTACCTAAGTGATATGTTTTACGACTTCCTCACCCTCTTTTGCATCGACGCTCATAGGGTTAGCGGAAATGCCCTTACGCGCTCCCGTTTTCTCCCTGAACATACTGTTACGTTTTTTTATGACGTTAATAGTCGGGTCTTCATACCTTTCCTTTGTTTCGATCAATAATATGTTTTCTTCAACAAAAGGAATATAGACGTCTACAACTCTTAACATCCTTTTCGCATGAATCTGAATTTGGACAAAAGTTGTGGAAAAAATAAGAATTAGGTAAAATTTTAACGAAAATTTAGTATTAAAATTTGATAGACTTTTCAGGCAAATATTTCGTCTAATTCTTATTTTTTCCATAACTTTTGTCCAAATTGAGATATTTGAGCTTCTTTTTTTTATTTAAACTATGTCTGCTTGATTTCAACTATTTAATGAATTTGAGTTTGAGTAACTACGTCTATTTCTTTCCGAGTTATTGGCGATTAAGCTTAAACATATTTTATCATAATTTTCGATAACTGCGTATAATTTTCGTCAAACAGCCTATGAGATTAAATTTCATATGAATTCTTTCATATTTGGGTACCAGAAAACAGCTCTCAAAGGTGCAACGAAATCCGTTTCCTGGAAGGTGGAACCCCTCCTTGTCAGTAGGTATTCCTTGAATGTTAGCTGCGCATTCAAGATGACTTCTAGGTATTTCACCGTGTCTGCCTATCTTATAGGCTTACCATTTACATTAAAAGTGGCGTACCTCCTTTGCTTCGTTCGGGTCATAAGTACCGCCTCGGTCTTTTCAGACATTCAGGCATTAAAATCGAATTGATTTTTAGACAGATCACCTGCCTCTGCAATGGCTGCTTGTAGCCTAGCACAAATGACACGCTAAAACAGCTTCCCAGCTATATCCAACAAACAGAGCAAACGGTACGAGGAAGGGTTGTCCGGTGGTTGGTTCCCCTTTGTGAGAAGCACCAACCTCTGTACCTTCCATAGTGCTGGGAAGCATCCTAGTTGAAAGCAAGCCCTGAATGTGTCAACAAAAATGTGTGGCACATTCAGTGCAGCGGTCTTAATGGCCAGACCAGGTATTCCATCCAGCCCTGGTCCATCCAGCTCGGTTATGCTAATGTCTGGCGGCGCGACTGTACTGCCGATCCCCATTAGGCATGTCTCGACTCCCCATTCCTGATGTTGAGAGAATAGGTAGCACACCGCTCTGTCAAGAAAATGGTTACACGATGGCGTTGAGGCACCCCTGACTTTGATCTTATTCATCACCATTTTGTACGGCTTACCCCAAGGATCACGATCCACTTCCTCGCACAAATCGCGCCAACAATTGCGTTTAGCCGCTTTAATTGCAGCTTTGAGCTCTTTCCGCTTTTCCTCGCAGGCCGCGGTAAGTTATTGGTACCGCGGCTTGTTCCGAGCTCTCTAATGCAGTCGCCGAGTCTGCAGACACTCACAGTGTATTTTTGAGATTTTCTTATTCCACCAGTAAACAGATGGACGGCCACGGGGGATAAATTTTTCGGCTCGTTCTTCCAGTGTTCCTTTGACATCAACTTCTGCTATGGACAAGAGGAAAATTTCCCGGTCGAAGGTAGACGGTACCCATCTGTTATAATAGAAGCTTTTGTTCCGACCTGCTGTCCCCGTGTAACGATCACTAACTTTCCAGGTAAACCTTCCCTTCATCAATCTAGGATCGATGAAGGTTAGATCTATTATAGACGACCCCCCCCCCCCCCCCCGCCTTAGTAAACGTGGGAGTCGTTCCGGTGTTAGCAATCTCCAACTCCTATATCGCAAAGGCCTCGAGGAGAGTACGACCACGAGTGTTGGCTTTCGTACTGCCCTACTCTGTCGCCCAAGCAGAGCCGAACCCTGCAGTTGATACAACCTATCCAACCAAGGCACTTACTTCACATACAGTATAACATGTATTGCGAAACCATTCGAAATTTGGAGAGAATTCACTACGAGCTCGAATCCGTACTAATATGTTCTCCATGTTACTACAAAATTATTAACCCGATATTAAGAGCACAACACGCCAGCATCGTAACTCGCACTAATAAACCTCAAGATGGGAAGGTAACAAATATTTTTTTGAAAAATTTGTGATAACCTCATACTGTTCGAATTCAAAGAGATACTATGCTTACAACACAACGACCATTTCCATATTTCACTAATAAATTCCGTTGCAAATATATCTAACCTACAATTTATGAATAGTACAAACATTCGCAACACTAACTCAGAGACTAGCTATCTCTCTAATAATATAGATACTCCACTTGAAACAAACATTAACTTTGAAAACATAATAGATGAAGTATATAGCCCCGACTCTCCGAATGAAAATCAATAATGGCTAAAATCTTTAATTGAAGATCTTAGACAAATTCTTAGTGATGAAGAAAAAATGTGAAACTAATAATTATTTATAAAATACGATTTTTGAGCACAACTTTCTCAATCTTTCAGCTAATTCAAAGGATACCGCCTAATTACGGATTTCAAGAAATTCCAAAAAACCCAGGTTTAGCCTACTAGGAGGTTAAAGATATGCTAATTATAAAACAACGTCAGCTTACCCTATCAGCACACAATGTCTTAAAAACATTTAAATTACGTTGCGGCTAAAACCTGTAAACGTTAGAATTTAATACTTGAAAAACGTTTGAACTACGTTTAAATTTGGTTAAAATGTCCTCTTTAATTTGCTATTTTTATATTTATTTATAAATATAAATCATTTATATGTGCGAAAATGACAATTGCGCATAGCTACAATTGATAAGTAACAACTGCGCATGCTCCATAATAATATACATTGGATAATTTTGTTTATCCAACGTTAAAAATACGTTTGAAATACGTTAAAAAATATTACTCTCCTAAAATTAAAGAGGACATTTTAACCAAATTTAAACGTAGTTTAAACGTTTTTCAAGTATTAAATTCTAACGTTTAAAGGTTTTAGCCGCAACGTAATTTAAATGTTTTTAAGACATTGTGTGCTGATAGGGTAATAACATCCATAAACTTGCTATTTTATTTCATGCATCACGCGGAAATGCTCCATGCCCTAGAGGTATTGAGTAACACTTGTCGAAAACTACGTTTTCGGAATAGCGATAATAAAATAAAAATTTCTTCACGAATAATCAAAGTACATGAATTAGACACTACGCGCAAACAATTTATCAATTTATACACCGACTACAATTAAGAGTTCCTTCTATCTAAAAGTTTTATGTATAACAACTCCGACATATCGTTAATCAAAATAAGAAACATGAGAAAACGTATTCTAGATTTTAACGTCAACCACAATAAATGATTCTACTTTTGCATTTGTTGTTTTAGTTTTCCCACTTTCGAGATAAAGCCAGGACCACTAGGAGCATCTTAAAGAAGCTGAAGGAGTAACAAAATCCTAACAAATATATACACAAAAAAACATAATAATAATGTTATGAATAAAAAGTACACATATACATATCCTTTTACGTGAATAATAATAAAAACCCAAAAAGGCCCGGTCGAAAAAAAACTGAAAATTTAACTAAAATATTTACTTAAAAATTTAGTTAAAAAGGTAACTATTATCAGTTAAATTTCCAATTACAAGGATTCAAATTTTTCAGAATAATATTTAATTAAAAATTTGATTATTATTAGCTATATTTTTAACTGAATATTTAAGTAAATGTTTTGTTGCCCTTAAAACAAAAATGCAGTTGAAAATTCAGTTAACCCATTAAGTCCCAACCGACCATTTCACAGTCGATTTGTTTTTCGCTTAGAAAAAATAGAGAATAGACTAGAATAAAAAAGGAAATGACTGTTTCTTGTGTAAAATTACCTGCTCTATCTGAATTCAGCATCAGATTTTTGATATTTTCCACGGAAAATTCAATATAGCCGCTCAAAGTAAAAAAAAAATTCCATTTTTTGAAAATCGACTGTGGGCCTTTATTTTATAATTTTGACGACAAAATCAAATGCACATAGTAAAACGACCATTAGAAATAAATGAAAATCTGAAGCTGAATTCAGATAGAGCAGGTAATTTTACATAAGAAACAGTCATTTCCTTTTTTATTCTAGTCTATTCTCTATTATTTCTAAGCGAAAAACAAATCGACTGTGAAATGGTCGGTTAGGACTTAATGGGCTAATTAAATATTTAATTGAAAATGTAACTATTATTAAGCAAATTTTTAATTATATAATTTGGTTATTATTAGCTATAGTTTTAACTGAATATTTAACTAACTATTTAGTTGCACTGGAAACAAAAATATAGTTAAAAATTTAATTAATACACCGTTTACGTAATTTAATTATTATCACCGGAATATTTAATTAAGTATTAAATTGAAGATGCCAACGTTGTGACAACGTTGTGGCGACGTTATTTTAGCAACATTCCAACGTTATGAAAGCTGCCACGTGGGAAATGTTCGTTGCTCTTGAACGTTACTTAGACGTTGTTTCAACGTTGGTTTCCACCCATCGCGGCAATTTACAAAATATTAGCGGAAATTTCCCACGTTACAGCAACGTTTCTCCAACATTGCCGCAACTTTCATAACAACTATGGAATGTTGCTAAATTAATGTTGGCACAACGTTTCCACAAGGTTGAATGCTGTTAGGAATAGCCGAAGGATATAACTCGAAAATAATTATAACGAAAAAATAAAAAATTATATCAAAAGAAGCACAACGCAACAAATGTTTATCGGACAAAACCACATATCTCTATTCTTTTCCAAAAGTTATTAGGAGAGCATGACGATAGTGGAACATGTTTCTCAACAGACGACAACTACCCTTTTTCGTCGTTAATAGACGCGTAGAACTGCGTGAAAAGCAAACGTTCTGAGGAGAGGTCCGACTCAGAAAATGGTCATTTTTTACATTTTTCGCTTTCGTTTAGGTTGAAAGTGTATGCCTTTTTTGACTAAAACTTTTTTCTAAGAGTTTTTCTTATTGTTATTGTACAGCATTTTCGATTTTCAAAAAACTGATTTTGTGATGTACCATAAGACATCCATATTCAATATATATATATGGGTGGTTCTCTGTGACATCGAAGATGAAAAAAAATAAATATTGCTATAACTGTGGAAATATGTTTTAGAGGTAACCAGTAGTTCTCCTGAATTTTTTCAGATTTTTTCTGGACCATTATTTTAAGTTACAGAGAGTCAAAGTTGACATTTTAGCACTTTTTTGCATTATATGCCCATTTTCATGAATTTCTAGCTCCCAGGGGATGCATTTTTCACTAAAAACATAAATATGACTTTTTTTGTACAATTTTCCGAACTTTTCATTAAAAATACTTTTAAAGACATAAATGTATGCTGTCACACTATTGTAAGCCATTTACACCTTAAATAGTGAAAATCAGCAATTCTGCTCCGGACTCTGGTAACCTAATACTGTCTAAAAGATGTCTTTTTATAGTCAGAAACTGCCTAAAAATTTCCAGAGTGAATCTAAATCATTAATATCACTTATGGTCAAAATATCCGGGAAAAGTGCCCGAAATATTAATAGAAATGTATATTTGTTGCCTTATAACGATGAATCTATTAGCATGATCATTGCAAAAAAATTTGTGCACTTACCATGGAATGGTAGAAAAGTATCTCCACTTGTTTCAGTATCCATCTAATCCCCTGTAAGCTGCTAAAAATACAAATATTATTATATAATTATAAAAAATTATTTTTTAAACATTTATAATGCTGGATTTTTAGTTTTACATCCCTTACAAGAATTATAATACTAATCTGAAGGATTACTATAAAAGTATCAACATTATTATTATTATGATTCAGCAATACATTGTTTAGATTTCACAAACTGGTCACTGTCACGTTATCATATTATTCATTATAATTATATATCCGATTTATTTATATCTTTTGTATTAAATACGTATATTCAGTTATTGTAATAATGATGTTTATATATTTATAGTAATCCTTCAGATTAGTATTATAATCCTTGTAAGGGATGTAAAACTTAAAATTCAGCATTATAAATGTTTAAAAAGTAATTTTTTACATTTGTATAATAATATTTGTATTTTTAGCAGCTTACAGGGGATTAGATGGATACTGAAACAAGTGGAGATACTTTTCTACCACTCCAAGGTAAGTGCACAAATTTTTTTGCAATGATCATGCTAATAGATTCATCGTTATAAGGCAACAAATATACATTTCTATTAATATTTCGGGCACTTTTCCCGGATATTTTGACCATAAGTGATCTTAATGATTTAGACCCACTCTGGAAATTTTTAGGCAGTTTCTGACTATAAAAAGACATCTTTTAGACAGTATTAGGTTACCAGAGTCCGGAGCAGAATTGCTGATTTTCACTATTTAAGGTTTAAATGGCTTACAAGAGTGTGACAACATACATTTATGTCTTTAAAAGTATTTTTAATGAAAAGTTCGGAAAATATTACAAAAAAAGTCATACTTATGTTTTTAGTAAAAAATGCATCCCCTGGGAGCTAAAAATTCATGAAAATGGGCAAATAATGCAAAAAAGTGCTAAAATGTCAACTTTGACTCTCTGTAACTTAAAATAATGGCCCAGAAAAAATCTGAAAAAATTCAGGAGAACTACTGGATACCTCTAAAACATATTCCCACAGTTATAGCAATATTTATTTTTTTCATCTTCGATGTCACAGAGAACCACCCATATATATATATATGGGCTATTTCACGTCAAGTGGTACGATGAAAATTTTAAATCGCTCCAAAATTTGAAAACAGGCTGGAAATATCTTTCAGAAGATAGAAAAAAATTTTTAGGTGTTAAAAATAATTTGCCTA
The DNA here is from genome assembly GCA_026168455.1 of Theocolax elegans. Lineage (NCBI taxonomy): Eukaryota > Metazoa > Arthropoda > Insecta > Hymenoptera > Cerocephalidae > Theocolax > Theocolax elegans. The sequence continues at coordinate 19,115,320 of CM047431.1, forward strand.
AGAGTTATTCCACCATGAAAAATGGAAATTTTTCAATTTTTTAGAAAAATTTCTATTTTCAAAGCCATTTATCTCAAAATCTATTGATTTTTTTGAAAAAACATCAAACACAACTTTTGTTCAAAATAATCTTTAGAACTTATCTACCTGGGTTACAATTCTTAATTTTAAAATCTCCAAGGGATAGAACGCCCGGAAATATTGAATATCAAAAAAAGGTTTTGAAATTAAGAATTGTAACCCAGGTAGATAAGTTCTAAAGATTATATTGAACAAAAGTTGTTTTTAATGTTTTTTCAAAAAAATCAATAGATTTTGAGATAAATGCCCTAAAATACATGAAAATGAGTGATTTTATGAGGTTTATGGGGTATAACTTACACCAACGGTCTTGGCCAATAATTTAACCACCGCCATTTGAAAGCTCGCAAAAAATGTGATCTTTTGAGCGGTGTTAGATCAAAATCGATTGTGGCGTGGTCGCCTTTTTTTGATATTCAATATTTCCGGGCGTTATATTTCTTCGAGATTTTAAAATTAAGAATTGTAACCCAGGTAGATAAGTTCTAAAGATTATTTTGAACAAAAGTTGTTTTTAATGTTTTTTCAAAAAAATCAATAGATTTTGAGATAAATGGCTTTGAAAATAGAAATTTTTCTAAAAAATTGAAAAATTTCCATTTTTCATGGTGGAATAACTCTTAGGCAAATTATTTTTAACACCTAAAAATTTTTTTCTATCTTCTGAAAGATATTTCCATCCTGAATTCAAATTTTGGAGCGATTTAAAATTTTCATCGTACCACTTGACGTGAAATAGCACATATATATATATATATATATATATATATATATATATATATATATATATATATATATAACTTTCCATATTGAAACATCTATAACACTTAAACATAGAATATTAATAACACTTTTACAATCAATATCACGAAAACGATATCAGTAGCTGAAACCACGATAATGCTTAAACAGCATTATTACAAAATTCTAATGTAACGTATAATACGCGCTCATCGCTAATTAGTCAGATCAATCAGATCTCTACCAAAAAAGTGTTACAGGTAAAGTTTATTTAAATGCACACAATGACGGCACTTCTCAGATTCGACTTTTCCACCGTGCCGACCTCGGGCCAATTTGCAAGTAAAAACTGGATATCTATGTTTGATCGTAGAAACCCCAAATCGCAAGAAGTGCCAGATCTCGCGAGATAAAGAAATTTATCTACAGAGACACCAGCAACGATCTCTGTCGAGGACCACCGACGATAGTGGATCAAGAAAGGATTTACAGGGACCCGCCGTAGGAATCACTAGCGTGAAAAAATCGCGGACGAGGCCCCCGCCCAAAAAGGACGCCCGCTGTTATTAAACCCACCGACCTTCGATTTGAAAAATAGTAAGAGTTTAATCTAGGAAAAATCTTTTCGCCACTACAAAGTTGTGTAAATATTAACTATATTATAAATTCTAGATTAAAGTTAAGAATTGCATAAATCTGTAAGCAATAAGAAATTTAAATAAAAGTAAATAGAGAAAGAAAATGAAGAAAAATTAATAAAATTTATACAACATTTATTCCAAGCCATAACGTATAAAGAAACGACTAAATATAACGTTAAGAGTAACGTAAGGTAGGTAAAAGTTAACAGAAAGGTCTTCGGCAAACACAAGAATATATTGTTTTGCAAATACACCCGCTGATACCGACTTTAAGAGTCGGGTCATGACAGTTTTAAATTCGTGCTTAGCGATACCGAACATCCTTGCATACCAAATTATGTGTGAATCGGTTAAAGTTTGGAAATTTCATCCGCCATATTGGATCCGCTATCTTGAATTTTACCGTCCTGAGTTCAGATTAGTCATTAACGATCTCAAAAACCTTCACATACCAAATTTGGTAGAAATTGGTCGATTTTGTGAAAATTGTCATTTTACAAGTGTTTGTGACCTGCATCTTGAGTCTGCGATGTTGAATTTCCTTTTACTATGGGTACTTTTTGGTAGTAAAATCGCCACCAGATCCAGAGAATTAACCCCTTACGTATATCGTGTTATGTCATAAGACGTATACTTTTAATTTTGTAATTTCAAATCGACAACAAGTCGTAATTAACAACTGTAGCTTAAAAAATGCGAACGCAGTTTCGTAAATGACGTGGATATTAGCAAAAAATTGAAGAGTCAAAAATGTAGACTCAACGATTTATTAAATTAGATTATTGTCATATTCGACTAAAATTTGCAAATATTCTTTTACAATAAATTACAGATGTTAACCTACAATTAGGCAGTTCGAATTAATTCAAAGTACTAAATATAAAATATCAATTATATTATAAAAGTGCAAAATTAATAAATCATAATTAAAATATTTAGATTAATTATAACTAAAGTGTTAATCATTAATTCTCCCAAAATACAACGAAGCAGAGAACTTCAACGGAGGGAATACAGAGTTAGTTCTAAATTTATATAAAAATAATTGTTATTTGTGTAGAAAGAGCTTTCCTATGTTCCTACTCACTAACAACACTTTATGTCTCACAATCATATACTCTTAACTTCTCTAATATTGGCTAGGTTTTGAGTCCTGGCTAAGTGATAGGCATCCTTATTTAAGTTCAACTATGTGTATTTGAGATATAACAATGGCATCTTATTCAAATTTACCATTATTTGAAGAAAAATCTTCAAAAATTGACTTTTTTCTGCTTCTAGCCACCATATTTAAAAGATGGCGCAAGATACGTAAACTGTGTCATCAGATTGGCTAATTGATTCAATAAAAACAAGCGATTGAATAAATACAAAAATAAACATTTTAATAATAAGTCCATGAATTGTAATAATATATGCAATATCGAATGCAGTAAAATCTCAACATATCATTAGTTAATAAAACATAAAATTAGTTAATCTATCTAATGCTGTAATGGAAGTTCGGCGGGATACGCATATACAGGGTGTCCCATTTTAATCAATCCATACAAATAACTTTTAAAATTGACCTTTTTAGAAAAAATGTTTTATACAAAAATTGTAACGTTTCGAGGGGGACATCTAATGGTGACATTGAAAACGACCTTGAAGGTGACCTTGGCGGTTTTTTCAAGGTCAAGATGGTTTTTTCAAATGGGAACCCCTATTTTTGAGTGCAGATTTGGAAAGAGCGGAAAATTTTACATCAGAATTGTCTTATGTAAAAATTATATTTGTGACCTTGGAAAGGTCAAAAATAAAGGTCTGGAAAAAACGAACAGTCGTACATTTTCGAAAATGACGTGGTTTTCTTAATAATTTCACCGTTCATAGTGCTTGAGAAAGATTAATAAATTCTAAGATGTTAATTACTTTGATTAGCTTGACCTTTGCATCAATTTTCAAACTTATTTGAAGGCCATAACGCATTTTTGATTGGTAATCCATATTTTTAACAGCAATCCCTGTTCTATGATATTAGGTCCTAAAAGAAAGTTACTTTTTACATGATGACAGAGATTTCTTAGTTTTTCAACCTGACCTTAGGAAGGTCATACCAAGGTCATTTTAGAAACCTTTGTTTAATTGCTGATTCTTCTTTAGACATGAGTAACTTTTTGTAATGCAAGAAAGGCAAAAGAAAAGAACTTTTATCTTACTTTTAGCGTTATCCGGAAACAACGAAGTGGACGTAGTAAGTTCTGTTTCCTTTGGGGTGCTAGATTATTGTGAATCCCCTTGTCTCTCACGTCGGGGTGCTAGATTTTCAATAGATATCACTTCAAGATCGAATATAAAAATAGTTCTAATTTATAACTGAAACCTGAAGTTGCTAAATTTGTTGACGATTGCATTTAATTTTGTATTTAATCATTTTCAAGGAAAAAGACTGAAAATTACAATATGGTCAAAATTGTTTACAGCAAATTCACGATTTGTTATATGAGGCTTTGACATTGATTTTTTCGATTTAATGTTTTCGTTGTGTTTATTCGGTTTGTTTAAGCAAGTGTAATTAGTCTAATTCCTTCATTTAAAAAAGGTAATCATAAAGTTATTAGTTATATGTACATAGATCTTATACACAGTTAGATAGTCTTTTTCCAAAGAAACTTATTCCTAATTTAACTACTGTTATCGGTTGGTTACAATATTGATTTAATGTTGTAAGTAATTATTTGAAAAGAATGGCAGACTATACTGCGAATGAAATTGTTGACATTCTACTTGTTTTAGGTGAGTGTCAACGAAATTACCAAAGAGCTGCTGCACTGTATCGTCAACGATTTCCTAACCGACGACATCCGAATCATAATGTGATACGTAATATTGGGATCCGTAGTCGCGAAGGAAATTTTCTTCGACATAGGAGTGGACGAAATGAACAGGACATGAAAATAATCATCGATTTATTGCGGTACTATCCATGGTGCATTTAGATCCTCACATAAGTTTACGGGAAATTGAAATATTTTTGGGCATTCTTAGAGCTACTGCTAGTAGATATTTACTGATCTCAATATTACGTATCACACCATGATTAGGATGTCGTCGGTGTGTGTACCATTGGGCCAATGGTAAGAATAATGTTATTGCAAGAATAACAATAATCACATAGTCGTATTTCAGACTATAATTGTAGAAAAATGAACAAGTTTCATTTAAAAAGTTATATATTTTATATTTATAACGGTAAGCGAGTTACCGATCAGGTAAGCAACAAAAAGAGGATATACAGCGCGGCGCGCGCACGAACGCGCGAGAGTCGCGCGCGCCCAGCTGGCAGTACCGATATAGCGCGCGCACGGTAAATACAGGTCGAGATAACGGTCTCTTTTATTGTGTTTTATCAAAGAAGCGTGGGTGTGTGTGATACGCTGTGATATGATGAAACTCCGGATTCCGTCCACGGAAAAGACGGAAGATCCAGGCCAATTCGCCCAAAGGAGTGAGAGAGAAAGATAGATCGACGGGGAGATCACGGGCTTTCGTTCCCGCCGTTTCAACGTATTTCGACCGGTGTCTCGTGAATACAAAGGTGAGTGGTGCACCACGTTGGACCCGCGTATCCCCTTGATAGTTTCCCGATTTACCTGGTAGGGTCCAAGAGAGGAAGCGTTCCTCTTTTTCCCCCCTCTCATGACAAATCCCGCCCGGGTATACAGGTCGGTGGTTCGCGGGAGCCACTTCACGAGAGAAAGCGCACGTGACGTAGGAAGCTGCTACGTCAGAGCGCCCTACGTCAGAGATACATACGTCACACGGTGTGACGTATAGCCATCAGGTTAAGCAGCCGATCATTCCCGGATCGGTTGCTCATAACTCGACAGTTAATAGGTTTTAACTATTTGTTTTCGCGCTGACCTCGGGGGTAGTCATCGGTACGACTCCCCTTAAATTGTTAATAGTTAATTTATTATCTTGTAATTGTTTATTTAATAAATTGACTTTGCGAGACGATCCTTCTCGCCGATTGACTTAACCTTTAGACTGCCGGCATTTTTGCCTTATAAATTGATATTTTTGATGTGCAAAATTTATACATAAAAAAACCTCATATCTCTAGAGTAATTGTCAAGGTCACAAGTGGCTCATATATGAGCCATGCTGGCAGTCTAAAGGTTAATATATCGATTGTTGATAACGTTTTTACCGGTCATAGTCCTATCCCACAAATACCGCCCTCTCCGGTGTTTGTCCTAGTTGGCAATTTTGTGCATAGGGCCCAACATACGGTATTAAAGTCAAACGAGGTGTTTGACGTTGTTGACCGCATTGCACGGGAATCAAAGTGATTCTCGGCCGCATCGTGGGGCTGTACACTTGAGGTTGGTAAGTTGGGACAGATTGAGCCTGACCGGAGCCTTACGTTCCCCAGTACCCACCTTGTTACGTATTATAGAAATTATAAAAGAAGCAACTAAGTGTTTTTAAGGTATATGCACACATGTACAATGTCACAATATAAATACACGAATCTATTAATATTTTTCAACGGGGTTCTCCCTGTAGGTGTGTCCTCTGGGCAGAGTAAATTAAATATTGGAAATATATTTTATATTTCATTTCTTTCTTACTGATTACAAACGGTTAATTATTAATGTATTTCTTTTTGATAATTCCAAATCTAATATTACGAAGCTATTAGTAAGTGTAAATTATTATAATTTTTTTCAAGAATATTATGCGGTATGTTTTTATTGATCTATCTGTTCGGAGATGGCGTTCAAACAATTGTGAATTCCCAATTCAGCTACATGAGTAAATCGATGTGGTGGACAAGCAACATAATGAAAAGTTCTTAATGCTTCAAATAGAATTTGTTTTGCTTCAGATATAAATTGATTTTCCATAAGAGTGATCCCATGTGCATAAGATAAAATACATTTCTTAATAATATTTTCATGTTTTTTTGAAAATATATTAGTCTGACCACATTTACTACAGGAATAGTGTCTGTTTACATTTGAAACTAGATCGACGTCACTGCTACCGTTGCAACTGTTATGCGTACACCTATAAAACATATATACTATGATTACACTGTATTAAATATAAGCATGGAAACATAATATGTTTTTATTATATTAATATATCGATACCTTATTTTTAAATAATTATACTTAATATCCTTAAGCAAAGGCCATAATTCCGTACACGCTGGACATTGACACTCGAACCAATATCTCGCAATTAAATGTCTTCGGCGCTCTTTGTATGATACTTTTGTAAATATAGGCCCGTAATTTTCAGCTAGAGTATGACCTTTTTCAAGCACTCGGCTTGATTTCATAATAAGTTTTTTACCACAAAAATATCTGAAAATTTTATAATGCTGTAAAAAACTGCAATTAACGGTAATAATTATTAAAATTAATTAGATGCAATATGAGAATAGGAATTTATCATTATTCTAAAATATTTGGAAGTATTCGAATACATGATTGCAATTTTATTATATAGCATATAAAATAAAACGATTTACAATAAAAATTATAACGACGTATACGCTAATAAATCTTAAACTTCAAACAGGAAATCTAATTTATTTCTATAACCTCATTGGTTAATAGTTCTAAGCCTTTTTATCACTACTGACAAATGCGATATACACTCCGCATAAAAATTATCTCAACAAGATTTTTCACAGAAAAATTGCCATTTTTCGAATGCTTGTAATTCGATCAATTTTCATCGCATTGAGATAATTTTTTTTTGTTTTGTAGGGGATTCAGACCGAGGGATCCCTAATGTGAGAAACGGTCCACACAATCGGCCCCTTTCAAAACCACAATGATGCGTAAGTCCGACCAACAACCTCCTCGCCGTACGCATCGGGTAATTCTGATGTTGGCGGTATTTGACTAAAACATAGGAAGATCTTTAAAATGGCATAACTCGGTCAAAAAAAGTCGTACAGGGTCGACTTTTTTTTAAAATACTCGTTAAAAAGTCTACTTTAAAGTGGTATTTGTTGTTTTTTGAAAAAAAATTTTTGGTAATCCAGGTAAACGTGCAAACTATTGCGTTGTTTAACCTTTAGACTGCCGGGATTTGAAAGAGCATATCGCCCTCAGAAAACAGGTATATAAGGTATCTTATATCAACGATTGATCATACACAATGTGTCGGTCAGGGGGTGCGTCAAAATATTGATTTTCCGGCAGTCTAAAGGTTAAGAAAAAGAAGTTGGTAGGCCTCATTAAGACATAGCAATGTGACATTATCTCGCAGCTATTAGGCATTATTTTTTCCTCAAAGTGCACATAATTCCCTACAAAACAGAAAAAAATGATCTCAATACGATGAAAATTGACCGAGTTACAAGCATTTAAAAAATGGCAATTTTTCTGTGAAAAATCTTGTAGCGATAATCTTGATGCGGAGTGTATTATATAACTGTTAACTATCTCGTTTAATATCTTCATGAACTTATTAAAAGTGTGACTGTAAGGAACGTAATAACTGTACATTACTATACCTAACATTGCAATTCACGGAAAAATGGGCACGTGCATTTTATTTTTTTACCAAAAAATAAAAATATCTCTGTAACAGTTATAAGTTTTGCACTATGGATAGAAATTACAAACCCCCAACTCCTATGGCATTGTATTTCCATATTTTTGTTAAGCGTAAAAACAAGAATTTTGAGCGCATAAATAATGAATAATTTTTGTAATAAATTATTAAACGACAAATAATTACTATTTTTCTTAAGAGCGCAATTAATTTTCGAACTTCGAAATATTATTTCATACTTATACACGATAAAAGGAATATAATATAATTTCGTGTATTGTTTATGTTCAAGTGAACCAGGAATTTTTGTAAAACACAAAGATTTAAATTCATAATTCTGCTCGCTATTGAAATATTATTTGAGAAATATTATTTTGAATAGCGATCAGCGCGAAAAATTTTATTTTAATTTTCGAATTGCAGGGAAAGTAATCGGAAATTGATTTTGCTTTTCTTTCATTTATACAATTTGTAAAATTGTACCTTGCAATTCTTAATAAAGTTATTTAAATTTTATTATAATTTTTGTATATAACTTGAATAACAAAATTTGTGCTTATTTTTGTGAAATGTTTTTTATTATTTATAAATAATAAAAAAATTTCTTTTTACACAGTTTAAGTGTACTAAAAAATTTTTCGCGACAATATTATCTTTTCCTTTCGTCTTAACATGTAATTTTGAGTTTATTTCTGATGGAATTGCGATCGGCCCTTCTGTCGATTTCCCCCCACCACCTTAAGACAATAGAAGAGCGCGGTGTCCGTCGGAGGACTTACTCTCTGCTTGGCTACCGATCCGTGCAGATCACATACGGTGCACCCGCGAACTACGTTTATAATTATATTCTTATATATCTATATAATAAACATTAAAGTGAAGTGAATCAGTGAGACGAGTTTTATTGCTGACTTCTCCTAAGAATCCATCAATTTCAGATAACTGTTTTAAATAATTAATATTATTGTATTATATTACTACTCGCGCAAAATGGTGATATTTAGTGATTTATTTATTCTTAAGATTTATTTCAATTTCATATTTTGCGAAAATGATGTCAGAAGGAAAAATTTTTACGACTATCGCTATGTGTTATCTTTCATAACATAAAATTATGAAGAAAACTGAGTTATTGTTGTCTAATGGCTACTTTTACAAAAGTTATGGGACATCCTTATTATATTAAAGTATAGTCGTCTCGTTTCCTTCCACATTTTACCTTCCACCCCCTAAGAAACACCTTCCAATGTATTTTTTTTGTAATAAATTAGTAGTATGGACCTAATGGAAGAATTTGGTTACTTTGTTTAATGGTAATGTATTAAAATTGTTGATATATGGTGCAAAAACAAGAAATTCTGTTGTCCGTCCGTCCGGTGTCCGTCCGTCTGGTATCTGAATTTCTATTTTTGCTTTCAGTTTTTTTTAATTTAGCGGAATTTAGGGAATTTGTTATTTTTTTATTATGGGTGGATGCTATTGGGAGTAACGGATGGAAGGTAAAGGGGTGAGGGTGGACAGGTGGAGCTGAATTGGGAAAGGGTAATTTAAATTTTATTTGATTTTTGTTGTGTGTGAGCATGAGTATACGTGTTTTCGTGTGCGTGTGCGTGCATGCGTATGCGTGTATGTGTGCATGTGCGCGTATGTGTTCGTATGTGTACGTGCGTGTAAGTGTTTGTTATTATTAAAATGCAATATATATTAGTGTTTCTTATATATATTAAAGTGCTTATTAAGAAAAATGACGTCATCAATATCCGATTATTGTTATTTGATTGTATCTTTGAAGACTTCTATATTATTTTCTTATTGTGTTATTTTTATTTCGAAAGGGTATTCTGCGTTTTTTCGACATTTTATCAGCAACCCCTACTTTTAGGGTGGAAATTAAGGGTGAACAGTTATAAAGTGAAAAATATTGAAAAATCGTTTATGCGGGGTTTTCGTCAACGCTGAATATGAATATGAATACAATTTTTATCACCTACTTTAACCCCTACTTATTATTTATTTTAACCCCTACTTTAAAGGTGCTAATTGAGGGTGCAGTGTTAAAAAATGAAAAATATTGAAAATCGTTTGTAGGGGATATTAATATTAATGTTAATAAAATAATTATGTAAAATAGTAAATAAATATATATATATATATATATATATATAAATGACTAAATACTTCCACTCTCAACTAATTTTAGTGTTAATTTTACAAAACTTCGATTAATTACATGCAAATAAAATGACGTCACACACACACTTATTGAAGTTTGATTCAGTCATTGAAATGTGTGATGTCATTTTATTTGCACGGAACGGAAGTTTTTGAAAGTAGTACTGAAATTAATCAAGAGTGGGAGTATTTAGTTTTATTTATTTACATACATAGCAATAATCTAATATTTTAATGCAATGCTAATTTTTTAGAAATTTCAGTATAATAAAGTGGATTTATTTAAAAATGTTTACATTAATATTATAATAATATTAGAAAATATTATATGAATTATAACAGAAGCTGAAATATATTATATATTATAATATATAATAATAATAATAAATATAATGATAATAGCTGCAGTTAATTAATTATTAATTAATTCATTTATTAATATATAACTATGAAGAATTTTATAGTAATTCTATCTCTATAATTGAATTTATTGATACAATTTTTTGAAAATAGCCAAAAATAATTAAATGTAAACATAAATGTATGTTTTTTTATTATCAAAATAAAATTTAAACAGTTCTATGAATATTGTTTTATCAATGCTATTTGAATATTATATTTTATTTATATATTCATTTCTTTATTCACAACCACTCTAAAACGAAATAGAAAATTTAGTAATTCAAATTTAACAAGTTCAATATTTACAAAGTTGCTTTTTTAAGGAACAATATTCTCAAATTGCTTTGCTTTGAACGATAATTTTTGAGTAATAATCCAACGATGCTTACAATTTTCGAATAAATTGATCAGTATCTGCAAGTGTAATAATGAAAATCAGTGAATTAATAGTTATTGTAAAATAAATGAGACTAAACAAAAATTATCACACCTTAGTAATTCGATCTCGCAAGCAATGTCTATCTTGCTTCTTTAAATAAAATTTTTTTTAATTGTTTTTACAGTTAATAATAATTATTTATATATTCGTTTCTTAAGTTACACATTTTTTAAGGTATATATATTTTTAATAATTTTAAATGTACAAGTTTTGTTGCTCAATGAATAATAATCAGATGTTCCACCTCTTTAATATATTTAATCGTTTAGTAACACATGTGTAAAAAAATTTTATAAATTTGATTTTAAAAATTACTTCAATATTCAAACATTTAATCGAGCGAGTATATTTGCTAGTTTAATAATAATTTCAATAAAAATTACCGCAAATTTAAATGCTTATAACTTTAAAACAAATAAAGATCGATACTTAAACCAAAAACCAGAAGAAAGTTGAGATCATGCACATGCAACTTAAATAAGGAAGCTTAAATTGCTAATTTTAGAGCAAAAAATGGAGTAAATTTATTGTTTCTTCTGGTCTAAAATTCTTCAATTTCTTATTATCTTCATAACCTTACTTCAAAATAAGCAAGTTAAGCTTCTTTTTTTAAGTTGCATGAACTTGATTTCAACTTTCTTCTGGTTTTTGGTTTAAGTATCTATCTTTATTTGTTTTAGAGTGATAAGCAATTGAAGTGGAAGTAATTTTTATTGAAATTATTAATTAATATCATTAAAAACTTTAGTAATAGTAGCCATTGGACAATATTAGCGAGTGCTGTAACGGTGTGCTTGCCCGGGGAAAACTTACCGAGTCGTTCGTCTTAAGTATCTTTAGTTCGTGGCGAACGAACTTGTACAATTTCGCCGACTAGATATTGCACACTTAATGACTCGAACTAACGTATATATCTATATATATGTTATTTACAAAATATTCCCGCGCAGCGGCTGCGGTTACCTGTCCGCACACTTGCCGTTAAGGTTGTATGGAAATCGAATTACGATTTCCAACAACAGCAGGTAAAAATAATGATATTCTTTCCTAAAATGGACCGCGGAAAGAAAATTATAAGTGAGTCCGCGAAAATTCGTATCTTGTAATACGAATCGAAGGGAAACGGAGGAATAAAATTATAATACGCCGGTTAGATAAAATTATAAATCAACACGGGTTGAGATACATTAACAAATGATAGATTTATTTAACTAAAAACAGATGATTTAAAACAATGACATTTAACTGTATGGTCGAGGTCAACACGCACGGAGATTGAGTCGAAAACACTGACTCAACGCGAGAGGGGAAAGGGGTACGCGAGCTAACTAACTTAAAATTAATCGTGCTATCGCATTCAACAAAACAGCTAATAATTATTCGCGCAGAAGTGGTACCACTTACTTTTATTTATTCTCCTCGGGTTTCGAATAACGGAAAAGAACAACAAATTCCTTCCTCTCGCTGTCTCTTTATCTTCACGAATGGAAAAGGTCGGTGGGAGAATTTCTCGACCACCGATCACTTTTATTCTCTATGTCCGTGTGTAGAAGCGCGACACTATCTCACACAATAAAAACGAATCACTTACGATACGAAATATCGAAGGAATAATGCCGGATAGATCTACGGACTATAAAAAGTATATATTCACGAAACTATCTCGTCACACGTGTAACCGTCGTCGCGATCTTCTCTCTCGAGTTGTCGTGCGCGCGCGACTCTTCCCCCAATTCCCTCTCTCCTCGCGCGGGTATCAGTCGCTCGCGCCGTCGAATATGCCTATCTCTATTTATAGCATTCGACTCTACCTACCTGATTCGTATAATGTTAAGTGAGTACATCACTTACCATTACATCTCCCTGCCAGATTCCGCATACTGGGTATGTGGTATCTGTACCGGAAATACGAATAAAGGATAGGATATAACGACTCGGGTATGACAAAGATTGAACTCACTCAAAGGAAGTACATCGGGAGTATATAAAAAAAAACTATATTTCATTATTTTCCAAATTTACATATTTACAAGGAGGTACCGCCACGACTACACATCTAATCCTGTTTTCTATACTGATTCTCGCGGTACCTCTCCTTCTTCTGCCGCCGAATCTCCTTATGCTTCGACCTCCTCGGACAGTCCTCCGGATCGAGGACCCCCCGCTCCCTACATATGGAGCACTTCGGCTCAGACCCTCTCTTCGGTTCTGGGGTTCGACCCTCCAAATTAGCCTGAGCCCGCTCTTCCTCTTCACGAGCTCTGGCTAAACGGCGTTGGGCCTCCTTGACCCTTTCCTCGAGTCTGAGCCGATCCTCGTGGGCCCTCCGAGCGGCTTCTTCGCGCCTCTGCCGTTCCATGGCACGGGCGGCTTCCGCCTCTCTTTCTCTCCGATCCGCCCTCATGGCCGACACCGCTTGGCGCTCCGCCTTGCGGTGCTCAATCATGGCCTCCCAGGGATCAGTTTTATCGGAGGCTTCGGGGAACTTCGCCTTGAATTCATCGAACAAGGCGAAGGCGTGTTTTTCGGCAATTGACGTGGCCTTAAAGGACTCACGGGCCTTGGTCAATGCCTCCAACACGGTGCACCACGCCTCTTCCCCGATCTCCGATAAACCCTGTGGGGTCGGACCGGATCGAGACGTCGAAGCCTCGCTCGGATCCGGAGTACTTCTTCCCGGGCGTCGAAGAGGAGTATACTCCTCTGAATCTCCCGGGAGTTGGTTGGGGAGCCGGACCTCCGGCTCCCTGGGCTGTTGTTCAGCCTTGGCCCTTGGTGGTGGTGGACCTGCGGGGATTGGGCCTGTAGCCTGGGGTAGTTCCGGCTCGACTACCAGGCCGCTGGATGGATGGACGGGTATTCCATCCGGACCATCCTCCACTATCATCACCGCGTCCCGGTCCGCCTGCCTCCGCCGTCGCTCCTCCTCCTCGTCTCTCACGGCCTGGTCCACGGCGGTGGTTATACCATGGAGGAGCTCCAGCGTCTGTGGCTCGTTAATGCCACTCTGGATGAGGCGGGCCACCAACAGCTCCAGCTGTTCGCTGTCGAACTGGATCAGCATCTAAACAAACAGATACCAATTGTCAGGGTCATTCCAATCTCAGAGTAAATTCCATTAGCCTAACCTACTTAACTAACGCTTTGTCATACCCCGTGGTCGACCTCTACCACGTTTAACTTGTCCACGGTGACTTACATTAGAGACAACATTCGCTCGGTTTCGCGGTATCGCAACGACTCTAGCATGTTTGCGCGGCCTACCTCTACTTCGTTTAATAGGGGACGCGTTCTCGGTCGGATTACCGCCATGTTCCTCGCATGGAACTTCGCTCGCTTGCGTCTCGTCGTTCGAGACGTCTTCGCTCGCAGGAACTGTATTATCGGGTTCCTCCTCCAGCGTAGGTTGACCGATCTCGATGTCGTCTACTTCTCCGTACTCATCCCCGTGATCTTCGGATAAGTACGGTTTGAGATACTGTACATGACATTTCTCTTCATTACCTCGGGCATCTTGTATTTTGACGGTGTTCGGGCCGTAGCTATAAACTACCAAATATGGGCCAACGTATTTCGGGGATAACTTGGCCGAAATACCTTGAGCACTGGATGAAAGGACTCGATTCTTCTTCCACACTAGGTTTCCAACTTCAAAAGATGCAGCCCTTCGCCCGGCATTGTAGTAACCGGCTTGCCTTTCATGAGCTTTACTCGCATTGGCCGATGCTTTCTTGTAAAGCTCAGGTAATCTTGACAGCCGATCACTCCACTCAAGCAAACGCTGGTATTCCACGCGTTGCTGAACCAGCTCGTCTTGCGCTCTACGGGCTGTACCGGGTGGCTCGGGTTGCCGGCCATAGTTTAACATGGCCGGGCTCCATCCTGTCGAGCTCTGTATCGCTGTATTTAGAGCGAATACTAAGTCGGGGAGTTTCTCATCCCATGTGTTGTGCTTTTCTGTGATATAGGACGCGATCATTGTCTTCAACGTCCTATTAGCACGTTCAACAGGATTAGCCTGAGCATGGTAAGGAGGAATCGTCGTATGGAAAATCCCTCGTTCCACTAGGTAGTCATCCACGAGTTTATTCTTAAACTCAGTTCCGTTGTCGGACAGAAACACCTCTGGGGTACCATAACGTGTGATGACTCGCTCATGCAACTCTTTTACGATGGTCCTAGCATTAGCTTTCCGAATCGGGACCGCTTCGATCCAGCGCGTAAATAAATCCTGAAAGACCAAGATGTATTCGTAACCATGTGTCGACCGCGGAAGTGGGCCAGTGACGTCACCTGCTACAACTTGCCATGGTTTCTCTATCACGCGTCTACCCATCAAACCCATGGGTGGACGTTGCTCCACTTTACACTGTTGGCAGACCTGACATTTACGTACATATTCTCCGACTTCGGCGTAGTACCGTGGCCAATAATACATTTTAGCCACTCTAGCAAATGTCTTCTCCCTACCTAAGTGTCCCGCAGTCGGATCATCATGACACTCACGGAGTATGGCTTGCCTATGCTCCTCTGGTACAACCAGTTTCCAAGCGTCATGGTCCTCCATCACGTCGTCTAACTCATTATCGACGCGATACGAATACAAATTGCTACCTGTTATCTTCCATTCCGGAAAATCTCTAGGTCGTTCTGATACGTCTTTCAGCCATGAGAGGTACCAAGGATCTTTGGTAGTCTGGCTCCAAGAAACTGAAGCTATGGCCGGCTCGTCTTCCTCGTACATGCGAGAAAGTGCATCAGGAACATAATTTAGAGCTCCTTTCCTGTACTCAATTGTAAAATTATGAGATTGGAGTTCCAATGCCCATCTTGCGAGCCGACTCGTTGGATTGTGTATATTGCACAGCCAACGGAGACTACTATGATCAGTTATAACTTTAAACCGGTAACCCTCAATATACTGTCGAAACTTTCTAATTGCCCATACTACGGCCAAACATTCCCGTTCTGAGACGCTATAGTTACGTTCTGCTGGTGAGAGTACTCTACTGGCAAACTCCAGGACTCTCTCTACTCCGTTAACGACCTGTGTTAACACTGCACCGATACCGGTGTCACTGGCGTCTGTTTGAATGGTATACTCGCCATCCTCATCAGGAGTCTGTAGAACGGGTGCCGTCATCAGCAGTGCTTTGAGTCGCTGAAATGCACCTTCTTGTTCTTGGAGCCATTCATATTTTTGATCTTTCTTCGTAAGACGCGTTAAAGGCTCCGCGATCGTAGCGTAGTCGGGTATAAACCGTCGGTACCAAGATGCCATCCCGAGGAATCGTCTCAGCTGCTTGAGATTTCGGGGAGCCGGATATTTTTGAATCGGCTCCGTCTTGGCTGGATCAGGTCTTATCCCATCACGATTGACTCGTACACCCAAATATCTTACTTCGGGTTGACAGAAAACACATTTCTCTCGGTTTACCGATAAACCGGCTTCAGTTAAACGAGTCAACACCTCCTTTAGCAACAGTTTGTGCTCTTCGAAGGTTTCCGTCACGACAATGATATCGTCGAGGTAAGAGTAAGCATTCGGTTCGAGAGCAGGTCCAATCACCTGGTCTATCATACGTTGGAACGTCGCGCCAGCATTTGCCAACCCAAAGGGCATACGAGTAAACTGGAACAAACCCATTCCAGGTACCGTAAATGCTGTAATTGGGCGCGATTCCATTTGTAGAGGTATCTGGTGATAGGCGCAGTTCATATCTATCGTAGATATATATCGGGCTCTTTTGAGTTTGCGTAAAATATCCTGCATAAATGGCAACGGATACGCATCAGGTTTGGTCAAAGCGTTGACCTTCCTGAAATCAATGCAAAAACGCCTTGCATTTTCGCCCTTCTTAGCCATCACCACTGGACTGGACCAACCGCTACTGGACGGTTCTATAACGCCTGTCTCAAGCATCTCTCGAACTTGTCGATGCATCTCCTCTCGAATCTTGTCGGAGACGGGATAATATCTTTGTTTGATCGGCCGCGCCGAACCGACGTCGATAACATGTTCAACATCGTATGATCGGCCGATCTTTGGCAAAGTATTGGACAGCACTTGATCCAGAAGTTCACGCAGTTGTCGGCGCTCATCTTCTGTCGCGTCGGCCACCCCCGCTGATGACAGCGAAGCATGTCCACTTTCAATACTTGCCACTTCCAGCTGTAACAACTGTGATGACCCTTTGAAGTATAAACAATCGGAGTCTGGGTCTAGAACTGCTCGGAATGCTCGAATGAAATTCACTCCTAAATAGCATTCCGCATCTAAATTTGGCATAATTGCGACCCGTATATCTCGCGTGTCTTTACCAATGGTAAAAGGTAGCATAACATGTCCACACAACTGGTGTGTGCTACCATCCGCAAGCTTAGCACTACCTGCTTGCTTATCGAGAATGGATCTGCCAAGAGCGGTTGCCAACTGCAAACCGTTCAAACCCATGACCGTTGTTGATGCACCTGGATCAAACAACGCTCGGATCCGGTATCCACCGATATCGATTTGACACCACCAGCGCGTCTCATCTTCTGGACTATAAACTCGCTGGTTTGGTTTCGGAGTAATTTTTAAAATTTTACTCGTGACCGGATCCGTCCTAACTTCTCTGGGATCACTTATCGTCAGATCTTCTTGACGCATCTCTGCAGCTTGACTGCCTCGAGATTCGAGGATTACGACCGCTTCTCCGGGGACTCCCTCAACCTCGGGATCAGCGGCTGTCCCCTCTAGCCGCTTCCCCGCGCGTTTTTTGCACAATCAGGACACGTCCTAATTGTATAGCCCAGTTTGCCACATATATTGCAAGCTACGGGCTTGGGGACAACCTCCTTTCGCTTTTCCTTATCACCGGCATTAGACTTCTCGTCGTTTCTTGAAGTATGGCCACTCGATGACTGTCGGTCAGGACTCTTGCGATTACCCTTCCTCTGTCCCCATTTGAACCGAGGAGGTGATCTGTGGGTCTTCTTGCTTTGAGAGACATCCACCTTGCCTCTCACCCCAGCTGTATGGCAACTCGTCTTAACGGAGACTAGCGTCTCCTCGAGGATTTTGGTGAACCGTTCCAAAAGATCTGTTGGAGCCGGTTCACTCAACTCCTTGGCTACGCTTGCTACCTTTGGTTTAGCGTTCGGCCGCTTCTTATTCCGCGACTTATATGCTAACTCAGGTAGCATCAAGTCTTCTTCTGCGGGCGGCGGCCGATATAATTTTTCTCGTTCGAGTGTTTGCTCGGCGTCCAACGCCAATTGCAAAAAACTCTCGATCGACCGAGCTTCAACTCTCTTGAATAAACGTTGGAGTTGAGGTAGCATATTGCGGTACAGGTGATCTAACTGGCTCCGCTCATCCGGAATTGGCTTGAGCTTACGCATAATCGCAATCGAGCAGGTGATATAATCCCTTACCGGCTCATCTTCGCCTTGCGTGCGAGCGTTAGATTCCTCGATGAGCCGTTGTTGATAACTCTGGCCCATTCCGTACCACATCTTGGCGTATCTCACAAAATCTTGCCAGGAGTGCCATCTATCCTTCACATTCCGATACCACGTAGCTGCGTTATCGGTGAGAAGTTCCGACAAGGACGGTAACACCTCGTCCTCGCTGAGGTTGGCGAGTATCCTACAATCTTCTACTCGCGCAAGAAATGCTTCGATACTCTGGCTTTTGTCTCCAGAGAATCGAACTCCCCACTTACGAACAATTGCGCCAACATCGCGCACTGTCCCGGCCGATCTAGTTGTAGACTGGCCGGTTACGTTCGAGTCTATCCGACTAGGGTAGGGAGAGCTAGAATATGGAGGCTGACCTTGTCTCCATATCTCGCCCCTCCCCAAAGCTCCTCTAGCAGGTGCTTGAGGTGCTTGATAACCCTCACACTCTGCCTGCACCTGTCGTGGTCTTTCGTCCGTATCATCCAGTGTGTGACACGTATACGTGTCCTGGAATCGGACATGTTGGTTCGGCTCTCTATTTCTGTTGGTACTCGTTCTCTGCGTACCATCGCGGGCGTAGAAGTCCAATCTCAGAGCACTCACTTGATCTTCCAAATCTTTTATCCGTGCAGTCATGACGGCCTGTTGTTTCAACTGCAACGTCAACATCGCAGCGAATGTTTCCGGTATTTCAAACTGTGCTCCGCCTGTAGAAACTAACGTGATCCATTCCTCTCTGTTAGTTTCTTGGCTGGAGACCTCGGATTGCTGATCCTCCGTATGCTGATCTACCTCAGCATTTACGTCTGTCTCTTGCCTTTCTATGTCTGGAACGTCCAGCGCAAGAGTCTGTTGTAAAACCTCTACAACATTTGGATCAGAATCCGGATCAGGTAGTGCCGGATTCTGGGCGAACATAGCCTCAAACCAATCCGACCTCCGCCTATTTCGCCTTTCGCGATCTGCCAACAGATTTGTTTCTTCAGCGAAATCCTGAGCCGTATAATTACCCATTAACCACCGTTGGAGACGCTCGGCTCTCTTATAATTTGGGCCGTCAACCCGCATCTCCAACGATTCGAGGTGAGCCTTGATCTGTTCACCGGATTGAGTATCAATCCAGTTGTCAATCTGGTTGGTCATCGACTCTGCCATACTAACTTAAAATTACCGCCGATTTCTTAACAAAACAAAAATAAAGAAAAATCGCTTCCGCAGGTACTTGTGCAAGGTCCTGTTATTCAACACTAGGTGGCGTTAAACTACTGAATTATTGGGCCACTGTGTTGAAGATTGTGATCTTTTCCCTTTTAAACAAACACCTTACGCTCACCAATTTGAAACTTGCTTGTGATAAAAAATTTTATAATTTTGACAACTATTTCACAAAATAAATTAAATTTCACCTTCAATTTAAATTTGTTATACGCGTTTCAGTTTAATTTATTTTAAAATACTGTACCCGTTCTACAACAAACCTAAAAAAAACTTTCGTACAATAAATAAATCAAACGAAGTAATAAACAAATAATAAAAAAATTTTTAATCCGATAAAAATGAGGAAGAAAACGGATTATCCTCGGCTCTCGGTCACCAGCGCACGCAAATATACTTAAAATTAAACAAATTCGTCAACGAATTAACAAATAACTTAATAAATTATCAATAAATAAATTAACAAATAAATATATTCCTACCTAATTATATAGAATATCTGACGCAGTGACCTCTTACAATCGCGTATTACATAAAAAAAAATAAATACAATTTTTATTATGACGCGAGAGCCGATACGCGTAGTCAAAATTATAACAAAAGCAAATTTCAAAAATCACACCCTTGCACAGGTATTAACAATTTTTATTAAGTCGCAAAAATTATTCTCGCTAATTTTCCGACTAACCTATACGGAATCAGGGACACGTGTTATTAAATCGCGGACCTCAAACCATTCTATCTCCTATAAATAAATAAATCTGAAATTATTGTATTTTACGTGTGTCAACAATTATCTAAAAAAAATTTTATTACTGTCGACTTCGGATTTCTTCCTGATAAAAACAAAAAAAAACGAAGAAAATCCGATAAAGTTATCTAAATTATTGTCAAACACAATAATTTATTAATTAAAATTAATTGCAACTCAATTAATTCAATTGTCGACAATAATTAATACATTAATCCACTTAACCAACGTATTAATCCTTAAACACACGTAAATCAACCGAGCATATGTTCAAAAAATTCAATTCCGGTCCGTTCCTATTCCCTTGTCGCGCGCCGTGTACGCGCAATCAGTTATCCTAACGTCTAGGGACTTTTTCCTTCACTTAGTTGGGCGCCATGTAACGGTGTGCTTGCCCGGGGAAAACTTACCGAGTCGTTCGTCTTAAGTATCTTTAGTTCGTGGCGAACGAACTTGTACAATTTCGCCGACTAGATATTGCACACTTAATGACTCGAACTAACGTATATATCTATATATATGTTATTTACAAAATATTCCCGCGCAGCGGCTGCGGTTACCTGTCCGCACACTTGCCGTTAAGGTTGTATGGAAATCGAATTACGATTTCCAACAACAGCAGGTAAAAATAATGATATTCTTTCCTAAAATGGACCGCGGAAAGAAAATTATAAGTGAGTCCGCGAAAATTCGTATCTTGTAATACGAATCGAAGGGAAACGGAGGAATAAAATTATAATACGCCGGTTAGATAAAATTATAAATCAACACGGGTTGAGATACATTAACAAATGATAGATTTATTTAACTAAAAACAGATGATTTAAAACAATGACATTTAACTGTATGGTCGAGGTCAACACGCACGGAGATTGAGTCGAAAACACTGACTCAACGCGAGAGGGGAAAGGGGTACGCGAGCTAACTAACTTAAAATTAATCGTGCTATCGCATTCAACAAAACAGCTAATAATTATTCGCGCAGAAGTGGTACCACTTACTTTTATTTATTCTCCTCGGGTTTCGAATAACGGAAAAGAACAACAAATTCCTTCCTCTCGCTGTCTCTTTATCTTCACGAATGGAAAAGGTCGGTGGGAGAATTTCTCGACCACCGATCACTTTTATTCTCTATGTCCGTGTGTAGAAGCGCGACACTATCTCACACAATAAAAACGAATCACTTACGATACGAAATATCGAAGGAATAATGCCGGATAGATCTACGGACTATAAAAAGTATATATTCACGAAACTATCTCGTCACACGTGTAACCGTCGTCGCGATCTTCTCTCTCGAGTTGTCGTGCGCGCGCGACTCTTCCCCCAATTCCCTCTCTCCTCGCGCGGGTATCAGTCGCTCGCGCCGTCGAATATGCCTATCTCTATTTATAGCATTCGACTCTACCTACCTGATTCGTATAATGTTAAGTGAGTACATCACTTACCATTACAGTGCATAATTTTGGAGTAAGAAACTCAAAAAGCAATCGAGCAATGGTGCTTGGCGCTTTCCCAGAAGGATCTCGAAAAAAACCTAAAAGCGCTCAATCTCAGCCGTACGAGTTGGAGGTTATTAACAGCTGAGCACTTATATAATTGGCTCCTCGGCTGTTTTAGCCAAGCGAACTTAGAGCCATCCAAATTACGCCCCGAGGAGGCACGCGTAACGAGGAAAGAAGTGCGTAGCGTGATCATTGATCAAACATGTGCAGCAATATCGGGATCGACAATCCTGGATCAGGATGTAGATTATACGATACCGTACCCGATTCAAATGTTGCATGATGATCCACTTGTAAGCGTTATGTATCCTCCATAGCAGTCGAGTGCTGAAAAGGAAGCGCATTCTCGGATACCCGAAATATAAATATATAACTTAATAAAGAGACTGTTTGAAAAATTTTAAAACACGTCACCCACGAGTAGTACAAGGATTGACGTGCAAAATTTACAAAACAATATTTCCATTATTAATCCTTCAGGTTGGAAAATTAGAAAAAGGATACGTTCAACATCATTAACCTCCCAGAGAGTCCAATAGCGACTCAAGACATAGGTCAGAGTCAATTAACGTTTGGAGAGGGAGAGATTCCCTCAACTTGGTTAAAGATATTTCTGCAGCTAGCACTCCGCTTCATGGTGTTAACAATAGTTTTAACATTACTATGACTTCTACACTTTACATAGGCCAAATAGTACGTAAGTAGGGTGTACACTATAACGCGTGTCGAGGAATATCACGTACAGAGCAATCATTCGGATAGCGAAGTAACGTCCACACTATCCGAATTACTAACAAAGAGAGTACGGACCCTTTGAGTCACCAAATAGGCTGGTTCCGAAGAATTACTTCTTATGTCATTAAAGAAGACTCACACATATAAACATCTATTATAGCGAAGAATTACGGTCACCTGAACATTTATAACAATAAGGAATATTTAACACTTCATTTATAAATGATATATTATTGCAACTTACATACATTTTATGTACACATAAAGTAATTTGAATTTGTATGTTTCATCCCCATTTTTTAATATTTGCTTACTTTTTTACTGTCACTTTATAATTTAAATTATCTAGAATACACACAACAGTTAATTAGCTATATCATTGCTCATAGGTATGTGATTTGACGAGTCTGCACTATACTATGATTTCTCGCACAATATTATAAGCCTTTATAAACAAAGTCAATGTTTTATTAACTATTGTTGTGTTAAGATTTTACTTTGTTTTTTTCAGGATGGAGGTCATACAATGTCTTGGTGAAGAAAGGACTTGGTGAAAAAATATTCCCCAGTGATGCTTGTATCAACCGGTCGGGGCCGGAAATCGAACTGGAACCTCCAGATTACGTGCTCAACGACCTACCGACCGAGACATCGCAGGCCTCGACATTCGTTATCAATACGAAGTCATAATTCTTCTAAACTTCGCGGCTTAGTTTTGTAAACTCTATTTTTGAGATAACCTCACGGGATATAATCCAACGGCGTCAAATCGCGGGATCCTGCTGGCCACTCAATATAGCCTCTTCGTCCTATCCACCTACATAAACGGTGTCTAAATACCTTCAAACGTTTCTACCGTAATGAGACGAAGCTCCATCTTATTAGAAGAAAGTATTCTCGAAGTTTTAACTAATTGTCTCTATTATTCCTGGGACTATCTTATTACGAAGCATAATCTCGTAAATTTCGGTATTCATATTTCCGCGTGGTCGAAATCTGCCAAAAAGTAATTATAAAATAACCGTAAAGAAAGTATCTTTACGACATCGGTAGCTCGCGAGTAGTGCACCACGTACCTGTCGCTACCTTTTGGCGGCGCGCTTGATTTCGCTGTTTTTCCCTCTGTCGCGCTCCGTTGCGCGCGGCAACTTCGCCGTCCTCGCAGGTTCCTGGGGAGTCGTTGGAGCCGTACACTAAATACCAGCACGTTTACTTTCAACACACTATACTCTTGGCGACGCGAACTCCTGAACCCGAAAGTGAATCCATAATGAGGATTTCCTATCCCGCCACGTATTCGCAAGGAAGGCGTTACCGGTGATACCCGTGTTTACGATGACTCGCGTAATCTTTCTATCGTCTCATATGGGATGAAATATCAATCGTATCAAAATGTGCTTTCGAAACAATTGATAAATTTTTTCAAGATATTTGTAAAAATTCTATGACACTTAATGGAGGTAAAGTAGTCGTAAAATCAGGTGATTTCAGACAAACTCTTCCAATAGTACGACACGGAAACCGTACGTAAATAATAGAGTCTTGTGTAAAAAGTAGTTATTTGTGGTCATATTTCTCAAAACATTCACTATGTGAAAATCTAAAATTACAAAATTCAGATCATTTTAAAAAATGGTTACTTGAAATAGGAGAAAATAAAAATGCCACAAAATTCGAATTAGAAAATAATGTTAAAGAAATTCCAAAAGATTTTCTTTGTACATCTGACTTGATAACAGAAATTTTCGGTCCCCTACTGAAAAAAACCACGTGATTAATCACTTGATTAATCACATGATTTATAACGCGATCAATCACGTGACTAACAACGTGAAAAATAACGGGATTTTTAACGTGATTAATCACATGCTTAATCGCGTGATTTTTTAAGTCAAATTTGTCACGTCAAATATCATGATATTAATCATGTTAAAAATCACGTGGTTCATCACGTTGTTAATCACGTGATTAATCACGTGAGTAGTCGCATAAATAATCACAATGTTAATCACGTGTAATTACAATAATAATAAAATTCTTAAATTTTGTGTTTTAGATTTTGAAGAGTATAATAATCAACTATAATTTAAATATATTTTCAATTTTACTGTGTTAAATATGAACTATTATATATTCAAATATTGTATGCATATGAACGGATGACAATTAATCTTACTTATGCAATTTATGGATTTTCTTTTAAATTTGAAAAATTAATTCTTGCGTAGAATCAAAGTATAAATCTGTATAGTTTTATTTAATATGTTTTTTTGAAATGTTATAGTTATATTAAAAGAAAAAATATTATTAAGTTTCCTATATAGCTATAGTTTTTACTAAACACTAAAATATAAATGTGCTTTATATTAAATTTTTTTATTTTTGAATTTTTTTTTTGAAGCAAATTACATTCTACTAAAACAAATTTTATTCATATACATAGTTGTTTTCATTATGAAATTGTACACTTGTGAGAAATTATTATTACATTAATTTCTGTAGATTATTCAGTAAAATAGTTTGTTCGGCACTGGTACTACATATGAATTTGTGGGTGTTTCTACAAGAACACAAATAGATACGATTTCATCAGTTTTTGAACATTCTAATTCCTGGCTGATTTCTTTAACTTCATATACAGTACTGGCATATTTATGCATTTGTATTTTCAGACTTTGGTAAATAGTAATCTCTTTTTTCTTTTCTTCATCTACTAAAAAATCAATAATTTTTATGTTTGATTTATAAGTTTAGCATAATAATTGCATGACCTTGGATTAATTTTTGCAGCAGACATATATAAGCATCCATTCATAACTATTTTGTAAAACACTTTTGATTCTTTGGAAACATTAAATTTTGTGATGTATGTGTCATCAGCAAGCTTGGGTTTACCAAAATAAGTTATATTTGATAACTGAAATATTTTCTTCGTCCTCGAATATGCAAGGTTATCATAATACTGTCGCGTAATCGGTAAAATCCTAGGATATACAAATTCCTCTAAAATTTGTGCAGCACGTTTTAAACTTATGCGTCTTAAAATTTGTTGTGTGACACCCTTTACACTATTAACAGCAGAAAGTAATTCTCAATTTGCAGATTCAAAACAAAATGCTGAATGCGCCCATAAAGGTCCCCAATCTTTTATACTTTCACACATGTGCAACAGTTGCTGTGTATTATATGTCATACATTTTAAGGAATATAAATCTTCAGCGTCACGAACGAATGTGTGTAACATTTCATTAACTGTATTTAGTTCTGCATATGTTATTCTATTTTTTAGGAGAATATGCAGAGATTGACTGAGTAAAGACCAATGTTTTAAATGTTCTTTAGATATTCGACCATAACTTAAAACAGGTACACTAATGTACAGTACCCAATTTTCCCATTCTCGGGCTTTATAATCTGCTCTTTCGTTTAAAGCTCTTGTTAGACGACCTACTTGATGTGGAAACCTTATTTTTGTCCTTAAGTAATTAATTTCATTATAAATATTCTTTGAGAGCCGAGTTATTAAATACTCCGTATACTGTGCATAACACCCTTTAGTATACAATGCATGTATTCAGGAGAACCCTTAATTATATCAAAACTTTGTAAATTTAATATAAAAGTGTATTTGATGTACTTCTGGAAACCGATAGGTTTTTTAAATAGGGATACCTCATAGATCCTCTATCATACTTTCCAGGGTGTGTTACCAATCGCATCCAAAATAAGCATTAAATTGACAAGTTCCATTCATAGGATTTCGTGCCATTGTGTCTACACATGCAACCAAAGCAAATAATTTTATTACACGTGCTTCTTTGTTTATAATACATGTTATACCGTTTGTAGACAAGTCATTCATAGTGTTGACAAAAACCTCTAAGAAAACACTCATTTACGGTTTTCGTTTTCCAAACCATAATCCTGTTACAATTACACTATCTAATCGACTTTGGGCAGGTATTTCATTAATACATAAATAAATTGGCCAAATTGAATATGAAGATGATTCGAATACCGGAGCACCATCTGTATTAAAAACTAGGTGGGCCGAGCCCCCCTGCGCGCTGCCGCGCGCCAACCCCCGCGCGCTTCGCGCGCAAGTTTCTGTTCTCAGACTGCGCCTGAGAACAGAAATTTATAAGGCACGACCGAATATAGCTCGCTTATTATTATATAAAATAATAATAATAATATCATATACATATATATGTTCTAATAATACATTTCAGATGTATTTATAGATGTTAAATTTTAGATATAATTCTAATATTCTGAATATCAATGTATTGAAGAGAAAAGTGTTGTTCCTTGAATATCTCAAAAATTTAAAAAAAAAATATTTGGCAAGAAAGAAGTAATAGAAAACACATTTTTGAAAGAAGAGGTAACGTGATTAAAAAAAATACATATGTACATAATTTACATATGTTTATATAAAACCGTATAGTTTCTTTTTTTTACATTAATGTTCCTTCTAAAGAATATTTGGTAAAACAATATTAATGGGACGTATATTTTGGACAGTAAAGGTAAGTAAATGTGATAAAATATTGTGCAATTTAAATTAGTCTATATAAAACAATATAATTAATAATTTATAACAGCAGCATTCATGTATATTGTTTAAATTTGTTAATTTTTTAAGAAATTCATTTGTATGAAGCTTTGTTTTTTTTTATTATGCAGCTGGTGAAATGGTTACTGGAGCATTATATAAATTTAATTTATGTCCCAAAGATGTGTTATCGGGTGCCTTCTTTGGTAGTATATTTAGAGTAGTGTATGGTACTTATATGTACTTTATGTTTAAATTGATGAATTTGTCAAGTGAAAAACTAAAACTCAGTGAACAAAGTCATAAATTGAAATATGTACATGAAGAGTGAATTATTAACTTCTATTTTAAATTACAATGTTATTAATAACATGTAAACGTTAATCATTTCTTTTTTTTATTAATTAAATAAATTAAGAAAAAAGTAATTATAATATTTGAAAAGACAAATATATTTAAGTAATATAAAATCAATATATTCTTAGAATTCGCGGACACAATAAATTCGTTATGTTTATTTAACGTTCAAGTCCAAATTTTTCAAGTTTTTAAGAACAAAGTTTTGTTCAATTTTATTTAAAAATTTTAATTAAATTTTAATTTAAAATTTTAGAATAATTTGGACGTATTGAAAACATGCTTTACAGAGTTTGACGTTTCGATTATTTTCAAAATTTTATTTTTGTGTGTGGTAAATATTTTTTACTGTTTTTAATTTTTTTATATCAAATTTTGTTATAAAAATATTAGTTTTTATTCGATTTTTTGTACTAAAAAATAAATAAAAAAGAGAATTGTTATAAATAAATATTTTTGTAAAAAAATAAAAAAAATTTGAAATTCAAATTTGGATACGGGACGCGGGTTACATAAAATGCGATATACATTATTCTTATGTGTGTATGATGGCGCTGATGGCACTATTTAAACGCACAATAAATATAAGGGATTGTTACTAGTTAGTTTATTTATTTTATTGTGTATATAAAATTATGTATATACATTATGTACACATAGTTTTTATATGATTTTCATGTAGTTTTACTGTATGATATTAGTTATTCTAATATAAAGTTAAGTGAGCATTACAAAATAGCAGAAGCTATCTTGTCCAGTATTTGTCCAATGTTGGCAGTGTTTGAAAATAATAGAATAATAACTATTTTTGGATGGTAAATAATTTGTATTTATTATTTAGTTAATTTATTAATGTATAAGATTTATATTTTATTTATTTTTGAAAATATTAAGTTGCCGTAAGTTGTCAATAACTAAGTAATATTTATTTTTTTACATTTTATTATGTTTTAAATTGTAGAATACTTTATAATTAAATTTAAAGATAATTTATATAAGATAATTATGAATTATAGGAGTAATTCACCTACTAGTCAGTTTTAATACAAGAGTAACAATGGTAGACAGTCGAACAATAATGGTTCAATTCAACACCACGAGCCTCTTGTTTTGTATTTGGATAGTTTTGGCGATGTTTAATCTTTCTCAAGGTTGATCTGGTATACATTAACGGTTTGTGACATTTTTATTACATTATTATTACATTTTTTAATTTATTTTAAATTACATTAAGTTTGCATTTAATGTTGTATTTATAATTTTACTATTAAAGTTCTTATTATGTAATAATAAATACAATAATTTAAAAGAACGGCACTTATAATTATTAAGACCGAGAACATATTCAGGGTAAATATATAAATTACTTAGATATTAATTTTGAAATAAGCTTATAAAATTTATAATTTAAGCACAGTATAATTTTTATTTAACATATATAACAATTGTTAAATTATGTAATTATGCAATATTAATTAAAGTGTTTTGCGAACATCATTAAGATTTTCAATCCATTAACTGATGTTTAATGTCAACTTTTATTACTTAATGTGATATTTTTTACGTTTTTGAATATTTAGCTTTATTTTTTCTAATACAAGAATAATAGGATTTTCTTTTTATTTTATATTTACAGAAGTAGTGCTACAAGTTCAAACGAAGGTTTCTTAGGCAGTATAGTTACGGTGGTACTCCGCAATCATTGCCAACGTTCCAACATCCTAGTCATTCGTTTTTAAAAGTAAACGGTTTCACTCAACAAGTGTATCATAAATATTATTTACGTTGTTTAATAGGTAAGATATTAAAAAACCTTGAATTTACTTTTTGTAACTATAAGTTATAAATTCTTGATGTGATGATGATTATTATAATGTTTTCTTTTCTTAGCTAAAGAAATCATGTTGATATTAATCATGTTGTTATATTTATTATTTATAAAATTTAGATAAAGTCATTCACTTTAGAATTCATGGAATCTCTTTTTATTTCAGAGCGTAAACAACTTGGTATAGAGAAGTTATGAGGTGAATACACTCTTCCAATTTTGGTCATTTTTCTTGAAGGAGAATTTCAATTGCACTATGTACGAAGAGTTTAGGACAATAGCTTATGAAGATGTATGTGAAGGATATTGTAATGGGTAAGTGTCTGTTTTGATTTTATAATTACGGTATAGAACACAAATGCAGACCACAACTTTATAAAGATTTTCAAGTGGAAACAGTGAAAAATTATAAAAGAGGTACGTGCATTTATTTACATAAGATATCTATTCAGAATTTTTAGATAGAAATTGTATTTTACGGTACAAATATAATTTATACTTTGAAATTGTTATATTAAAATATATTATTAACAAATCTTAAGATAGATTACAATGTAATTGTCTATTAACAGGTATATTATTTTATACATACATATATTATTTTTTTAGAAAGAAAAGTATGGCTTAAACATTTTTGGAGAAGGAGAAGGAGAGTATAAAACATTTGTTTAAATTGTCCTTTGTACACACACCGTTAATTGAAACTTTGAATTTCCGGAAACGCCTATTTATTCGCGCCATCGTCCGTCGCGTGACAACTGAGGTTAGCAGTGCTGTTAATACGCGGCGGACGATGGCGCGAATAAATAGGCATTTCCGGAAATTCAAAGATTCAATTAACGGTGTGTGTACATCAAAAGTATTGTAATACGTAAGTTTTTATTATAGCATAAAAGAAAATAATTTTTTACTTTTTGAAAAATAATTAACTTATTTTAAAGATGAGCATGAAAGTGTAGTGCATTTCAATGACGAAGTCATACCAGTTGGGTACCTGAATTTCAAAAAAATACGCCTTCAAAACAAAAATATTAGATAGGAATCATTTTTAGTAACAATAATAATAATTTCAATATTTTATTTTTCATTTTGTACATAAATATAATTAATTTTAGAATGGTGTACAAAATTTGACACTTCAAGAAAGACTGAAAAATTGGCGGTTAAGGCGTCACTTGACTATATTTCTGAAATAGTTGGACCTGATTTACAAGATGGTAGCAATTTATCTGATGACGAAAATGATGAACCGGAGAAAGATATTAAAGACTTACATATAACAAATACTGATACAAGAAAATGATGTTATATCAACAATAATTATACAATAGAAGTCAAATTTTTAACGTTTTTTCATATTTTTTTGATTACTTTAACAGTTTTTCTATGTTTATCTTCGAAAATATTGTTTTGAGCGTTAAGTGTACAATAGGAAAAAGTTTTGTTATTTTGAGACGAACATTTCGTTCATTGAAAGTTTTTCAGTAAAAGCAATACATTTCGTTTTATTGCGAAAAAACGTGTTTTTTTGTGCTTTTTTCATTATTGTGATCGTTTTTTTATGTTTATCTTCGAAAATATTGTTTTGAGCGTTAAGTGTACAATAGGAAAAAGTTTTGTTGTTTTGGGACGAACATTTCGTTCATTAAAAGTTTTTCAGTAAAAACAATACATTTTGTTTTATTGCGAATAAACGTGTTTTTTTGTGCTTTTTTCGTTATTTTGACCGTTTTTCTATGTTTATCTTCGAAAATATTGTTTTGAGCGTTAAGTGTACAATAGGAAAAAGTTTTGTTATTTTGAGACGAACATTTCGTCCGTATAAAGTTTTTATGTAGAATTAATACATTTCAAGATAATGCTACAAAACCGTTTCTAAGGAATTAAAAATAATGCCATAACTTAAAGTGTTTCAGTGCTATATATCCGAAAATAGGACCATTATCTAATTACATTATGACGAAGTTACCCTGTGAATCTCAGCTAAATCGGTAAAAAATTGAGTGAGTTATCTTTGATACATGATTACATAC
Organism: Theocolax elegans; assembly: GCA_026168455.1. Taxonomy (NCBI): domain Eukaryota; kingdom Metazoa; phylum Arthropoda; class Insecta; order Hymenoptera; family Cerocephalidae; genus Theocolax; species Theocolax elegans. The sequence continues at coordinate 19,146,788 of CM047431.1, forward strand.
ATACATACATCCATACATACATTTTAGGGAGGGCCTTAACTGAATTCTAATACATATAAATTACTCTTACAAACTATTATATAGTATATTTTGATGCATCACACATTTTGCGATGATGAAAATATAAGGCTCTCCCGTGTAGCGGTCGTGCTTAATTACAGTTGCGTAGGCACTTTTGTCTGTAGAGGATAAATTTTTAACAAATTTACGGTATAACTTCCCATCATATATATCACTAATAATATCTTTTTCATGTACTCTTTCTTTAGTAATATAGACGTAATAAATTTTATTCGATTGTAAATAATCTTGAACAGCACTTGATAGATTTATTATCGCAAAATAACATGGATTTGATGGATTCGAAACATTAATATCGATTCCACAACCATTACACTTTACACATTTAGTAACGCTATCCAAAATACCATTATATTGCGTACATTGAGAACTGATGCTGTGAAACGTTACATTATCGTTAACATTAAATAATTTATTAATCATATAACGTGTTTCTGGTAAAATTGTTTGTCCGCATATTGGATTAATTAACTTAAATAAGTCAGTCATAGCCGTAAATAATAAATTATGATTTAAAACATATTTAAGTGACATCAGTAATATTTCTGCTGGAGTCATCTCAACGAAAGTGGAAAAGGGTTTAAAAAGTGCTTCCTGATGCTTCAAATCGTGAATACTACTTGATTTTTTCGAATTTTTTGTAATGATTCAAGAACATCTTCGTCACTGCTATATAACTCTTCCGCCATGTTGAAACATGCAGAATTTTTCTGCAAAAATAAATACAGTAAGTATAGTAGAATAAACAATAATTAAAATATATATATATATATATATATTGCGCCGCCGCCAACGCCGTGGCTAAGAATTCAGAATTGGAAGCCACCCTGTGTGTATATGGGCTATTTCACGTGAAGTGGTATGATGAAAAATATAAATTGCATCAAATTTTGAAAACGGGCAGGAAATATCTTCCAGAAAATAGAAAAAAACTTTTAGGTGTAATTAATAATTTAACTGAGAGTTATTCCATCATAAAAAATGGAAATTTTTTTCAATTTTTTTAAAAAATTGTTATTTTTAAAGCCATTAATCTGAAAATTTTTTGATTTTTTTGAAAAAACATTAGATACAACTTTTGTTCAAAATAATCTTTATAATTTATTTACCCTGGTTGCAAATATGAATTTTGAAATCTCGAAGAGATAGGACACCCGGAAATATAAAAAAAATTGATTATTAACAAAAGGCGACCACGTTACAATTGATTTTGATCTAACTAAATTTTGGGTACACATTACACATGTTTTTCAGAATACAGAAAAAAATTTTTAGGTACTGGAATCTATTTGCTCAAAAGTGATTCTAACCTCAAAAAGTGAATTTTTCCAAGTTTTTGCATGCAACAACAGCTGGTCTTTAGCACTTTTATGGCCTTCAATTCTGTAAAAAGTTATGATAATTTAAAAAAACTCGAAATTTTTTTAAAAATTTAAATGGGAATTATCATGTTAATTTTTGTGAATTTTTTGTCTTTCTTTAAATTATCATGACATTTTACAGAATTAAAGACCATAAAAATGCTAAAGACCATTTGAAAGGTATTGCTCCAAGCTTTATTTTAGACTTTTGGATAAAAAATTCAATTGTGGCGCACTTACACTTTTTTTAAGTTGAATATTGACATGTAGTTTATGTAACATTGACCTTGAGATTAGAAATTCTAACCCAGAAGGATAAATTCTAAACATAATTAGTAACGAATGTTACATATAATGTTCTACAGTAAAAGTTGATAGATTTTGAGTTAAATAGCGATGAACCCAGCTGGTGTTGAAAAAATCTGGAAAAAGTTTACTTTTTGAGGTTAGAATAACTTTTGAGCTAATAAATTCCAGTACCTAAAAATTTTTTTCTGTATTCTAAAAAACATTTGCAATGTGTACTCAAAATTTGGTGCATTTTAAAATTTTGATCAGACCACTTCACGTGGAATATCTCATATATATATATATATATATATTTCGTACTCTATTAGAGTGATAATATATTATAATAATTACGATTTGTTAATTTTAAACATTAACAAGTATGACTTTAAAATCTTTAACAAGTGCGTATGTTTGTAGCATAGGGAGTAGGCAAACAAATTACCGATCAATAGTTACTGATTAGCATATAATAGTAAAAAGTTAAATACTTTTTTTATTTATCTACATAAATATCAGACATTTTAGATTTCTACATAATAGGAACAGAAAGCACTTTGAATAATAAAATAGAAATCTCTTTTTTATGCGTCTAACTCTAATTCATGACTAATTTAATAAAAATTCAAGACCGATTTTATACCGATTTAATCCTAATTTTAATTAATATTGGCATCGACTTAAACAGGACATTAGCCTTAATAATATTTAAAAAAAACCTGGATTGACTCATTTAAATTTGACTTATTTATCAAGTGAAGAATAAGATGTAAAATTGCTAATACTGTTTATATTAACTCAAAGAAATAACTCCTTATTATTAAATACAATAGAACAAATAACACTTTTTATAAGCGTAATTTCATTGAAACAGGTATTTATTATGAAATATTAACAAATTAAACTTTATGCAAAAAATTTTAATTTAAACAACTTTTAATTTTCAATGATTTTTTTTTTATTATAAAACAATTGTTCTAAAGTTCTATGAATTAAGCTTTAGAGTGACGGAAAGTTTATATATATACGTACCCTCGAACATGAACTTTGTTCATAGTCGATATATGATACTAGACATTAATTTGGCCACTTTTATAGGGTGATTTGAATCCTGGCAGTTTAAAGGTTAATTTAAAAATATTCACAAAATTATTTTTAATTTAATCCAAAAATTGATGAGACAAGAACATTTGGTACTAGTTATTACTAATTTTCAATTAAATTAATTCTATCTTGCTGAAATTTTCAGAATCGTTTTTATATAACTACAACTATAGCATCAAAGTTTAAAATCATTAAGATAAGAAAAAACATTTGTATGGCAAAATATTTAATTTATTAAATTAGATATTTTAAAATATTTTGTAGGTTATGCCCTATAATACATGAAAATTAGTGATTTTATGAGGTTCATGAGGCATAACTTACACCAGCGGTCTTGGCCAATAATCTAACCACCGCCATTCGAAAGCTCTCAAAAAATGTGATCTTTTGAGCGGTTTTAGATCAAAATCGATTGTGGCGTGGTCGCCTTTTTTTCATATTCAATATTTTCGAGTGCCCTATCTCTTCGAGATTTTAAAATTAAGAATTGTAACCCAGGTAGATAAATTTTAAAGATTATTTTGAACAAAAGTTGTTTGTAATGTATTTTCAAAAAAATCAATAGATTTTGAGATAAATGGCTTTGAAAATAGTAATTTCTCTAAAAAATTGAAAAATTTCCATTTTTCATGGTGGAATAACTCTTAGGCAAATTATTTTTAACACCTAAATTTTTTTTTCTATCTTCTGGAAGATATTTCCAGTCTGTTCACAAAATTTGAAGTGATTTAAAATTTTCATCGTACCACTTGACGTGAAATAGCCCATATCAATCACCCGAAAATTTGCGGGCAGTAATGGCGCTGCCGTTAGATGGGCTGCGTTAATATTTAACAATAATAAAAAAAAAAAGAGTTTATACCACGCAGAAGTTGTGCGGAATAGATATTGATGCAATGTTTAATTACATACCACTTTGCTGATCTAAAAATTAGTACTTTCGTCGAAAAGTGATAAGGAGAATGTGCCTTTCAATCAATGTTGAGAACACACTGCGTAGTGACTTCGTAGTTATCACTTTTTGCCAAAAATATTGACTTTTCGATCAACAAAATGATATATAACTGTCATTGCATCGATATCTATATCTAATTAGCTCAACATCCATTGCGTGTGGGAAAAACACTATTTTCTTTAAGTAATGTTGAATATGAACTCAACCCTCCTGACGGCAGCACCATTATTACCCGCAAATTTTCGGGTGGTGGATTTGTGAAACTAATGTTCTGGATTCCTTTAAGGATAAACAACGCCGGTAATGTTGACAAAAAAATGTAACATTCTAGTCGATAGAAATGAAGCTTTGTGCATGTGTATGATTTACATATTTATTACAAATTTTTGAAAACTGATTTAAAGCAGTTCCGCTTGTGGTATAACACTAAATTTTTTTTTCTCTATTCCTTATTTTATTTTTCTAAATTTATAATAGTATTTAGTTTTTAACTATTGAATTTTTAAATTTTTTATTTCAATCTGATGTGTAATTATTAATTTTATAGACAACACGTGTGCCAAAAACATTTAGTTATAGATTTAAAAAAATAATCTACATCATGGAACGTAAAACAAAAAAATACTTAGAAGATGAAAATTATCGTTTAACAAAATATGCAAAAAATAAATTTAAAAAATCGTTGGAAAAAACAGAGGTTAGTAGGAAAAAAGTAGAACATATACGATTTCAACTTCTTTAAGTTCTTCTAAGGGTGAGAAGGAGTAGTTCCCTTTTGCAAAAAATCACGTAAAGTCTTACATGACAATTTAACAATGGGATTATACTTAACTTTTTTTCAGTTGACTGAATTTGCAGAGCAAATTGATACTCCAGAAGTATAATGTAATGCAAGAGACGTTTTTAGTCCTAAAAATTTACATGCTCGTACTACTCCTGTTAAAATGGATTACCTGCCTGAATGTTATTCTGCTAATGATGTTTCAAACAATTCATCAACCGTTATTATTCCTGTAACTGTAAGACTCTATTCTATTAGTGTTATTTAACTTTTCTATGTTTTAAAAATTCAATAATGAAATATATATTTCAGTTACAACCTCATTCAAACTGGAAGATGACAAATTATAACACTGTTTCTGAAGTAGCTGCAGAAAGTCTTTTACCATCGACACAATTATCCACGTCAAGTTTATGTAACATATGTTTTACTTGTTGTAAGAAGAAGTATAACAATAATAATTATATATAATATATGTAAGGAAAACATCCTTAGTCTATTTGAATTGCGCGCATGTAGGTCATGAAGTGTGGATGGACAACTATAGCAATAAATTGCATAAACCAATACAATGAGACTGAGCACACGGTAACATAATTTAGTCCGATATATTTATTAAATGGTGAAGATACATCAGCACTACCAAATGAACTAAAAAAGAATAGAGATTATAATCAACTGGAAAACGATAGAGAAACTGCATTTAAAAACAGTATAAAATACCATGAATATAATAAGAAATTATATGACAAAAATAGAAAAGAACACGAATTTATATTAGGAGATTTAGTATACATTGAAAATGGTAACCGAATGAACCGAAAGAAATTGGACATGCTAAAAATGGGGCCATACAAGATTTTAAACAAGATATCAAACTCAATGTATGAAGTTAATACAGGACACAAAAAGTTAGAATCAAATTTATTTCATATTTCAAAATTAATTCCATCTCCTTAACTCAAAGGTGGTAACTACTAACCAGGAGGGGTGTTCCACCTTCCGGGAAACAGATTTTATTGCAACTTTGAGAGCTGTTTTCTGGTACCCAAATATGAAAGAATTCATATGAAATTCAATCTCATAGGCTGTTTGACGAAAGTAATACGCAGTTAACGAAAAATTGTGAACAAATATGTTTAAGCTTAATCGCCAATAACTCGGAAAGAAATGTATGCAGATACTCAAACTGAAATTCATTAAATAGTTGAGATCAAGTAGATATAGTTTAAGAAAAAGGAAGCTCAAATATCTCAATTTGGACAAAAGTTATGGAAAAAATAAGAATTAGATAAAATTTTAACGAAAATTTAGTATTAAAATTTGATGGACTTTTTAGGCAAATATTTCGTCTAATTCTTATTTTTTCCATAAGTTTTGTCCAAATTGAGATATTTGAACTTCTTTTTTTTTTTAAATATATCTACTTGATCTCAACTTTTTAATGGATTTTAGTTTGAGTATCTGCATATATTTCTTTCCGAGTTATTGGCGATTAAGCTTAAACATATTTTATCATAATTTTCGATAACTGCGTATAATTTTCGTCAAACAGCCTATGAGATTGAATTTCATATGAATTATTTCACATTTGGGTACCAGAAAACAGCTCTCAAATTTACAATAAAATCTGTTTCCCGGAAGGTGGAACCCCTCCTTGTAAGTGGTAGTACATAATAGTCTATATTATTTTGTAATTATTATTAGTTATACCAAATTTTTGTACCAAAAATGTCTCCAGGAGGGGAGATGTAAGGAAAACATCCTTAGTCTATTTGAATTGCACGCGTGTAGGTCAGTAAATCAGACCTTTAATATACCGACAGGTAAAATTTGCAGATAAGAATTGGCACTTGTCAATCAGTACGGTTAATAAAGATATACCGAAAACAATGAATAAAACTTTATAAATGTTATCTAAAGACAACCTTGTGAATAATAACATTGAATGTTGTTTCTTTGTTATTTACAGGTAAATAAACATTATTTATTAAATATGTAAATATATTTTGTATAAAATAATACAGTTCCTTGTTATTTACAGAGAAAAAATTCATGTATTATTCTAACCTATAACCTATGAACATTATATATATATTAATGCAAAAATATAAGTTTAAATATGTGGGTTTATGGAGTACATCGGTAATAGGGTTAAAGACTTCATTTCATGGTTCCATAATCTTGACATCTCGCCAATATTTGGGAGAAGGATAGGATCATTGGGATTTAACACATCGGGTTCTATAAATATATTACGCTACACACTTACTTACACCCACCCACGCATACACCCATACCCATTCACGCATACACATCCTTATCCACCCACGTACACACACCAACCCCCACCCACATATAAATACTCATATCCACTCACGCACACACATGCACCGGCAAACGCACACCCACCCACGTACTCCCACACACGCACGCGTATGTATGCATATGGGATATTTCACGTCAAGTGGTATGATGAAAATTATAACCAAATTTTGAGAACAGGCTGGAAATATCTTCCAGAATAAAGAAAAAAATTTTTAGATGTTGAAAATAATTTGAAACTGCTATTTTTAAACCCATTTATCTATTGATTTTTTTGAAAAAACATTACATACAGCTTTTGTTCAAAATAATCTTAAGAACTTATCTACCTAGGTTATAATTCTGAATTTTGAAATCTCGAAGAGATAGGACACCCGGAAATATAAAAAAAATTGATTATTAAAAAAAGTCGACCACGTTACAATTGATTTTGATCTAACGCCGCTCAAAAGATCACGTTTTTCAAGAGCTTTCGAATGGCGGTAGTTAGATAATTGTCCAAGGCCGCTGGTGAAAGTTATGCCTCATAAACCTCATAAAGTCACTCATTTTCATGTATTTTTTGGCATAACTTTCACCAGTGGTCTTGGCCAATAACGTAACTATCGCCATTCGAAAGCTCTTGAAAAATGTGATCTTTTGAGCGACGTTAGTTCAAAATCAATTGTGGCGTGGTCGCTTTTTTGATAATCAATATTTCCGGGTGTCCCATCTCTTCGAGATTTAAAAATTTAGAATTATAACCTAGGTAGATAAATTTTGAAGATTATTTTGAACAAAAGTTGTTTGTAATGTATTTTCAAAAAAATCAATAGATTTTGAGATAAATGGCTTTGAAAATAGAAATTTTTCTAAAAAATTGAAAAATTTCAATTTTTCATGGTGGAATAACTTTTAGGCAAATTATTTTTAACACCTAAAATTTTTTTTCTATCTTCTTGAAGATATTTCCAGCATGTTCTCAAATTTTGGAGCGATTTAAAATTTTCATCTTACCACTTGACGTGAAATGGCCCATATGTAAAGCTATCGCTCTGGACTTTGTATAACATTTAAGTTAATTAAAAATTAATGTAATATTTAATTTTTTTCTTAATGAAAAAAAATATTTTAAAATATCTAATTTAATAAATTAAATATTTTGCCATACAAATGTTTTTTCTTATCTTAATGATTTTAAACTTTGATGCTATAGTTGTAGTTATATAAAAACGATTCTAAAAATTTCAGCAAGATAGAATTAATTTAATTGAAAATTAGTAATAACTAGTACCAAATGTTCTTGTCTCATCAATTTTTGGATTAAATTAAAAATAATTTTGTGAATATTTTTAAATTAATCTTTAAACTGCCAGGATTCAATTTCGAAAAAGGTTTTTCGTAATTAATTTATTTAAAATAATGTTTTAAATTGTATTATTTTTTCACTAGCATGGACACCTTAAAAATTAAACAGATTCACACAACACCTTGGAGGTATTGCTATAGTTATTATAATTTATAAATAAAGTTTACCAAAATTTAGTGTAATGAAATCAGAATAAAAATAATAAAAAAAAATAAAGACATATTAAATGTTAACTGTAAATTTTAAACTATATGAATTCTTATAAAGCTTAAATTTATATTTTAATAATTATAAATGATAATGAAAAATTAACTTACCAAAAATAGTAAAGTACATATACTTACTAAATTGTAGTATTTTAGTTAACAACTTATTAAAATTTTGGATTATTTTAAACCGTTATAAATAGAAATTCACCTTCTAAAATTAATTTATTTAATGACGAACGATCATCGCCAAAAGTTCTATGTCATTAATATTTTGTAATTTAATAGTAATAAAACTTTCTTCTTAATTAAATTAATTTTTGTATTAGCTTTAAAGAATTATTTATAAAATTATAGCGCTATATAAATAAAAACCTGTTTCTTCCATTTCTCCCGTGATTCGTAATTTGCACTCTCTTTCAAAATTTGCGTTTTAATCCATAATTATATCCAATTTATTTTTACTATGCAGATCCCAAATATTTATTTTGATTATTATAAACAAATTCATTTCTTAAATATCCTTCTATTTCTAATAAATACATACTTGTTTATTTAAAATATTGTGTTATATAAATATAAATTATCTACACACTTATATATCCATACAACTTTGAAATATTAATTTAAAAAATATTTAAATTAAATGCTCCTAAATTAATAGTTTTTGAAAATCTATTCAAATGTAATTCGTATTTTATATTGCCACTGTTAAAATTTGAATTTTCTTTTGCCTATACTGTTTATAATAGAATTATCTTAAAAATGCAAGAATTAATATATTTAATTTTTCACCCATTGTATATATCATATGGATATTTGGAAAAGTGTATGTTATACTTGATTAATATTTATTTCATCTTCAAACAATTTTGCAGTTGTATTTAAAGCATTACATTGAATTTTAGATCCGTTATTATTATTGAGTATACGTTTAAAAATTTTATGAGTTTTATCAAGAATGAGTAAACAAATACACATACTTTCAAGTTATGTTCACAACTTTTTTTTTGCGCACGGAAAAAATACATATATTATGTATTCTTGAAAAAACAATTTTAAAATATATATATATATATATATATATATATATATTATATAAATATTCCGCCGCACGCACACACACCCACATACATACATATATATATATACATATATATGGGCTATTTCACGTCAAGTGGTACGATGAAAATTTTAAATCACTCCAAAATTTGAGAATAGGCTGGAAACATCTTCCAGAACATACAAAAAAAATTTAAGTGTTAAAAATAATTTGCTTAAGAGTTATTCGACCATGAAAAGTGGAAATTTTTCAATTTTATAGAAAAACTTCTATATTTAAAGCCATTTATCTCAAAATATGTTGATTTTTTTGAAAAAATATTACAAACAACTTTTGTTTAAATTAATCTTTAAAGCTTATCTACCCTGGTTACATTTCTTAATTTTGATATCTCGAAGAGATAGAACACCCGGACATATTGAATATCAAAAAAAGGCTACCACACCATAATCGATTTTAATCTAACACCTCTCAAAAGTTCACATTTTTCGCGAGCTTTCGAATGGCTTGGGTTAGCTTATTGGCCAAGACCGCTGTTGTAAGTGATGCCTCATAAACCTCATAAATCACTAATTTTCACGTATTTTAGGACATAACTTACACCAAATGTGTAATATATATAATATATATATATGTGGTAATGAACAATTAACTTACCAAAAATAGTAAAGTGCATATACTTAATTGTAGTATTTAGTAAAAACCTATTAAAATTTTAGATTACTTTAAACGGATCTAAATAGAACTTTACGTCCTAAAATTAATTTATTTAAGTCATCGCCAAGAGTTCTATATGTCATTAATATTTTGTACTTTTAGAGTAATAAAACTTTCTTCTTAATTAAATTAATTTTTGTATTAGTTTTAAAGAATTATTTATAACATTTTAGCGGTATATAAATAAAAACCTGTTTCTTCCATTTCTCCCGTAATTCGTAATTTGCACCCTCTTTCAAAATTTGCGTTTTAATCCATAATTATATCCAATTTATTTTTCCCTTTAGTTACAGAGCCCATATATTTATTTTAATTATTATAAACAAAGGCATACCTTAAATAACCTTTTGTTTCTAATAAATACATACTTGTTTATTTAAAATATTGTTTTATATAAATATGCATAATCTACTTACTTATATATCCATACAATTTTTAAATTTGACTTGAATAATATTTAAATTAAATACTACTAAAATAATAATTTTCGAAAAACTTTTGAAATGTAATTCGTATTTTATATTGCCATTGTTAAAATTTGAATTTTCTTTTGCCATTACTGTTTATAATAGAATTATCTTAAAAATGCAATAATTAATGTATTTAATTTTTAATTTATTGTATATTTCACATATAGATATTTGGAAAAGTGTATGTTATACTTGATTAATATTTATTTTATCTTCGAAAAATTGTGCATATTTTTAAAAACATTACATTAAATTTTAGGTCCGTTTTTATTTTATGAGTTTTATCAGGAATAAGTAAACTAATACACATTCTTTCAAGTTATATTCACAACTTTTTTTTGCGCACGGAAAAAATACATATATTATCTATTCTTGAAAAAACAAATAACACGTACACACACACACGCACACACAGACACACACACACACTTCTGGGTTAGAATTTCTAATTTCAATGTAAATGTTATATAAAATACATGCCAATATTCAACTTAAAAAAAGTGTAAGTGCGCTACAATTGATTTTTTATCCAAAAGTTTGAAAGAAAGCTTGGAGCAATACCTTTCAAATAGTCTGTACCATTTTTATGGCCTTCAGTTCTGTAAAAAGTTATGATAATTTAAAGAAAGAGAAAAAATTCACAAAAAACGACATGATAATTCCCATTTAAATTTAAAAAAAAATTTCGTGTTTTTTAAATTATCATAACTTTTTACAGAACTGAAGGCCATAAAAATGCTACAGACTATTTGAAAGGTATTGCTCCAAGCTTCCTTTTAGGCTTTTGTATAAAAAAATCAATTGTGGCGGCCTTGCACTTTTTTCAAGTTGAATATTGGCATGTAGTTTATATAACATTCACTTTGAAATTATAAATTCTAACCCAGAAGAATAAATTCCAGACACAATTAGCAACGAATGTTACATATAATGTTCTATAGTAAAAATTGATAGATTTTGAGTTAAATAGTGGTAAACCCAGCTGGTATTGAAAAAAACTTGGAAAAATCCATTTTTGAGGTTAGAATAACCAAAATAAGATTCCAGTACCTAAAAATTTTTTTCTTTATTCTGAAAAACATTTGGAATGTGTACCCAAAATTTTATTCATTGTAAAATTTTGATCGGACCACTTCACGTGGAATACCCCATATATATATATATATATAAATATATATGTATTTATGTACGTACTATGGACTCACTACATATATATATATGTATGCCCATATAAGGGGAGTGAAAAATTTTTATACACAGCGGCATATATTAGAACCCTGAAATCTTATACCGAACGGCGGCAAACTATTTATATCGCCTTAAAAATTAAACAGTTTCACACAACACCTTGGAGGTATTGCTATAGTCCTTTGGTTTTATACCAAAAATTTAATTTTTTTTTAATACGATTATAATTTATAAATAAAAGTTTTTACCAAACTTTAGTGTAATGAAATCAGAATAAAAATAATAAAAATAATAGAGACATATTAAATGTTAACTGTAAATTTTAAACTATATGAATTCTTATAAAGCTTAAATTTTATTTTAATAATTATAAATGTTAATAAAAAATTAAATTACCAAAAATAGTAAAGTGCATGTACTTAATTGTAGTATTTAGTAAAAACTTATTAAAATTTTGGAGTATTTTAAGCGGATCTAAATAAAACTTTACCTCCTAAAATAAATTTATTCAAGTACGAAGGATCATCGCTAAAAGTTCTATGTCATTAATATTTTGTACTTTAAGAGTAATAAAACTTTCTTCTTAAATAAATAAATTTTGTATTAATTTTGTCACTGTTAAATTTTGAATTTTCTTTTTCCATTACTATTTATAATAGAATTATCTTAAAAATGCAATAATTAATGCATTTAATTTTTAACCCATTGTATATATCACATATAGATATTTGGAAAAGTGTATGTTCACACACACACACACACACACACACTTATATATATGACATATATATAACATATATATATATGTATGCCCATATAAGGGGAGTGAAAAATTTTTATACACAGCGGCATATATTAGAACCCTGAAATCTTATACCGAACGGCGGCAAACTATTTATATCGCCTTAAAAATTAAACAGTTTCACACAACACCTTGGAGGTATTGATATAGTCCTTTGGTTTTATACCAAAAATTTAATTTTTTTTTTAATACGATTATAATTTATAAATAAAAGTTTTTACCAAACTTTAGTGTAATGAAATCAGAATAAAAATAATAAAAATAATAGAGACATATTAAATGTTAACTGTAAATTTTAAACTATATGAATTCTTATAAAGCTTAAATTTTATTTTAATAATTATAAATGTTAATAAAAAATTAAATTACCAAAAATAGTAAAGTGCATGTACTTAATTGTAGTATTTAGTAAAAACTTATTAAAATTTTGGAGTATTTTAAGCGGATCTAAATAAAACTTTACCTCCTAAAATAAATTTATTCAAGTACGAAGGATCATCGCTAAAAGTTCTATGTCATTAATATTTTGTACTTTAAGAGTAATAAAACTTTCTTCTTAAATAAATAAATTTTTGTATTAATTTTGTCACTGTTAAATTTTGAATTTTCTTTTTCCATTACTATTTATAATAGAATTATCTTAAAAATGCAATAATTAATGCATTTAATTTTTAACCCATTGTATATATCACATATAGATATTTGGAAAAGTGTATGTTCACACACACACACACACACACACACACACACACACACACACACACACACACACACACACACACACAAACACACGCACACGCGCACACGCACACGCACACGCACACGCACACGCACACGCACACGCACACGCACACTCACACACACACACAGACACACACACACACTTCTGGGTTAGAATTTCTAATTTCAATGTAAATGTTATATAAAATACATGCCAATATTCAACTTAAAAAAGTGTAAGTGCGCTACAATTGATTTTTTATCCAAAAGTTTGAAAGAAAGCTTGGAGCAATACCTTTCAAATAGTCTGTACCATTTTTATGGCCTTCAGTTCTGTAAAAAGTTATGATAATTTAAAGAAAGAGAAAAAATTCACAAAAAACGACATGATAATTCCCATTTAAATTTAAAAAAAAATTTCGTGTTTTTTAAATTATCATAACTTTTTACAGAACTGAAGGCCATAAAAATGCTACAGACTATTTGAAAGGTATTGCTCCAAGCTTCCTTTTAGGCTTTTGTATAAAAAAATCAATTGTGGCGGCCTTGCACTTTTTTCAAGTTGAATATTGGCATGTAGTTTATATAACATTCACTTTGAAATTATAAATTCTAACCCAGAAGAATAAATTCCAGACACAATTAGCAACGAATGTTACATATAATGTTCTATAGTAAAAATTGATAGATTTTGAGTTAAATAGTGGTAAACCCAGCTGGTATTGAAAAAAACTTGGAAAAATCCATTTTTTGAGGTTAGAATAACCAAAATAAGATTCCAGTACCTAAAAATTTTTTTCTTTATTCTGAAAAACATTTGGAATGTGTACCCAAAATTTTATTCATTGTAAAATTTTGATCGGACCACTTCACGTGGAATACCCCATATATATATATATATATATAAATATATATGTATTTATGTACGTACTATGGACTCACTACATATATATATGTATGCCCATATAAGGGGAGTGAAAAATTTTTATACACAGCGGCATATATTAGAACCCTGAAATCTTATACCGAACGGCGGCAAACTATTTATATCGCCTTAAAAATTAAACAGTTTCACACAACACCTTGGAGGTATTGATATAGTCCTTTGGTTTTATACCAAAAATTTAATTTTTTTTTTAATACGATTATAATTTATAAATAAAAGTTTTTACCAAACTTTAGTGTAATGAAATCAGAATAAAAATAATAAAAATAATAGAGACATATTAAATGTTAACTGTAAATTTTAAACTATATGAATTCTTATAAAGCTTAAATTTTATTTTAATAATTATAAATGTTAATAAAAAATTAAATTACCAAAAATAGTAAAGTGCATGTACTTAATTGTAGTATTTAGTAAAAACTTATTAAAATTTTGGAGTATTTTAAGCGGATCTAAATAAAACTTTACCTCCTAAAATAAATTTATTCAAGTACGAAGGATCATCGCTAAAAGTTCTATGTCATTAATATTTTGTACTTTAAGAGTAATAAAACTTTCTTCTTAAATAAATAAATTTTTGTATTAATTTTGTCACTGTTAAATTTTGAATTTTCTTTTTCCATTACTATTTATAATAGAATTATCTTAAAAATGCAATAATTAATGCATTTAATTTTTAACCCATTGTATATATCACATATAGATATTTGGAAAAGTGTATGTTCACACACACACACACACACACACACACACACACACACACACACACACACACACACACACACACAAACACACGCACACGCGCACACGCACACGCACACGCACACGCACACGCACACGCACACGCACACGCACACTCACACACACACACAGACACACACACACACTTATATATATATGACATATATATATAACATATATATATAACATATATATATAACATATATATATATGTTGAATTCTGAATTCTTAGACACGGCGGCGGCGGCGGCGGCGGCGAAATATTTATATATTATAGAGAGATATATATATTTTTTAATTATTGTTTATTCTACAATACTTACTGTATTTATTTTTGCAGAAAAATTCTTCATGTTTCAACATGGCGGAAGATTTATATAGCAGTGACGAAGATGTTCTTGAATCATTACAAAAAATTCGAAAAAATCAAGTAGTATTCACGATTTGAAGCATCAGGAAGCACTTTTTAAACCCTTTTCCACTTTCGTTGAGATGATTCCAGCAGAAATATTACTGATGTCACTTAAATATGTTTTAAATCATAATTTATCATTTACGGCTATGACTGACTTATTTAAGTTAATTAATCCAATATGCGGACAAACAATTTTACCAGAAACACGTTATATGATTAATAAATTATTTAATGTTAACGATAATGTAACGTTTCACAGCATCTGTTCTCAATGTACGCAATATAATGGTATTTTGGATAGCGTTACTAAATGTGTAAAGTGTAATGGTTGTGGAATCGATATTAATGTTTCGAATCCATCAAATCCATGTTATTTTGCGATAATAAATCTATCAAGTGCTGTTCAAGATTATTTACAATCGAATGAAATTTATTACGTCTATATTACTAAAGAAAGAGTACATGAAAAAGATATTATTAGTGATATATATGACGGGAAGTTTTACCGTAAATTTGTTAAAAATTTATCCTCTACAGACAAAAGTGCCTACGCAACTGTAATTTTTAATACAGATGGTGCTCCGGTATTCTGGTCTTTCTTGGTCAGACGCGTTAGCGGCTCAGCTACGGTAGCATAGTCGGGCATGAAGCGTCTGTACCAAGATGCCATACCGAGAAACCGTCTCAGCTGCTTCAAATTCTTGGGAGCCGGATATTCTTTAATCGGCTCCGTTTTAGCTGGGTCAGGTCGTATCCCGTCTCGGTTCACTCGCACACCCAAATATCTCACTTCGGGCTGTCAGAAGACACATTTCTCCCGATTAACGGATAAACCGGCTTCTGCCAAACGAGTTAAGACCTTGATCAACAGTTGCTTATGCTCTTCAAACGTCTCAGTGACAATAATGATATCGTCGAGATATGCATAAGCAACCGGTTCGAGTTCGGGTCCAATCACCTGATCGATCATGCGCTGGAATATCGCGCCAGCATTTGCCAATCCATACGGCATACGAGTAAACTGGAACAAACCCATTCCAGGTACCGTAAAAGCCGTTATCGGGCGCGACTCCAGCTGTAGAGGTATCTGGTGGTACGCACAGTTCATGTCGATCGTGGAGATGTATCGGGCTTTCTTGAGTTTGCGTAGGATATCCTGCATATATGGCAAAGGATATGCATCAGGTTTCGTCAAAGCGTTGACTTTCCTAAAATCGATGCAAAAACGCCTAGCATTCTCACCCTTCTTCGCCATCACCACGGGGCTGGACCAACCGCTTTTCGAGGGTTCAATAACGCCAGTCTCGAGCATCTCGCGAACTTGACGTTGCATTTCCTCTCGAATCTTATCAGAGACGGGGTAGTACCTCTGTTTGATCGGCTTGGCTGATCCGACGTCGATTATATGTTCGACATCGTAAGAACGGCCGATCTGTGGCAAGGTTGTGGACAATACTCGGTCTAGGAGTTCGCGCAATTGTGTGCGCTCTACTTCTGTCACGTCAGCGACACCTGCTGACGATAATGAAGTATTGCCACTTTCCATACTTGCCACTTCCAGCTGTAGGACTTGATCCGTTCCCTTTAGGAATAAACGGTCGGAATCTGGGTCTAGGACGGCTCGGAATGCTCGGATAAAATTTACTCCGATGTAGCATTCAGCATCCAGGTTCGGCATGATCGCAACACGTATTTTTCGAGTCTCGTTACCGATAGTAAATGGTAGCATCACGTGACCACACAACGGATGAGTACTACCATCAGCGAGCTTGGCATTGCCAGCTCGCGACTCGAGAAGCGACCTGCCTAGAGCGGTTGCTAACTGCAAACCGCTCGGACCCATTACGGTTGTCGATGCACTTGGATCGAACAACGCACGGATCCGAAATCCATCTATGTCAACCTGACACCACCAGCGCGTCTCGTCCTCAGGACGATAACTCCTTCGGCTAGTGCTCGATGTCACTAATTTTAGGACATCGCAGGTCTCCGGATCCATTCCGACTTCCTGGGATCTGTCTGGAATCAGTCCTTTCCTTTTCTGCTTGACTGCAGCTGGACTATCTCGGTACTCGGGAGTCAGACCTTTGTCCTCCATGGGGACTCCCTGTACTTTGGGGTATGCGGTTGTCCCCTCTAACCGCTTCCCCGCGCGTTTTTTGCGCAGTCAGGGCACATCCTAACGGTGTACCCCAACTTACCACAAGTATGGCACTTGATCGGCTTGGGGAAGTCTTCTTTTCTCTTTATCTTCTTTCTTGAATCCGACGATTCCCCAAGCTTCGAGGATCGATCACTCGATGACCGTCGATCGGGACTTTTACGTGTCTCCTTCCTCCTTTTAAACCGAGGAGGAGACTTGTGGGTTTTCTTCCTAGGTGGCGTATCTTTATCCACCTTAACTCCAGCTGTCTGGCTACTCGTTCGCATGGTCCTAAGGGTTTCTTCCAGGACTTTTGTGAGCCGTGCAATCGGATCTTCCTGACTCGACTCACTCACCTCCTTAGCCACGCTTGCTACCTTGGGCTTGGCGGTCGGCCGCTTTTTGGACTTTGCCTTGTAAGCAAGTTCCGGCAGCATTAAATCTTCCTCTGCCGGAGGCGGTCGATATAATTTTTCCCGCTCAAGCGTTTGCTCGGCGTCCATCGCCAGCTACAATAAATCTTCAACCGATTTGGCTACAGCTCTCTTAAACAATCGTTGAAGCTGAGGTAGCATGTTACGGTAGAGATGGTTCAATTGGCTACGCTCGCTCGGGATCGGGTTGAGTTTTCGCATGATTGCGATTGAGCAGGTGATGTAATCTCTCACCGGCTCATCCTCACCCTGTGTCCGAGCATTGGACTCCTCGATAAGCCTTTGCTGGAAGCTTTGGCAACACCTCGTCCTCGCTGAAGTTGGCGAGAATCCTACAGTCTTCGACTCTCGCAAGGAAGGCATCGATACTCTGCCTTTTGTCGCCAGAGAATCGGACTCCCCACTTACGAACCACCACACCAACATCGCGCGGTGTCTCAGCCGATCTCGACGCTGATTGGCCGGACTCGTAAAAGTCCTTCAGATTAGGGTAGGGAGAACTTGAACATGGAGGCTGTCTCGGTCTCCGTGTGTCACCCCTCCCCCAAGCTCCTCCAGCATCTGCATGAGGTGCTTGAGACCCCTCAGGCTCTACCTGCACGTGTTGTGGTCTGATGTCCGTCTCGTCCAGGGTGTAACACGTATAGGTGTCCTGGAACTGGATATGTTGGGTTGGCTCTCGGGTTTTGTTTGTGCTGGAAGTTTGTGCACCGCTTGGCAAGTCCAACTTGCTGTTGACGGTGTGCATCTATACTTCCAGCTCCTTAACCCGTTCCGTCAAGGTGGATAACTTACTTATTTGCTTCGCTAACATCAAAGCCAAATCCTTTGGTATCTCGAACTGAGCGCCAGTATAGGATACCAAAGTTATCCATTCCTCCTTGTCGGTTTCTCGGACGGAGGTGTCCGACTGCCCATCTTCCTCTCGCTCGTCCGTATCTTCTACTTCTAGAACGAGAGTCCTCTGTAGCACCTCTACTACATCTGGGTCAGAATCCGGGTCCGGAATCTCCGGATTCTGGGCAACCATGGACTTAAACCAATCTGTCCTCCGCCTGTTCCGCCTGACATGATCCTCATTTGAGTTTGTGTCGGCTGCGAACTCTTGACCCGTATAATTACACAACAGCCACTGTTGGAGTCGTTCGGCTTTTTTATATACAGAGCCGTCTGTACGCATCTCTAACGACTCCAAGTACGTCTGGATCTGTTCGCTGGATTGCGTACCAATCCACTGATCGACTTGCGTAGTCATCGATTCCGCCATTTTAATCTTAACAAAATTACCGCTACGACTATTTACACAAAAAAAAATCTGAGTCGCTTTTCGCTTTACCTGTGCAAGGTATGCTTTTCTCCAAATTCTTAGGTGGCTTTAAATAATAAAATTATTGGGCCACTAAGTTGAAGAATGAATTCTTTTCCCTTTATAATTGCAAGAAGAAAAATTAAGCACACCAATTTGAAATTTGCTTTCTTGCCTAATATAAAAAACTACGTTAAAGAATTATATTTTTGACTATTAATTTTACAAACAAATCGAGAGAAAAAAAATTAACTATGTTACACGCGGGAGTAATTTAATTTATTATAAAACAAATAAACATACAATATTAAATGTAAAAAGAAATTTTACGAATTGTTAATAAATTGAATTAAAAACAAGAAAAAATTTGTTTAAATCCGACTAAATACGAAAAAATCGAATTTACTCCGGCTCTCGGTCACCAACGCACGCTGAATATATTATAAAATCAATAAATAAATAATTGAATAAATAGATAAATAAATATAAATATATTCCTAAACAACTAAATGTGTACGCCGCTGTGACCTCTTACAATCGCAATGTTACGAAAAAATAATAATACAATTTTTATCGTAACGCGAGAGCCGGTCCGCGTTGTCAAAAATATAAATTTAACAAGCAAACTTCAAAAACAGAAAATTTTTACCCTTGCACAGGTGTTACAATTTTTATTAAGTCGGAAAACTAAATAACGCCGATTTTCCGACTAACCTACTCGAAATTAGGGACTCGGTATGTAAATTGCGGACCTCAAGGCGAATCGATCTCTATTTCAATTTTAAAATTCAAATTTACTATTATTTACGTGTAATTAATTAAAAAAAATTATTATTACCGACCTCGGATTTCTTTTAACCAAACTAAACAACAATAAAAGAAAATCCGTTTCAAACTTATAAATTATTGTCTAAATACAATAATTTAAAGGTTAGAATTAATCTAACTGCCGGTAGTAACAAATATACTAATTAACGTAACTAGTATATAATAGAAAATTACACGTAAAATCCACACGTACTTAAAAAATTAAATTTCAAATAAATTGATAACAACAAAAATCAATTAAATTAAATTAGATTCACTACCGTTTATAATAAAATCCTAGTTTATAAGGGCACCTATATAAGCGCAGCTCGTATCACAAAGATAAACGCAATCTAAAAATTTACGTTGTGCGCCTCGTAGGCGCAATTTGGAAATTAACGTTGGGCGTAAAATAACCCAATCTATTAATTTACGTTGGGCGCCATGTAACAGTTTGGTTGCCGCACGGATGTTTATTTTAATATCGCGGCTGCTCAGCGGTACAGTTAAACTTACCGTATTTAAATAAACATATTTTTCCCGCGATGCGGCAACGATTACCTGTCCGCTCTACCTAATCTGTTAAATGTTAGTATGAAACCGAGTTACTGTTTTAGATAACAACCAGGTAAAATTCAAATCTGAAATTGACCGCGAAACAGGGATATCGTGTCGAGCACTTGTCAACCAGAAATATACGAGCTCCTAGGATTACGGAAGGAATCGTACGTGGGTTAAATTCAATTAATCGAACACCGGATTGAATTCTAATAATAATATGAATTTATTGAAATAAAGATAAAAATAAATAACAAATAAAATATTTGATTGTCGCCGAGGTCTACGCTTTTATTACAAGTCGGTAAACGGCCGACTTGTAGAGAGAGAGGAAGAAAATTTCACGAACTATAATAATATATCCAGTCAACGGGACTGGTATAAAGCAACACGATTAAGTGCGTATAAAAAACACGATCGCGTGAAGTGGTACCACTTACTTTGTACGCTGCTGTAGTCGTTGATAAACAACGACCAGCCAATCGGTTGCTTTCTCTCTCTCTCTCACTCTCGCTGCGGTGTCGGACGGATTGTCCGCTCGCCCGTGCACCGGGGTTGTGTGGCTGCAGGCAGATGCACGGTGTAGCACTACTCACTGCAAATGCAGGATCGGCCTGCAGTCGAAACGCACACACAAAACGCACGGTAAATCACAGCACGACGAAGCTGAACACGGGTCGCGGGGGGATCACACCTGTCGCGTAAGAAGGTGGTTATCACCCTACTCAGTGCGCGCGAATCTCCCCCTTACGTCTCTAATGGGGTGCGTGCGCGAATCTTTCGCGCGCGAAGTCGATCCCGCCCGTGTAGCCACGACGAACCAAGCCGAGCCGAATCTCGCCGGCTCGAACCGATGCGAACATTATGATACTGTTCGCTCGTGTTGTTCGAATTCGTCAAACGGTGAGGTAAACAGCACCTTACCGTTACAAACCTTAAAAATGTTTTGAGGTTAGAAATATCTATTTTATTGGTGGTAATACCAGCATGTTTCTATTTATTATCAAATATTGATATTTTGGGATGTTTTATATAAATTTAATGATTTGAGGTTAGAAATATCTTGTATAAATTGTAAATAGAATTTTTATTAAAATTAATTTAGTACAAAAACTGCAGATCCAGTGAAGTATAGATTATGGATATATTAGATTATATAAGTTTAATGTCAAGTTAAATAATAAGTCGACATAACGAAGCCTAAACAAGCACACGTTATTTATCTCTTTTTTTATAATTTAATTATTTCAAAATGGAAATTTGAACTCTGTGTCTAACTCTGATTCATGGCTAATTTAGTATAATTCAAGACCGATTTTATACTGATTCAATCCTGATTTTGTATTAATTTTACTATAGAACGGTAGCAAGTTTATATTGATGCAATAATAATTTTATATTGAAATCAGTATTCAGTATTAAATCAGTATGGACTTTAGTAATAGGGTTGTTGTTGTAAAAAGATTGAAGGCAAATGTTAATTTAACAACTTGATGAAAAATATGAAATAATAAAAAAATAGAAAATTTTTATTTGAATAATTTACTTGTATTATTTAATATCGAAATATTCAAAGATCAAACAGTAAACGAATTATTATTAAGTATAATTTACAAAAAGAAATTATAATGGTTTAAAGATAATTACTTTTGCAATTAGTGGGTATCATATATTATTATCTACTCTTTTTTTATATATTGTTTTATTTATTTTACTTGATTTATTATTATTTTGATAATTGACAAATATTAATACTTACTTCTTATATTTACAATTTTAGTAAATAATACATTAAATACTTCTTAAAAATGCGAAAACAAATGTAGAATTAATAAAAATATAGAATAATAAAGTATATGTATATAATAGTTATAAACTGTTTTGTGATGTATAAACAGTTTTAAATAGTAACATACTCTATAACAATTTTTAAGTGTAAAAATTGGAATGTATATTACTATTTTTCACAATTACGAACATTTATAAACAATTTTATATATTTATATGCAATTAGATACTGTTTTTCATGTATTGAAAGTGTGAATTAATTAATAAATAATTAATAATTAATAATTATATCAGACATGAATTTTGAGAATTCTTAAAAATGTATATTACTAAGTGTAAAGATTCCGAATTGTTTATAAATGTCTAAAACTGTTTATAATATTTTGTAACTGAAATTATACCAATTAAATAAGTACTTTTCACACAAAAGTACATAACCATGTAAACAAATAGTGTGTAAGCATAAATATATTAATAAAAATACTTACAATACTTTACATATTAATCATGTTCAATCAACTAAAAATAATTTTTCTTCTTTCATCAAAGATTCCGATGTTACATATATATATACATATACATGGAATTGTTATTTAACATTTCACTTTGAAATATTGATTTAAATCAGTTATAGAACTATATTTAAAATAATTTTTTTAAATGGTTTAAACGTATTTACTGAGTATGTATACATCTTTCATGAGGATTTAGACACATGCATATACAATCACGAATTATACGTATATTATGTTAACTAAAACATGGAAACCGGAGTGAGACCGGAATTCCCGATTCAAGTCCAAGTCAAGGCTGTTATTTTAATTGAAATTTCAAAATATATTTTATGACTTTTTTCTGTTATTGTTGAACGTATTATAATATTTCGCGAAAAGGGATGCCGAATTGGTTAAATGCAAAAATTACTGTAAGTTTCGCAGATATCGACTAAAATTCTTATTTGCAGAAATAAAACATGCAATATTGGAATATTGAAATAAGTGAACCGCAACATCTATTTAACCCAGGCCTGATGAGGTTCATTTGTGGTGAAATCTAGTAGCCACGGGTGAACCTCAGCAAGTCGGTCCCAAGCCCGGAAGTCACTGGAAACAGTGTAATTGGGGAGGGATAGAGGAGTAACATCTCTCTAAAAAACCGTGGCCTTTGTGGCCCGGAAGGGATTCCCACGTAAGGGCTCCTATCCAGGACACGGAATGACACACAACACATCATTTACACTCATGTATTACTGGTAGGGTCTCAGAGGTATGAATGGGAGGCCTATAAACGGCTCTTTCCAAGCGCTTGTAAGAGGCAGCTCTATAAACGGGCTCGCTGGTGAAAGAGGAGATCCCTATAAACGGGTATGCTCCGCGCGGGTTATGGATGGACACGCTGGGACTTTATCAGTGAGCATTACACCTATACCTATACACATTCACATGACACAAACAGACACTCACACACACTCAAACACCTTCTCACACTGGGGCTCTCGGGGGGTGTTCTTTCCTCGTAGTAAGACTGCTCAAGCGGACGGGTGGGGTACCCATGGAGGCACCCTAGGATAAACTAGGTTGAGACACTCCTAGGCCGCTGAATAGTACAGGGGCCCGGGCTGGCCTAACTAGCAAAGCCTGGCTGCCCTATCAGTCAGTGTATAATCGCGCCAGGGGTAGTAGTGCCGGATAGTGACCGGATGGGACCCTACTGCTTCGGGTGGGGGGCTTTCCTATAGTAGGACCGAAGTGGGTCGCTGCCTGTTTTGCGAGGGCTGTTCGAATGACGAGGGGGGACACTCGTAGGGAGCCACAGACATAAACACTTAACACAAATCAAAAACCCCCCTTAAAAAAAAACCCATGATATGTCCTTCCCTGTAAAAGCAACGGGCTATTCGGATGCTAGCCCAAAAGTGTCAACAAACCCTGGAGAGATCCCAACTCTCAACACAACCAATTTGCCGGTGGTAACTTCGGTATGTCTGCTTACCAACCCACTGAATTTAAAAATCCTGATGGGCCATTGACGGAGTCCAATCCCGAACCGGGAGCTGGAATGCCAATGGATACCAATGAAGGAAGAAGCTGGACGAGTGGACGCTATGCGGAGAAAAACCGCAGGCGAAAGCTCAGAAAGCAAGAAATGCGGGCTCAAAGCGCGGAGAGACCTCCCTCAACGCCTCTTATGAGGAAAAGAGGGAAAAACACGCCGCCAGAGGACCCGCGGACACAAAAACGGCATAAAAACAAGCCGGCACAGGTAAGCAACACTCAGAGTGCTGAAAAGCCGAAATGTAGTGTGGGACTTACAACAGCACAGAGAACGAACCCTCTGTCGAGGGTCGTGACATCAGCAGAATATCCTGAAGTGCTTCTTACTACAGGACAGTTTGAAGACTTCAGGAATGCTCTGGAGGAGGAGACAGATGTCCTTCCTCCTGAGCAGCTGCCAAAGTTTGTTGCGTCCTTCTGCAGGGGGGGAGTGTTTGTGATAATAGCAGAGGATCAACGGTCCGCGGATTGGCTGAGTGGGATCGTGCCTGGACTAAAATCTTGGCGGGGTCCTGCTCTGACAGTCAGCGGAACGGAGGTGCTGCAGAGGCTGGTGAAGGCCAGCGCGTGGATACCGGGAGCACCGAAACCCACGGAGCTGGTTCTTCAGAGGCTGATGCGGTACAATCCGACGCTAAATACCGCAACATGGCGGGTCGTAAAATGCGACAAGGGGGCTACCGACGGTGCTGCAGCGAAGGACAACTTTCTTCTGGTGCAGATGCCGGAGTCCCAAGCTAGAGCCCTTCAGGCTCTAGATTGCAGACCCTTCTACTCACTGGAGCGTGTCACTTTCAAAGTACACGCGCCGGCGGTAGCGGAGTCTGATAAAGAGGCAGCAGTGCCGGGAAGATCGAAATAATGACCTTCAAGGCGCTGCAAATCTCACAAATTAACTTGCATGACTGCAAAGACTCTTCTGCACTATTGCGTAAGGGTTTGGCAGAGATGCACACAGGCCTGTCACTGGTCCAAGAACCATGGACGGTGAGAGAAACAATCAAAGGTTTAAGGGGAAAGGGGCTTGTTTGTTACAGGGACATGCAAGCTGAGACGCCCAGAACGTGTATCATCACTAAGGGAGTAAATGTAACCCCGCTGATGGATTTCTGTACAAGAGACCTGACAGCGGTGAGGACGGAATCGGAAGGCATTGGAAACATAGTCATTGCCTCAGCGTACTTTCCATATGATGGAGAGGTAAATCCACCCACGGAAGTTAAAAGGTTAATTACCTTCTGTGAGAGTAAAAACTTACCGCTCCTAATAGGCTGTGACGCTAACTCACATCACATACTGTGGGGGAGCACAGACATCAATAGGAGAGGAGAGGAACTGGTAGAATATCTAGCCACAACCAAACTAGATATTCTAAACACTGGTACATCGCCAACATTCTGTAATAAACTTAGAGCAGAGGTATTGGACATCACGTTATGTACTGGAGAAATTACAAATAGGATCAAGAGGTGGAGGGTATCTGATGAACCGACACTATCTGATCATGCCAAAATTGTTTTCGAGTTAGTGGGACCTGGTACAAATCCTAGAACATGGACCAGGAAACCGAAGAAGACAAATTGGATAACCTACAAGGAAGAAATAAGCAGCTCACTAACAAATTTTCCAGAACATATAAGAAACTGGAAGGAGCTTGAAGAAGCTGCTGATAAACTAAATAAAGGAATTATCTCAGCTTTTGAGAACAACTGTAGACCCACATTGGTGGGTAAGCGAGATAAAACCTACTGGTGGAACGAGAACCTAGAGTGTCTCAAGAAACAAGTAAGGAGAACCTATAAGCTGGACCAAAAAAAAGGTACAGCAGACAAGTGGAATCATTACGCAAGTAAAAGAGACAGCTATCGAGCAGCAATTAGTAAGGCACAAGCAGAATCATGGGCCAACTTTTGCAGCGACATAGAAAAAGGCTCACAGGCAGCCCGGTTGGACAAGATCTTGTCAAAAAATCCGGAAGCTATATTGGGAGCACTTAAACTGCCAAATGGGAAATATACCATGACGGACGAAGAAACGTTGTACCGCCTGATCGAATCCTTCTACCCGGATTTCTCGAAAGAAGGGGAAGGGGCGATGGAAGTTCATGAGTCAAACGACTACGGAACGGGAAACCAGCATGCGGTGATCCAAACCGGATCATGCAGTGTGCTGGGGACCGAAATTGCCTCAGATGACAAAGTCAGGTGGGCCATCGGATCTTTTGGGCCATATAAGTCACCAGGACTGGATGGTATTTACCCCGCACTATTACAAAGGGCGGGGGAGTGCATTATCCGTCCAATGACCAGACTTATTAGGGCAAGTCTGGAATTATGCCATATTCCAGAAAGTTGGAAGGGAACGAGAGTGACGTTCATTCCGAAAGCAGGTAAGGGGAGCTATACTTCTCCTAAAGACTTCCGACCTATAAGTCTTACATCGTTTATGCTGAAGACAATGGAAAGGCTCATAGATAGACATATTAAAGATAAACCTTTAAAAGAACGACCACTTCATAGGGATCAGTATGCGTACAGAGCAGGACACTCTACTGAGACTGCTCTGTGCAAAATAGTGAACCTGATTGAAGAACAAATTGAAAACGGAGGCTTCGCTCTAGTGGTCTTTTTAGACATAGAAGGAGCTTTCAACCATACCTCCAAAAGAGTAATCAAGGAGGCAATGAGGAGACATGGAATAGCTCAGCCAGTTACTGACTGGGTCGAACTCATGTTATCAAACAGAAAGCTGGTAATGACCAAGGGTAACACCAAGGTAACTGGCTGGGTGAACACGAGATGCCCACAGGGGGGGGTTATTTCCCCATCCCTCTGGAATCTTGTAATGAACACACTATTATGCCTACTAACCAACACGGGATGTGAGGTTGTAGGATATGCAGATGATCTAGCAATAATAGTTAGAGGACCATTTTTAGAAACACTATTTGACATCATGCAAAATGCCTTGAATAAGGTATATAAGTGGTGCCAAGGAGGTGGACTATCGGTTAACCCGGAAAAAATGGAAGTTATGGTGTTTACACGTAAATATAAGTGGAAAACAAGCATAAAACACCTCGAATATGGAGGAAAACGGCTAGAAATAAAAGAAAAAGCTAAATATCTAGGTGTCATTCTTGACAGTAAGTTAAACTGGAAAGAGCACCTTGAGAATCAGTGTAATAAAGTTATAAGAGTACTATGGCAAACACGTAGAGCTCTGCACTTGAACTGGGGTCTTAAACCAGAAACCATGATGTGGATTTACACAGCAATTCTGAAACCAAAACTCACGTATTCGGCAGTGATTTGGTGGAAGCGAGCAGGTTTGAAAACTGCGAACCAAATGCTGGAAAGGGTACGAGGATTGGTTCTGCGCTGCATCACCAATTCTCTAAGAACCACGCCAGTACAAGCTATGGGGGTCATAACGAATATTGAGCCCTTTCAGCTCACTCTTAAGTCAGAAGCCATAAAAGGATACTTAAGAGTTAGAAATCTCTTAGATCGACGGGCGGACAGGGGACTCCTAAGTACGCTCCCGCGAAATCTAAGAGAGAACTTATACGAGGGAACTGATAGATGCAGCACTGAGTTCCTATTCGATAAGAGATACAGAGTCAGTCTGCCTAGCAAAGATGACTGGAGTCAAGGACGTGTTAGGGTGCCGGAGGGCAAAGAACTCTGGTATACTGATCGGTCCAAGAATATCCAGAGAGTCGGAGCGGGGTATACTGCAGAAAAAATGGGAAGGGTAGGATATATTCCTTAAAGGAACACAATACCATTTCCCAAGCGGAAACATTTGCAATCCTGCAATGTGCTAAAGCGGCACAGGAGAATTGCAAAGACGAAGAGATATACATTTACTCGGACAGCAGAACTGTGTTACAGAGTCTGAATGGTCACACCACTAAGTCCAGACTAATTTGGGAATGTCATAAGACACTAAATAGACTGGTAGAGTTGAATAAGCGGCTAACGCTAACATGGATACCAAGTCATGTAGGTATACGTGGTAACGAGATAGCCGATGACCTAGCAAAGATAGGTACAAATGGAAAACATGCGGAACCAAGCATGATGGTGAAGATGCCACATAGCCACCTCATAGAATTATTAAAGGAATGGCTGGTGGAGGAACACCAAAGGGCTTGGGTAAAAACTGCAGGATGCAGACAAGCTAAAGCCGCACTCGGAAACGCAATAAGCGGACACTGGGAAGAAGGGCTTAGGAAACTTAGCAGAAAGACAGCTCGCAAGCTAATGGACATACTTACTGGACATGGAGATTTGCGATACCATAGGTATAAAATGGGACTGGAAACAGATCCATTATGCCGAATGTGCAAGGAGGCAAACAAAACACCTCTACACATCTTATGTGAATGCCCCAGAATCATGACAAGAAGATGGCGCCTCACAGGTGAATTTCTAATTGATTCAGGAGATATACCCAGCTGGGATGTCCAGAGAATACTTGCTGTTTGGCAGGGTCTCTGGGCGGTGCCCGATTGAAAAAACCAAGGACCCATAAGAAGGCTCACCCAGGTGTGGCAATATTGCTATACACTTCGGGGGGCTAAAGATGGGAAATGGAAAACAGGGCGCAAAGGGAATACCCAAGTGCCTGGCATAACCTAGCCAAATAGGAGGGTGCCAACTGAGTAACTTAATAATAAAAACATCTATTTCGTAAATAATTGCACATGTGAGTTAATTCTTACCTTGATTAGAGCAAAGAAAATTTATATTATTATATAAATTTTAATCGGTATTTCCGAACTAATTTGTGTTGCTCAATATTTTTTCAAATATTGCACAAAACCCTCTTTTATTAGCAACTTACTTGCATATCGCTAAGTCTTAAATGTTGCCAGAGGTATTAGAAAATTAATTAAGAAAAGATCGAGAAAGAAAAAAATCAAGGTCCCCAGTCGGGATCGAACCGACGGTCTCCTGCTTACCGGGCAGTTGCCTTACCACTTGGCTACCAGAAACCATGATGTGGATTTACACAGCAATTCTGAAACCAAAACTCACGTATTCGGCAGTGATTTGGTGGAAGCGAGCAGGTTTGAAAACTGCGAACCAAATGCTGGAAAGGGTACGAGGATTGGTCCTGCGCTGCATCACCAATTCTCTAAGAACCACGCCAGTACAAGCTATGGGGGTCATAACGAATATTGAGCCCTTTCAGCTCACTCTTAAGTCAGAAGCCATAAAAGGATACTTAAGAGTTAGAAATCTCTTAGATCGACGGGCGGACAGGGGACTCCTAAGTACGCTCCCGCGAAATCTAAGAGAGAACTTATACGAGGGAACTGATAGATGCAGCACTGAGTTCCTATTCGATAAGAGATACAGAGTCAGTCTGCCTAGCAAAGATGACTGGAGTCAAGGACGTGTTAGGGTGCCGGAGGGCAAAGAACTCTGGTATACTGATGGGTCCAAGAATATCCGGGAGTCGGAGCAGGGGTATACTGCAGAAAAAATGGGAAGGGTAGGATATATTCCTTAAAGGAACACAATACCATTTCCCAAGCGGAACATTTGCAATCCTGCAATGTGCTAAAGCGGCACAGGAGAATTGCAAAGACGAAGAGATATACATTACTCGGACAGCAGAACTGTGTTACAGAGTCTGAATGGTCACACCACTAAGTCCAGAACTAATTTGGGAATGTCATAAGACACTAAATAGACTGGTAGAGTGAATAAGCGGCTAACCGCTAACATGGATACCAAGTCATGTAGGTATACGTGGTAACGAGATAGCCGATGACCTAGCAAAGATAGGTACAAATGGAAAACATGCGGAACCAAGCATGATGGTGAAGATGCCACATAGCCACCTCATAGAATTATTAAAGGAATGGCTGGTGGAGGAACACCAAAGGGCTTGGGTAAAAACTGCAGGATGCAGACAAGCTAAAGCCGCACTCGGAAACGCAATAAGCGGACACTGGGAAGAAGGGCTTAGGAAACTTAGCAGAAAGACAGCTCGCAAGCTAATGGACATACTTACTGGACATGGAGATTTGCGATACCATAGGTATAAAATGGGACTGGAAACAGATCCATTATGCCGAATGTGCAAGGAGGCAAACAAAACACCTCTACACATCTTATGTGAATGCCCCAGAATCATGACAAGAAGATGGCGCCTCACAGGTGAATTTCTAATTGATTCAGGAGATATACCCAGCTGGGATGTCCAGAGAATACTTGCTGTTTGGCAGGGTCTCTGGGCGGTGCCCGATGAAAAAACCAAGGACCCATAAGAAGGCTCACCCAGGTGTGGCAATATTGCTATACACTTCGGGGGGCTAAAGATGGGAAATGGAAAACAGGGCGCAAAGGGAATACCCAAGTGCCTGGCATAACCTAGCCAAATAGGAGGGTGCCAAACTGAGTAACTTAATAATAAAAACATCTATTTCGTAAATAATTGCACATGTGAGTTAATTCTTACCTTGATTAGAGCAAAGAAAATTTATATTATTATATAAATTTTAATCGGTATTTCCGAACTAATTTGTGTTGCTCAATATTTTTTCAAATATTGCACAAAACCCTCTTTTATTAGCAACTTACTTGCATATCGCTAAGTCTTAAATGTTGCCAGAGGTATTAGAAAATTAATTAAGAAAAGATCGAGAAAGAAAAAAATCAAGGTCCCCAGTCGGGATCGAACCGACGGTCTCCTGCTTACCGGGCAGTTGCCTTACCACTTGGCTACCGGGAACCCGACGATTCCACGCACCTTGTACCCTGAAGTCTTTATTTCTCGATATTTCCTTTAGACATCCCCCCTCCCCGCTTATCAAATTTCAACCTTAGCATTCTATTTTAAATTTTTGACTCTAAATCGCCCGTGCATGTATTTATTACAAAGTATTATATAAATTTTAATCGGTATTTCCGAACTAATTTGTGTTGCTCAATATATTTTCAAATATTGCACAAAACCCTCTTTTATGTTTTGTGCAATATTTGAAAAAATATTGAGCAACACAAATTAGTTCGGAAATACCGATTAAAATTTATATAATACTTTGTAATAAATACATGCACGGGCGATTTAGAGTCAAAAATTGAAAATTTATATTGTTCATATACTGAATCATATATGATAAGAAGTACAATATATCATTTATAAAATTTAAATATTTAAAAATATTAATTTTTATTTTAACTTTAAAATCAATGTAATATTAAGTGCTAAATAATTTTATCACCAATTTTTGGGATGATTTGTATTATACAAGGTAAAGTGTATAATTTACACAAAATGTAATAATATAATCCTTCAGATTAGTATTATAATTCTTGTAAGGGATGTAAAACTAAAAATTCAGCATTATAAATGTTTAAAAAATAATTTTTTATAATTTTATAATAATATTTGTATTTTTAGCAGCTTACAGGGGATTAGATGGATACTGAAACAAGTGAAGATACTTTTCTACCACTCCAAGGTAAGTGCACAAATTTTTTTGCAATGATCA